>JANZXR010000004.1:391625-407314 GCA_027575705.1 Erythroxylum echinodendron
CAAAATTACATATTCAAATTCTCAAATTAAAATAAAAATTACACAAAACAATTCAAACATCATAAAAGGCATATTATTGAACATTTTATACGCAATATGCATAATCTAAACCTAACCAAATATTCACATTTAAAACTTAAAAACATAGTTTTTAGGAAAATAATACACTTATATAAGAGTTTACCTCAAACAACTTCAAACACGATCGAAAAATGTGAGAGAAGGAGTCAGAAAACTCTGAACCTTAAGCAAAGAGGAGAACTGAAAGCGCAAGGGGAGGGGAGGAGGGTCGGGCGCGACTTATAGCCACTGGATTACCGACGGAATACATAATTCCGTCGATAATATAGGTTTCCAGAATACGCGGCCGTCGACATTTACCTACGGATAAGACCATTCCGTCAGTACAAGTGCGGCATTCGCCGATAGTTACCGACGACAAATACCTGTCCGTCGGTAAAAGCGCGACATTTATAATCGGATGAAACTCAAATACCGACGGCCACCGCATTCCGTTGACAAAATAAGTTTTGTTGCCGACATTTTCCGACGGTATGATTGTCTGCTGTCGGTATCAGCAGACAAGAAGACCGACGGAATTTCTATACCGTCGGTAACATTTATTCATAAAACATTTATCGACGGATAAAAGAAGTTTCGTCGGTAAAAGCGCGGCAATTTTGTTATAGTAAAACCACAAATACCGACGGGTATGTTGTTCCGTCGGTAAACAAGATTTGCTGCCGATATTTTTCGACGGTAAGATCAACGTCCGTCGGTATGCGCAGGCAATATTACCGACAGTAATATTTGTTCATAAAAAATTCACCGACGAAATATTGGCTTTTCGTCGGTGTATCGTCCCTACTTCATTGACACGACGATGTCTGGTAGCAATTTACCGACAGAAAAGATTGTCCGTCGGTATATTTATCGAACATGTACTGACGGAAGACTTTGTCGTCGGTAACTTGAAGCTAAATATCGACGGAGTGTTATACCGTCGGTAAATGGCGAAGTAATTAAATTGATAGAACGATTTTCGCATTTTTCCCGTCACCGAGACCTTTGGCGTCGCTAATTTCTGTCAGAGATTTTGCGCTAATTTTTTTCTTACAGTATTGTTGACGAATTTTTTTTTCGTCGATAAAACATTCTATTTTCCGACGAATTAGGGACATTCCGTCGGTAATTATGGACAGATTTTTTGCCGTCGGAAATATTCCGATACTAATACGCAATTTTGTTGTAATGGTTGATGACGGGGGAAACGTAGCTATAAAGATAAAATTATAAGGAGGTAATTGTTAATTTTTAAAAATTAGGGAGTATATTAATAATATGTTAAATTACTGAAAGTGCAATAAATCTACCGTAGTTGTTTTTACACAAATTAGATTTAATTAATCTTTTATTTTAACTTATTAACGTGATCATTGTGTGTAGAATTTATATTTTAACTTATTAACATGATCATTGTGTGTAGAATTTATATTTTAACTTATTAACGTGATTATATAATACTTTACCGATTCCGAAGACACTAAATAATGAAACTGTTAACTCTATCGACACAAGGATCGTTGAAGATTTGGCAAGTTCTTCAACTCCAAGAAGTGGTATAATTATAATTCAATTCGTATTTTTACATGAGCAAGGTAAATCTAATTGTTTATTCTATTATTTCAAATCTTACGGAGGTATAATTTATGCATATTATCATTATGGACATTTTGTACGAGATGTTGACTCATCTATATGCGAACTTGATTGTAAAATCTTTCGACGATAATTATTATAGAAGATGAAGGGAAAAGAAAAAGTCAAAATTTTTGTGCAAACAATATCATCCGGTGAAGGGTGAAGGATGAAGAAGATCCAGACGATTCTGGCACAATCCTCCTGTTGAACTCCAACTTTTCGATTGGCCATACCAAAAAGCTTCACTACTTCTTCTAATCCTCGGAAAAGATTCTCCAGGCAGTCTGTAACATCAAGGAAATGTTTTTTTTTCTTTATACAGTTTAATTGAGATCAATTTAAATTATTTTTTAATTTTATGTTTGACCCAAGTTGAACTAAATTATAGTTTACTCAAATAAGATTAAATCGTAGTTTGATTTGATTGAAATTTTAAAAAATTCATTAACGGAATTTTAATTATATACTTATTTACTTTAAATTGTGATATATTAATGCATTAAATAATGAGTTAGTCCAATTTTGGATTAAATTGAATATACAATTTTAAATAAATAAAATAAAATAAAATTTTAATTTATAAATATTTTTGAGTTATTGCCTAAGAAATTTAATTTAGAATATATATTACAAATAATAGTAATTTAAAAATTTAAACTTAATTAATTAAACTATATTTGTTGAAAATAAAACTATTAATAATTTATTGATCATGTAAATAGTCAGAATTTATTTTAAATACATTATTTGATGAATTATTAAAAATAAATGAAAATGATTAATTTATCAATTAAATTGGAAATTAAAAAAGAGTTCGACTAATTTTTGGTTAAAAATAAAAATACAGAGAAATAAAAAAGATTTGGGCTTATGAAATGATTTGCTTGGGAAAAGGGCCCAATTAAAACTCTACTAAATGGGCTTCAGTCCTTATCGTGGTCCTACACTCCGGTCAGTTCACAAGGATCTCATTTAAAAGACACGTCAGCTAAACATTCAAGCGATTGCAAGAAAGACCACCGCATACAATAAATACTCACCTCGATCAAAGAACCAGGCTAGGCCCGTTAACTAAAAGTCCAAAGCTCCCCCAAAACGCAAAGCTTTAGAGCAAACGAACGCGCTCAGGAACGGAAGAAACATAGAAAAAAAGAAACAGTGCTAGTAGTGCGTTGCAAGTGTGTTTCTCTACGTTTTCTCTGAACTTCTTAACAGATTAGAAATTGAAATTCATTCCCTAATATTTGGTCTCTCTTTCAAATCTCCGCACCAGAATTTCGAGATCAAAACCCCAAATTCACCCAATTTAGATCTAGGAAGCGCACGACATGGCGTGTATAAAATCGGTTAACAGATCGGCGCAAGTGGCGCTCGCGCCGGACGCGCCGTATATGGCAACCGGAACGATGGCGAATGTGGTGGATCCATCGTTTAGCTCCTCCTCGAGTCTTGAGATCTTCAAGCTTGATTTTCAGTCCGACGATCGTGATCTGCCGTTGGTCGGCGAGTATCAAAGTGCCGAGAGATTTAACCGAATTGCTTGGAGCAGGAAGGGACCTGAGTCCGATGAGTACGGTTTCGGGTTGGTTGCCGGTGGACTTGCCGATGGGAGTATTGACATTTGGAACCCTTTGGCCTTGATCCGGTGATTAGTTATTCACTCTTAACAGTTTATTCGAATTTAGTTGCAGTAAATTCACTAATTTTAGCTGAATAGGGCTGAGATTGTAAAAATGTGCGTTGATAACGGTAAGGGAGGTTAAGCAAATTGGTCGACTTGCTTCTATTTTACATTGATTGAACGACGTGTTGTGTTCTTTTGATCATACGTGACATTTTATGTAAGTCCTAATAGTTTACTATTGTGCGAGCGATTTGTCCGTCTTCGTTGGCTAATTTCCGTGGAAGAACTGGGATTGAATTTTTTTCTTTCTATTAGATTGCAGTTGATTTATGACATTGGGTTCATTTTAAGACTTATGACTTTGTGTTCATTCTACCTTTTCTTTCTGAATATTCCCTCAACAACATCAAGTCTACTTTTGGACCGGAATTAAGTCGTCAAAAATTACATTGACATTGTGTTCTGTTTTAGTTGTGATTGGAATGTAAGTGTAATAAAGCTGCTTAATCAGGTCATGTCTGCTTAATCAGGTCATGTTTTAGTTGTGATTGGAATGGAAGTGTAATAAAGTTGCTTAATCAGGTTAACTGCACATACTCTTGCTCTTGAAATGGAAGAGTTTTAGACATAACAGAAAACTTGATTCTACCGTCACTGTATTTCATGATATCGATTTTGTGCTCGCTTTTTCCTTAATGAAACTCTAGTAACATCTAGTACCACCTTTTTGCTAGTTCTGAGGCAAGCGAAGATGCTCGCATTGCTCATCTCTCAAACCATAAGGGCCCTGTAAGTTTTTTGTTTCTTCATGCATCAAGTGTAATATGATTTCATTTTTGTTAGATAAATGATGATTTGGAGGCATGCTTATTCCGCATCTCCCGCTTTCAGGTTCATGGTCTTGAGTTCAATGCCATCACACCTAACTTACTCGCATCAGGTGCAGATGACGGTGAAATCTTAATCTGGGATTTATCTGCACCCAAAGAAGCTTCCCATTACCCACCGCTTAAGGTCTGATGCAAGCTGATTGCATGATATATTCACGTGTATGATCATCTTTAAAGGACTATGTGACCTGCATCTAGTTTTTACTGGTAAATGAAATGGCTACATGGTGTAACTGATTTATAGAAAGATTTAAGGCAGCTAGATTTCATTCAATTAAGGCTAGAAGAGGTTCCGTGAAGATGCTCTTGTATCAGTATCTCAGTGCCATAGGAAAGTATTAGAAAATTTACATTGAGAACGTTATTCCCCAGTTGAAGAAAGTTATGCTCTTGTAGAGTGTCCTTAACGAAGAGATGGCTTTTCAAATTGGTTAAATGCTGTTACTTCCTTAATCTCTTAGGTGGCAGAGAGTAGTGTAGAATAAACTGCATCATGATTTGGTCATCAGTTCATTTCCTACCTTTATGGATTGATTGTGAAATTGATCTCTTGATTTGTACTATTATTGATGCTGCTAGTTTGCAGTGCCTTTGTTTCACCATTTTTGGTTTAAAAGGTTTCGTTAACTTGCGCCTCTGGTGCTCAGATGTGTATTTTATAATATGTGAGATTTTTTTCTGCAGGGCAGTGGTTCTGCTATTCAGCGTGAGATTACATATGTTTCTTGGAATAGCAAGGTCCAACATATATTGGCATCAACGTCACAAAATGGAATAACTGGTAAGGAAGCATAATGGATCACCTTCTGGTTTTGTGCAGTTGTTTTGGTTTTCATATCAATTTTTTTTGGGGTTTTGTAGCGGTCTGGGACCTAAAAAAGCAGAAGCCTGTAATAACGTAAGTTACTTGGTTTTGTCTTTTCTTTTGTTTTTTTTCCCCCCCTTCCAAGGATCTGATAATTTCTGTGTGATAGCATCATATTGTTTCTTGAAGTGAAAACTGATTGTATATCTGTTAATAACAGTGTTGAAGATTCCATTAGGAGGCGGTGCTCTGTTTTGCAGTGGCACCCTGATATTGCCACTCAACTTATTATTGCCTCTGATGAAGACAGTTCTCCTGTTCTGAGGGTAATGATTTTGCACTTGACATTCTTTTCCCTTCTATATTTGATCTTTAGAAATTTATCAGATAAATTTTCCTGGCAGCTTTGGGATATGCGTAATGCAATGACTCCTGTGAAAGAGTTTGTGGGGCACACTAAAGGTATGGAACAGTCTGGTTTTCTGCTGAAATATTTGGGGCTGTAACATAATATCAAGAAACAAATTTTCGTTATGCTGTGAGCTTGTTTTTTTAGGCCTATGGAGATATTGCCACCTTTTGTTTAAACTTTTCCCTAAATTGAAGAAATAACTGATCTTCATAAGCAGTTTGGCATGCATGATTGCTCTCCCTGTTAAGTCCTGCTTTCCGTATAGAGTGATGTAGGGGATGCTGAAAAATAATTTGGTTCTTTTCTTAACTGATGTTTTGCATCAGGTGTAATTGCTATGTCATGGTGTCCCAATGACAGCTCCTATTTGCTTACTTGTGCCAAGGACAATCGAACTTTTTGTTGGAACACTGTAACTGGAGAGGTATGGGATCTCAGAAGTCACACTTTCAGCTTTTGAGAATTTAAATATTTAGGTTGAGCATTTTCTATGTATTTTTGAGGGTGTCCAAGTATCCATAAAGTTTTAAATTGTTGCATAGATTGTACGTGAATTGCCTGGTGGCTCCAACTGGACCTTTGATGTACACTGGTATCCAAAGATTCCGGGAGTTATATCAGCATCTTCTTATGATGGGAAGGTTGGCCTATACAACATTGAGGTATGGATTTGTTAGTCCCCGCTAGCATTTTTTTGTTAAAACGAGAGAGTTTTGCATACAAGAAAAACTGAAACATCCTGTGAATCTTACCTTTCAGGGTTGCAGTCGATATGCTACCACTGAGAATGATTTTGGTGCTGGTAATGCAGCATATTCTTGATATTCCATCAAGTTTTAACCATATATCAATAATTTGCTGCATATTGGTTCCTGTACTTTGTTCTTTTCCTTATCTCCTTATCCTTTAAATTCAGCAACATTGAGGGCACCCAAGTGGTACAAACGCCCTGGTGGAGCATCATTTGGCTTTGGGGGAAAGCTTGTGTCTTTTCATCCTAGATCATCTGCTGCAGGTGCTTCAGAGGTATGCTCCATTGGTTAGATTCCTCCAAGTTTCCTTGGTTTGAAACATTGCCATAGTTCTTAACCTCCTCTTTGTCTCTTTTAGGTTTATTTGCATAGCATGGTTACGGAGGATACTTTGGTGAGTAGGACATCTGAGTTTGAAACTGCAATACAAAATGGAGAGAAGTCTTCTCTGAAGGCTTTATGTGAAAAAAAGTCTCAAGAGTCAGAGTATGTAATCTGTCTGAGAATTGGACTTTCCATTTTCTTCTGAAACCTGAATGTGAAATTTTTGGCTCCTGCAGTAGTCTCTTCAGATATCTGCATACATGACTTTGCTTGTGCTTGTTTAATGATTTTGGCAGATCAGAGGATGATAGAGAAACATGGGGGTTTCTAAAAGTTCTATTTGAAGAAGATGGGACAGCAAGAACAAAATTGCTTTCCCACCTTGGTTTTAGTCTACCTTTTGACGAAAAAGCTATACAAAATGGTCTCTCTCAGGAAATGAGTGATGTTCAGCTTGATGATACCGTAGCTAATAAAGTGGGGTACGAAACAAAAAAGGAGGTAAATGTCTTCCCTGCGGATGATGGCGAAGATTTCTTCAATAATCTCTCAAGCCCCAAAGTTGATTCACCTTTGAAAACTCCAGTTGATAACTCTGGTCTTGGAAATTCAGTTCCTAATTTGGAGGAAAGTACGCAAGAAAATGGGTTGGAAGAGATTGTGGATCCTTCCTTTGATGATGTTATTCAGCGTGCTTTGGTTGTGGGAGACTATAAAGGAGCTGTTGCTCAGTGCTTATCTGCAAACAAAATAGCTGATGCTTTAGTTATTGCCCATGTTGGCGGTACTTCTTTGTGGGAGATGACTCGTGATCATTATCTAAAGATGAGTCGTTCTCCATACTTGAAGGTATGTCCATCACTTTACTTTCGTTTTTAATGCAGTTAGTCCATATTTCATTGAAATTATGCCTCGTAACAGTTGGCTAAACAATCTTCCAATTCACTTCAGGTTGTTTCAGCAATGGTGAACAATGATCTAATCAGTCTGGTAAACACCAGGCCGCTGAAATACTGGAAAGAAACCCTTGCGCTCTTGTGTACAGTAAGTATTTTACCTCTGAAAATTGTTGAAGTGATAACTTGTAAGCCTGAAATAATCAGCTGCCTTCTTTATGGATTTATACATTCTTGTGTAAATTTTATCTGCCATTGTTTGACTACTGTGAGAAGATAATACATATCAAGATTCTTATTATGCAATTATATTCTTTTCTTTTGCCACTGATATGGTATTCTTTTGTTTATGATTAATAATCAGTTTGCACAAAACGAGGACTGGAGTTTGTTATGCAATTCACTTGCTTCAAAATTGATGGCTGCCGGCAACACTTTGGCAGCCACCTTATGTTATATTTGTGCGGGAAACATTGATAAGACGGTTGAAATTTGGTCAAGAAGTTTGAAGGTTGAGCTTGGAGGAAAATCATACGTTGACCTTCTCCAGGTAACATGCCCGTTATATTAAAGCTTTTAACTTTATATGATTTCGCAAGATTTGGGACTCAAACAATCTTCATTTCATTAGGATCTGATGGAGAAGACTATTGTCCTTGCTCTGGCTAATGGCCAAAAACATTTCAGCGCATCTTTCTTCAAGCTTGTTGAAAAATATGCTGAAATTTTAGCCAGTCAGGGATTGTTATCAACTGCAATGGAGTACTTGAAACTTTTGGGATCTGATGAAATGTCTCCTGAGCTAATAATCTTAAGAGATCGTATTTCCCTTTCCCTGGAACCTGGTATGTCCTGTGACAGTATATGTGCTGCTTC
Organism: Erythroxylum echinodendron; assembly: GCA_027575705.1. Taxonomy (NCBI): domain Eukaryota; kingdom Viridiplantae; phylum Streptophyta; class Magnoliopsida; order Malpighiales; family Erythroxylaceae; genus Erythroxylum; species Erythroxylum echinodendron. Next base: position 399,906 of record JANZXR010000004.1, read on the forward strand.
ATAATTGGTTCTTGATTTAATGCTGTTTTCCCTTTTTATCTGATCTTGTATTAATTGAATCTTTATGTCCTGTGACAGTATATGTGCTGCTTCATAATTGGTTCTTGATTTAATGCTGTTTTCCCTTTTTATATGATCTTGTATTAATTGAATCTTCATCTCCATCTTCATGTGCATTTCTGATTCCAGTTGTTAAACATTTATGATAGGTTACTTGGGCATTTAGCCACGTTTTTTAATCCCTGAACAATCATATAAAATAACGTTCAAGTGGGGTAATTCTTCATCAATTTCAATGGTGTGTAAACAATTATTTTCTTGATCGTTGGTTTCAGTGCTATTAAGTCAAAATCTCAAAATCTTTGTACTGAAGATTAAGCTGCGCTTCAAGCTTACTTTTTGAAAGATTTAATATGGCATTTTTCTAAAATTTGTGCAATATTGCCTTCAAATGGGTAACAATTTACTGATTTATCTGCATGCAGAGAGAGAAAAAACTCCAGCCTTTGATCACTCCCAACAGCAGGGTGAATTAGTGTATGGTGCTGATCAATCCAGTTATGGTGTGGTCAATCCCTCTCAACATTACTATCAGGTGGTTGCTTAATTGGATCTTGATTTTAGGGCTATTTTATGAGCTGAATTTGACTTGCTTCTGGCTCTGAATGACACTTTCCTATGTCTTATCTATAATGCCCAGGATACGGCATCGTCACAAATTCATCAAAATGTTCCTGTTAATCCATACGGTGAAAATTATCAACAACCTCTTGGTCCTTCCCATACGAGAGGATATACAGCTCCTGTGCCATATCAACCTAGACCCCAACCATCAACATATCAGCCTTCGCCACAGCCCAATATGTTTGTTCCATCTCAGGCACCTCAGGCTCCACAGGCTCCACAGGTGCTTTGTTTATTAGGCTCCTTTTGGTGTAACTGTTATAGCTAATTTATCTCCTGCATGCTGGCTTTTACTCTGACTATATTTTCTATTTCAACACCGGGTAATGTGAGAAAGTGTGGCAGTTCCTCCATCATGTACTTGATTTTTGTTCAAGATGTCCATCAGAAAATTTTCTAAAATACTTGATCTCTGAATTGTTAGTATTTGCTAGATTTTGGTTGTGTATGTGATTAAGAACCACTGCAGTTATTGATGAATACTAACGTGGTTCATTTGGCACTGAAGGCAAATTTTGCACCTCCTCAGCCTGCTCCTCAGCAAACTGTTAGGACTTTTGTTCCTTCAAATGTTCCAATTCTAAGAAACGCGGAGCAATATCAGCAGCCCACATTAGGCTCTCAGTTATATCAGGTCAGTATAGCCATTATCAAGTTGGTGTGTGATAGTGGCTTTCTGATGAACATGCTAAAATATTCTTTATTTTTTTCAGGGATCTGCTAATCCAGGTTTTCAACCTGCGCAGCCTCCTGTGCAAGGACCCCTTTCAGTTCAAACAGGCCCAATTCCTAGCCAGAAAATGCCGCAGGTTGTAGCACCATCCCCAGCATCTATGGGATTCAGACCCATGACAAATTCAGGTGTTGTTCAAAGACCTGGGATCAGTTCAATGCAACCACCTAATCCTACTCAGTCGCCATCTGTACAGCCAGCTGTCACACATGCTGCTTCTCCCCCAACAGTGCAGACAGTTGATACATCAAATGTATCCGGTATTTACTAATTCCTTGTCTAAATTCAGTTTTCGACTTGAATAACATGTCCAATTTTGTGTTGATGCTACTGCTTTTCCTAGGAAAAGGTTTCTAGGTTTCTCTTCAAACTCAATTCTGGAACTTGTCTTAATTGATCAAACATTGTGCAGTAGCTTACATTGTATGATGACGTACTTTTGATATTGGAATATGAAATTTCCAAAAATATTGTCACATGGTGTGGAATGCAATAACCAGTATGAGGAACTATATCCCGAATCAATTATTTTAAGGATTGGACATTTTTTTGACTGACCCATTAACATTCCGATATATTGCTTGCTGACATCTCTAGCTTGACTTGCCTGGTTTCGTTCAGCTCAACATAGGCCTGTAATTTCAACATTGACAAGACTATTTAACGAGACATCGGATGCTTTGGGAGGTTCTCGTGCAAATCCAGCCAGGAAGCGCGAAATAGAAGACAATTCAAGGAAAATAGGTGCCTTGTTCGCAAAACTTAATAGTGGGGATATTTCCAAAAATGCATCCGATAAGCTTATTCAACTGTGCCAGGCAATGGACAAGAACGATTTTGGGACAGCCCTGCAAATTCAGGTATAAGGTTTGAAGGTTGATAGTTCTTTATGTATGTTCTTGAGCCATTAAAAGTAACTTTACCTGATTTCGTGATCGTTGTCAATGGATTAGGTACTCCTTACCACAAGTGAATGGGATGAGTGTAACTTTTGGCTTGCAACCCTTAAAAGGATGATCAAAACCAGACAGAGCGTTGGTGCAAGATCAAGTTAAGAACTGAGAACTTTCTTGGGGCATTTGATGGATAGTTTCCAGGACCACAATGAAATTACCGTTTGGTTTTAATTTTGATACTTGTAGTATTGAGAGGTAGGGTCTTGTTTTTAGTCCACCGATGCTTTAGACATCCATTTTTTTGGCGTGTGAGTTCCTAAAGCATTAGCAATCTACTGATGTCTGATGTCCCCTTTGAATACTTACATTAATTTGTTTTTCGACCATTTGATTGCCAAAATGAACAGCTTATTTGATAGTTGCAATGTACATCGGCATGTCTGAAAATTAAGTCATGTATAGAATAAATCTCAGGGTATTTCACTAACCAAAATGCGAACTTTAATGCATGGTTATTAATTGGCCACCCAATGAGAGTTGAGAATGTAGGGGTAGCAAAGGTGCAGATAACCTATTCCTGTTACTCGCAGAAATTAGATTAATGGATATTCATAGAACATGCTAGGCATAGAGTAATAAGACTTGATCTATTCCTGTTACTCACAGAAATTAGGTTAATGGATATTCATTCATAGAACATGTCAGGCATAGAGTAACAAGAACAGGTAATTTTTTCTTGCGTAGTAATGAGTGAGGTTGAGTTTAGGTTGAAGTTTGATCGGGTTTGAAGTTTTTAGCCCGAGCCTGAGTCTTGAGTTTGAGTGATTCAAAGTTTAATTAGACTCGAACGTGAACTTAATTGAGTTTGAACGACTTAAAATTTGATTAAAAATGTTTGTTTAATTTTTAAAAATTAAAATGAAATTGTATTTATTGAAAAAAATTTGAGTCTTAATTGAAATCTAATTAATTTAAATTAGACTTAATAATTTTAAGTTGAACTCTTCAAGTTTTGTCATTTTTAATTTAAAAATGAGTTATTAAAGTTTGTTAATTAATTTTAAAATTTTATTTCAAAAAATTAAAATTAAATTTGAATACTAAATTTAATAAAGTTGACTTAAAAATAATTTATTAACTGATTGACTTAAAAATAATTTATTAACTGACTAAGTTTAAGAAAATTTGTTAAGTTTAATTAAGTATTAATATTTTAATTCAAATTTAATTCCACTTAAAGAATTTGATGCAATTAGAAATTTTGATTTATTAATTTTAAATAATTGTGACGAAATTTATTTTACTAAAAAAATAATTTATTTTTTGAAATAAAAATTGAAGATATCAAGGCCTGTAATTAACTAGAGTTCTAGAACCCAACTCTTTTACTAGGCATTTGTAGGACCAGATCTTCCGATCTATTAACTCTACTCTAACTTTGTTCTGCACCCAATACGACATCATTTTGGCATGATACGATGTAATTTTCACACCAAAATGACCATTAACTCTATTCTAACCATATTCCACACCTAATATAATAACATTTCAACATAATATGATGTAATTTTAACGCCAAAATGACGTCATTTTGGTCACAAAATAAGGTCAGAATAAAATAATAAAAAAGTCATTTTGGTCGCAATGTTTGATCAGAATAGAATAATAAGAAAGAGGATTTTAACCTTATTTTGTTGCCTTCCCTATCATTAACGTATGAGTCGGACTTTCTGGACCAAGACAGAAGGGAATTAGTTGGGTATAAATATGGGTAAGGTGCTCCTTCACTTTAAAATTTATTTCCCTCCACTTTTTGAAATTCACCTTCCGCCTTCTCTCTCTCGCTTCTCTGATCTTCATGTCCAATTTGGACAAATGGAGAGTTTGAACTCCGAAGTAGTGAAGTACCAATCCAAACAGGTGCAGATTAGCTTAGAAGAGCTGAACTGTTACTATTAAACATGTGCATATTCTTGTTTGTGATTTTCCGATCCCATGTTTGATTTGCTTTTTCCTCTGGTTGATAACAACTAAGATTCTAGTGTGTGACAGTTTCTTTCGTGACAAGCGTGATGTTTTAGGCTTTGATTGCGTTATAATGATACTATATCAGTTAGATCTGTTCTTGTGAAAAACCTTTACCCTTACACTTTACGCTGTAACCGAAGGTTTCAGTTAACAATTCTGCGACTAGTTATTTCTTTTTGTGAGAAAATGAATATTTATTCAGAAGTGCAAGTGGTTTGTCTACACTAAGGTGGATGTAGGATCGATTTCAAACCAAAGATTTCTGTTTCTAGTGAGTTGTCTACCTTGATTTCAGGAATTGCATTATATTTTTAACTGTTTGGAGTCTATTTTTTCTGCATCACAGATGAGATCCTGTTTAGTGAGTTGCCTTACTTTTGTTATTTCATTAGAATCGTTACAGGTAGAGATTTGCATTATATTTGCTTTTTCCCTCAGTTGATCACAGATAGAGATTCTTGACAATGTTGAAACTACAGGTTTATTCTCGTCTGTGATAATTTCTTTTCTGAGAAACGTCATCTTTTATGCTTCCATTGCGTTATTGTTGCGCTGTCTGTCAGATCTATTTTTACCTAAACTTTTTTCCTTTTACGTTGTGATACCTTTTGCAAGAATCACAAGTTATCTACGCTGTTTCCAGGATTCTGCCGAGTTATACTTGCAATAAATACATATATATGTTCTTCAGAAGGATCTTTTCGAACGTGAATGCCAAAGGTTTTGGGTTCACAACTTGTTTGTACTACTTTCCTCTGGTGGAAAATGAATATATAATCTTCGCTTGCTTACAGAAGTGAGATCTCTTTCTACGACAGACATTTAGGATCTGATTTGTCTACCTGAGGTGAGTGTAAGACTGGTTTCGAAAGTGAAGATTGTAGGTGATAGGTACATGATTTTCTTGTTCATTTTTTGCTTTGATTCATCGTAATCCCGTTTTCAAGAGGGCTAAAGAACAAGTTACACAGTGCTTACAGGACTCAATCAGGTATAAGTGGATTAGATTGTGTGAGATACACGGCGCTAATTCAATTGTATGGACTGAGGTAAATGAGCTGTTAAAACTTTACCTGCAGCATAATCCTTCGTGGATTTTATGTCAAGATTTTGGTTCTGTTTTTGAACAGGTGAGAATTCTTCTCATGTTTGGCTTCAATCCGATTAAATCAATTTTTTTTCGCTGCTCTTGATCTGATTAGTGATTAGCATGGAATGGTGAATTTTCATCGAAGTTTATATAGAGGTTTCAAAGATTGTCATTTATTGTAAAAGAATTGATATCCTAATTGTATATACACTCATATATTATATTTGTTTTTTAATATATCTTTGTATATTTATATGTATTTATCTGAGTTTATATATTTCTTTTCAATGGCACTATAACTTGAAAAGGTGAATTCTTATCAAGTTTGTACAATAATTGAATGCAATTAAGCTCACATAATTGTTGGTATAATTGTTCAATTGGCTAATACTTTTTCACCTAAGTTATTTGAATTGAATTATTTTGTTCTAGGTACTGGATGATTCTAATTAAATTGTGCAGTTATCAACTTATTTAATCAAATAACGAATCAAAACGGACTAGATAATTTTTCCCGATAGTAGACGAAGAAAATTTCCTGACAGTAGTATCTAAGTGACAATATCGAGCACACCACCAGCCCAGGCAACACTATAAGGGCACCGACAAGTCCGCAATGTGCTACAAAGCAAAAGCCTAGCCCACGCACCACAGAAGCATCAGCATCAGCACAGCCACACGCTACAGAAAGCAGCTGCCCAGCCTACCTTAGGATCAGTAGCCAGTTCACGCTCACACTACGTTAGTACCCATTACAACTCACACACTACAGACACAGCAGCCGGGCAAAAAATTTCAAAAGCAATCGCCAGAACAATCACTACAGCCCAGTACAAAAGCCCAACCTACACAATATAGAAGCAGTTCTGCCCATACAATACAAGAGTACCAACTGAACCAATTAAGGAGCACCTGACTAGAAGCTAGAAGTAGACTTAGAAGTTACAACTGGATTCAGAAGTTACTGGGAAGCTCTTAGTCTAGATCCACTGAACTTCATCCCACAAGCTCCTAATACAGTGGCTACTGGAGCAGTAGCTACTCTAGTAGAATCCAGCAGCTCACTACTTGTCGTGTAGCTACCGGACTACTATTATAGTAGAGTCCAGTAACTTCTGGATCCATTAGCTACTATACTACTGGAACAATAAGTAGCACAGTAGCTACTGTAGTAGAGTCCAGTAACGTCCAGTAACTTCTAGTATGGTAGCTCCTGCACTTTAGTTCAGAAATTCTTAGTATAGTAACTACTGAACTACTATAGTATAGTCCAGGAGCTTCTAGTCTTGTAGCTACTGGACTCTAGTCCAGAAGTTCTTAGCACGATAGCTACTAATAGTAGCTTCTAATCTCCAGTAGCTACTGTTCGTGAACTGGACCTCGTGTCTACTGGAACCAGTGGCATATGTAGCAGAGTCACTTTTAGTCCAGTAGCTACTGGACTACTACTTGACCCGGAAGTTACTGGACTTCATTTCAAAAGCTCTTAGCACAGTAGCTGCTGGAATCTCTTTAAACAATAGCTACTGTAGAGTCCAGTAGCTCGGTACTAGTCAAGTAGCTAATGGAGTACTGTGGTAGAGTTGAGTAGCTCGTAGTCTTGTAGCCCTATTGGACTTAGTCCAAATGTTCCCAGTTCAATAGCTCTTAATTCAGCATGAGATCTTTTGTATTATCCCTCAATTTCTATTCTGTATCAGAATATTTCATCTACAAATTTAACTTATAGATGAGACTTTCGGACACAAGATATGAACTGAGAAAATAATACATAAAATCTCATCCTTATAGTACATGGTAGAGTTCAGTAACTCCTAGTCCTGTAGCCCTACTGGACTTAGGTCCAAAAGTTTCTATTGTAACGCGTAGAACAGACTTCATTATGCACCCAGGATCGGACATGAAAGGATTAAAAATGAAGATAATGCGGAATACCTGATTTGGTTCCATCCAATCTTTATGAGCCTTTTTCAGCTGC
>JANZXR010000004.1:407414-481747 GCA_027575705.1 Erythroxylum echinodendron
TGGAGAGGTAGAGAATTATTTTAGAAGTCCGACGCTTCGAGAATGGAGTCAATCGGAGGTCGGACGCAAAAGTTATATACAAACATTGAAAAGAAACGGATTAAAACCCTAATTAATCAGAAAATCCAAAACGGCAGCGTCGCGACGCGTCGCGTCCAGAGGTCCGCTTTTCGCTCTGTTTGGCCCGTTTTGACCCGTTTTTCGTGGCAAATTTGATTTAAACCACTTCTAGGCAATTCTTTGGATCAAAATAACCAAAAATGAAGTGAAACAGAGGAGAGAGAAGCTAGAGAGATGAAAACCAAAAATCTTCATTTTGGCCAATCCAATCACGTAACCGCTCTGATACCACGTGTAACGCGCATAGAAGACTTCATTACGCACCCAGGATCGGACGTAAAAGGATTAAAAATGAAGATAATGCGGAATACCTGATTTAGTTCCATCCAATCTTTATGAGCCTTTTTCAGCTGCCAAACGAGCTCGAATCTCCTCGGGACCTGTATAGAAAACATTCACCGGCTCGAGATCTAGGTCTTTCTGTAGTTTTCTTAAGACACGAGCGCTCTTAACGGGTCAAAGCTCTGAATGCTCGTGAATTACTTAAGTAACCACAGGAGACCCCCCTTATATATCTATAAGTTTCCATATCGGACTTCCCCATCACAAGACCGATACGGTTCAGGTCCACACTGAAAGGGATCCATTTTTCATCCGGACTTCGACCCATTAATGTAGATCATTTATTGGGCCACTTTATTATTTTTATCTGGATTAAATTACGTAACTTAACCGGTAATAAATTTAAAAACTAAATTACAATTAATGACTGTCCACTAAATGAAAAAATTGACAGAATTACCTTTAGGGGCAAAAATATCTAACACCTATAACTCTTAGTTATCTCCTCCATAAATTTAACTTATAAATGAGATTCTCTGAGTCGGAACTGAGAAAGTAGCACAGAAGATCTCATCCCCTAGTACCCAAAAGCTAATGAAGTCCAGAAGCTTCTAGTTCGGCAGCCAACAGACTGCTACTGGATCAATATGAAAAAATGTCATTTGTGCTCTTGGATGAGTACATCTAACAAAAATAAATGGACGCATATAGGAAAGCAAGACAATAAAGAGACCAATAGCAGTTCATCCATAGGAATTTAATAAAATAACCTTTGCAGAAGGAAAAGGACTCGCAAACAGAATTAGCCAAAACAAAAATGATAACTTATAGTACATATAGGTCAAATAGCTACGACTAATTGCATGGACTAGTACCCGTTCTTATTTCCATTTACCGAACATAGTATCAGTTTGAAAACCCTTCTGCATTTCATTTACCTGTTGGATCTGCCTAAAAAAAAAAATCAAAAAGTCAAGCAATCATCATTACAGGGAATACATCAAAAGAAAAAAAACAAGATTAAAAAAAGATACGGAAGGAAAATCATAACTGCAATTCGAAGGCACAGCACAGACGTTTAAAAAGAAATACGGGAGAAATTGCAGAAGGCGGAAGAACCAAAATAAACAGAAGGTGACGTGGATTTGATATGGACATGCAAGTTATATAAGATTAAAATGGAAAAAGGTTTAGTAACTTTTTTCACCGGTTATCCCTATGCAAACATCGTCGTATGAGCCCCTTCAGTTTTACAATGCATTGTGAGAAAAACGCAAAGCAACAGAGATAATTAATGCAAGCGATAATCCCGGTATTTATGGAAAAAAATAGCCACACAGACCTCTACACAAGAACAGGTTCTCCATCTCCCACTTCAATATGATAACATAACGAAAAGGCAGAAGAAGAAACATGATCGGGCAACGATTCACGGTTTTATCAAAAGGAATTAATCATTGAAGTTCTACCTTTCTGTAGTTAATCAGTTTCCTTGTCTCACATCCTTTCTGCAGCAATTAAACCAAACTAAAACGAACCTGAGCTAATCTGGCGTCAATTCATGATCGTGAGCTCTGTTCATTTTCGTCTGGATATTTTGCAGTTGGCTCTTCGATCTGCGAAAATCAACAATCGAGATCTCTGAGTTTTATATAAAAACAAACTGGAAAAAAAAAAGGAAACAAAATAACAGAGAGAGGTAGCATCTGCATTCTTTCTCGTCTCATTTTCTCGATCGAGCGGTCTTTTCATTTTCTTCTCGATATATTGCAATCGTTTCTTCGATCTGACAAAATTGACAATCCAGATCTCAGAGCTTTATATAAAAACAAACTGGAATTAGAAAAAAATTGACAAAGTAATGGAACCTGCATTCTTTCTCAACTGCTTTTCTTGATCGTATGTTCTTTCAATTTCTTCTCTATATTTTGCAATCGTTTCTTCGATCTGACGAACCACAATCCAGATCTCAGATCTTTATGTAAAAGCAACCGAAAAAAGAAGAAAATAAAATAACAAAGAGATAGAATCTGCATTCTTTCTCAATTTCTTCGCGATCAATGACTAGATCAGAACGCAATGGAATCGAAATCGATGAACCGAGAAGGAAAAGGAGAGAGAATGAAGCAAACGAAGAATGAAAATGGGAAGAGATGTCGACAGGAAACAGAAAAGAGCTAGAGAGTGAAAGGGAAAGTGGAAGGTATAGCATTTGAAATTTGAAAATGAACGCACGTACTTATAGACAAATAATGCCCTTCAAACGACGCCGTAATTAACTTTAGACGGTGAAGATGTTAAAAATTAAAATTGAAAAAACAAGAAAAAAAGTTCTTTTGAGAAATTAAAATTAAATTAATATAATAAAGAGTAAAGAATAATGACTATTTGAGAGTAACAAATACTCTCTAATTAAGTGTATAATATTAAGGACGAATGGGATGGACGAATACGGAATTCATCTCGTTCGTCTGTTTAATCCCATAGTTAGTATTCTTTCACATGTATATATATATATATATGAAAGAGAGCGACAGTTTCAGCTCTCTTCTAAGTTTTTACTCTCTCCTCTCTCCTCCGACTTCGGAATCGCTGTAACTGTTTCAACGCCAACAACAATCACAGTTCCGATGAGAAATTCGACGTCTATGAGGACGGTGAGTTCGATGACAACAGATTGTGCGGTGACTCGTTTGACAATCTCAAGGTTTGTTTTTTCCTTTGAAAAAACATAATTCTCAACTTTAATCATATTTGATTTAGAGCTCGCACATTAACAAAAAAGAATTTGAGCTCTCTTATAAGTTTTTGCTTTCTCCTTTCTCCTCCTGCTTTGGAATCGCTGTAACTACTTCAACATCAATGACAATCACAGCTCCGATGAAGAATTCGACGTCTATGAGGACGGTGAGTTCGACAGCGACAGATCGTGCGATCACTCCTTTGACATTCTCAAGGTTTGTTTTTTCCCTTAAAAAAAGAATTCTCAACTTTAATCATATTTGATTTAGAACCCCGCACATTAACACAAAAGAATTTGATTATGTTTGATTATACAGAGTTTAATTCTGTGCCTATCATTTCCGAGAGGAACCTCTTATCAAATACGTCGATGATTATCGAGAAGAATAAGCACTACAAGTAAAAAGAAGAGTTGAGAAACATTGTCTCCGACGAGTTGTGCACTCTCGGCTATGATTCCTCTATATGCAAATCCAAATAGGACAAAACCACAACCTATCTCGCTGGTAACTGTCTTCTGTCCCTCATGCTTCAAAACATTGAATGTGAATGTCACTAAACAGGTCTTCTTAGATATGGGAAGAGTTGCAGGTTAAGATGAATGAACTACCTCAAACCAGACATTAAAGGAGGGAACATCACTCCTGATGAGGATGAGCTCATTATCATAATGTATTCTCTACTGGGAAACCATAGTCTCTTATTGCTAGGAGGCTCCTGGGTCGAATCAATAATGAGATGAAGAACTACTGGAATACCCATCTTAGTAAAAGACTCAAGACCTAAGGAATCGACCCGAATACCCAAAAGAAATTATCCGATGATACACCACAACGGGATAAAAGAGAAGAAAAAGAAACAGTAAGAAGAGGACCAACAAGAAAGTGGACTGAAATAAGACAAAGGAAGAACCAATCAAACACAAGATTCATCAACCAAAGCCTTTTAGATTCACCTCTTTATCTTTACCAATAAATGATAGATTTCAATGCAACACTGTGTACGGTCTTTTCAGCAGGACTGGGTTTAGGTACAGAGGTTGCGGCTGATATTCCATGGGGTGAGTCATAGATTTTTTTATGCGTCGAAGTCGGACCCCTTTTTGGTACAAGATTTGTGGTCTTTTCAATTAGTCTTTTTGGATTTTGAAGTCATCAAATAGCCAGTGGTGTCCAAACCATTTGTTAGACGAGAAATAAAAGTGTGATTGGAAAAAGAATTCATCTTTGTTCCTAATGAGATGCATCTAATTATAGAACAAGGTTAAATTGTCATGGTTAAAAGAGTATCCACTGATCTTCATGTCTTTGCTTTGGTGGTGAAGAATAGAATTTGACTTGAATTTCTTCTGTATCATGGATATAGTCTGATGCTATACCATGCCATATTACATAAGACCTTTTACTCGACTTTTTGAGAGTCTTGCAATCATAGATGAGTTTGATTAAAAGGAATAGCATCTTTACAGATTGTTTGAAAACCAAAATGAAGATGAATCATGTTTTAACTACAAAATTACAGGTGCTATATATTCCTCCACCAAACTTAGAAGCCCGATATGAGATAATTCAAATTCATGTACTCAAGATGAAAATAAGTGAAGATGTTGATTTGTGAAGATTAGCAGAAGATACTGAGCTTTTTACAGGGGATAAATTGGAGGGTCTTTGTAAGGAAAGTGCAATTGGCACACTGAGGTAGAACATCTCTGCCATAATTGTGTGCAATCTTCATTTCCAAGCTGCCAACAATTATTGAAACCAACATTAACAAGAGATGATGTTGAAAAATATACATCATTCATGAAGTCACAATTCTTTTCATATTCTGATCAGACTGAATTTAGTTCCAGAAAAAGTGGCAAGCATAAACAGAAATCTTCAGATCATGAACTTGCTTCTGGGATTCGTACTGCTTGCCAAATGTTTTATCGCTTATGCAAATTATAGACGGTATGAAATATCAGCGACTTAAAAGAACTGCTTATATTTCTTAGTGTTGTTTATTCTGTTCCTTTGTAATTGCTTTGTACGATGCATCTCAAACTGAAAAATGATGCATCATTAAAGTACATTTTCTTAGATTGTGCATCTCATCTTGAAAACTTGAATAAAAACTTTGTTCAAATTTGGGACTTTCACACTCCTTAAATAAGGCAAGTCTCTAATAATCACGAAAATAACATTTTGTGATATGATCATATTTGAGACCACATTTAGTGCAGAAATTTAAATTCTTTTTCAAGACAACATCTTGAACACATCTTAATATTGCATGAGGTGTTCGATGTATTTGTGAGTGTATAAAAACAAAAAATTGAAGAAAGGAGAAGAATTCGAATGAAAACATGATAAAAAAGAATATTCAAAGCACATAAGAGATGCACGGTCATGCATCATCCTGTGCACATCTCTTAGGTGTGCAAATTCACAACTTTTATCAATTTTATTGATGCACGGTTAGACTGTGCACTTATCAAACAACAATTCTAGCGAATTTTAACTTTTCCATCACATGAGTTTCTTCGATATTTTTATCTTTTTGCGGCTATTTTTAGAGCCAAATTCAGTGAAGAAAATCCTAAAAACAACCCTGGGACCCTAAAACACTATTTAATAATGTGAAATACGTAAAAAAATGCAGCTGCCATCTTGCAAAAATCTTTCCTTTTGTTATTTTCATTAAACTTGATGTGTAGATTGAATTTTAAAATTATGAGTTTCTAAATTTTCAGATTGGGGTTTGTTCTTAAGTTAGTTTGTGACCTTGATTTCGATTGATCCAATACATATTCTGTGATGTGTTAATAATGCATGTTCATACTATGGATATAAATAGAGAGAGTAAGTCAAAATTAATTTGATTAATTTAAGCAACAAGAGTTAGTGAATTAATATGTTACACGATTAACAAATTGACCATCATATGAAGAGAGATCTTATGTGAAAACTCAATTATTAATGTTAATTAGTGATTTCTTAAGGTAGTAAAGATGTTAATGTTATAAAATCCAAAAATAATATTATTTTGACTTTTAAACATATTAAAATAAAGTTAAAATTATATATAATATAATATATTATAATAACGATTATTTTATAAATTTAATGATTATTTAATAATTTTAAAAGATTATTTAAAATTGTTTCTGATATTGTTCATTCAAATGTGATACTAACTCCAGTATTCATAATATTGGTTTAAGTATTTTGTTATATTCGCATTTTTCCTTGAAATGGTTTATTCACCTATCGTGTTTTATTATTTTGTATTTAATAAAGATGTTAACTTTTGGTAAAGAAGAAAATTCATATTCTCCGCAGTCTCCCTGCGCGAGCCTTACGATTATATATTTGCGTATCTGTCTCTCAGCCTCCCTGCATGAACAAGTAGGATATATTCTATATAGTGTATCCGTCTCTCGGCCTCCCTGTGCGAGCAGTTACAAAAGTAGGGTGATATATTTTATATAGCATATCTGTCTCTTGGCCTCCTCCTATTTTTCATCAGCAGCATCAATACTTCTGTGTTTGTGATGGAGAAAGTTGTTCAGATATGCAGCATCAGCAGTAACCATACTATCACGAACGAAAATGGGTGGAAAGTCGAAGAAGCAATAGGTGGTAATAGAGTCGCTCTCGAAGCTCTAAAAGAACTCATCGTTTTCCCACTTGTTTACTCTTCTCAAGCTCTCAAACTCAGTCTTTCTGTAATTATTCCTCCACCGCATCCTCTTCTTTTCTTTCCTATAATTTTTTTTATTCTGATCATATTGTTCTTTAGTGGCCCAGAGGTTCACTTCTCTATGGCCCCCCTGGAACTGGAAACGTACTTCTTTGTTTTCCCATCAACTTGTTTCTCATTACATTATGGAAGCTCTGGAATTACTCGAGTTTCTTCCCAATTTAGGAGATAAACTTACGTCCATAGATATCTACCGAACACATTGATTAATCTCTTTTGTTTGGCTGACATTATGTGATAAAACTGCAAATGAGTTGTTTAGACTTCTCTCTTTTTTCTTTTTTATCAGCCATTCTCAAGTTATTTATCTGTGAATTGTAGACGAGTTTGGTACGTGGAGTTGTTCATAAATGTGGTGCAAATTTAACTATCATAAGGTACCTGCTTTTCTTGATCACTTAGCCTTACAAATCCGGTTGGTGTTGCTTTAAGAAAATGTTGGATTTATGTTTGATCTTTTGATTTGGATGCATTTCCTCCAATCCACATTCTATCCACAAAGCAGGTGCTGCAGAAAGTGAGAAAATTTTACACGAGGCATCATCTCATGCAACTTTTGACAGAGCTTCTGTTATTTTTATTGATGAAATTGATGCACTTTGTCTCGACCTGATTGGAGGTACAGTTGGCTCATTTTTGTTCCTTTACTTCTGGTTGTAATTATTATACTGCCCTAATGTATCACTTAAGAAATATTCTTCTTAATTTCTTGCTTGTCTTTATTATGAAAAGGAAACAAGAAATTGAATGAACTTTATACGTCTTTACCCTCTTCCTTTCCAATGATATTGAATGGTTAGATTTACATAGTCAAACTTCTATTAAATTGAGACTCCAAATGCAGACGAGAGCATGATGTTCGTTTAGCTTATCAACTTTTTGCATTAATGGATGTAGCTAAGCCCTCTGCTACTCCATTATGACGAGTTGTTGTGGATGCATCTACTAACAGGTACATTCTTTTCTTTCTCATGTTTAGGTATTTTTCTAGATTATAATTTCGTATGGTATTATATTATGCACGTCAAAGACATAAACATAGAAATGCAATACCTCTCAAATATGATGTGTCAGTGTTTATCAAATATTCTGGCATAAGCATTACCATTGCTTCTATTTGTATAATTTTCTCTGGTTACTTATGTGTAGCTAAGTTTTTATCTGCTTTTCACGTGTCTCATTTTGTTTGCTTTTCATTTTTTACTTTTACAATTTTTCAAAGCTGATTATTTTTATGGCTTTATACCAGGATTGTTTCGAAATGCTCTTTTGGCATATACATATACTTTGAAACAGGTCATGCATTTAATACTTGTGGCATGAGTTAAACTGTTTTAGTATGCTCATTGGCTATTCCTGTGATTAATTTAAGTGTGCCCCAAAAAACATTGTGTGGTTTAGAGATTTTTTTTTCAAAGTTCTAGGCCATGTGAATTATTGTCGTGTTGATCCAACACTACAAAGGTTCCTCCACACAGAATAGATTTAATTGATCTTGCTTTGAGGAGGCTAGGTCATTTTGATTATAAAGTAGAAATTATTACAACAAAAGAAAAGGAGCGCTATCAAATTCTCAAAGGAAAGTCTATTCATTTTCAATGTGAAGTCTATTTTTCAGTGAAGATATTGCTCGTGTATTTCTATAGGTAAATTGTGGCTTGAGTTTTAGTTTGTTACACTTCTATTTTTTTTTTGGTAGCTCTATATAAGGAAGCAGCCGTTGGATCCTAATGTTGACCTACGAACCATTGTTGCATCTTGTAATGGATTTGTTGGAGCTGATTTGGAAGCTTTATGTCGTGAGGCTACCATGTTGGTAGTCAAGTCTTCCGATGGACATGTAACTTCTTCTATATCTTGCTTCACAATGGAGGACTGGAAACATGCAAGACATGTTATGACTCCTAGCATAATGAGAGGTATGACTGTGGAAGTCCCCAAGTTATCCTGGGAAGATATTGGAGGCTTGAATGATTTGAAGGTATACAACCATAAAATTCCTTGGATATTGGAACTTTTGATGAATTTAACCATACATATCATTTTTCTATATTCAAATTTCTTTATCGTTGTTCTCCTCATCATTGTTAGAAAAAACTGCAGCAGGCTGTTGAGTGACCAATCAAACATTCTGCTGTATTTTCAAGGTTGGGAATACCACCTATTCGTGGAGTTCTTCTACATGGACCTCCAGGATGATGCCTTAACAAGGTTAATTTCTTTGTGAGCTCTGAATTTTTGAAGTATTAGGTGTTAATGCTTTCTCTTATTGAGTGGTTCCTAAACCTGTCCCTGTGTTTTACTTCCGGCTTTATAATTTCCAGCAACATTAGGTTTGCAATTCTTTTTTCTCTTAGGAGCTAATCTTTCTAACTAATTTATCAAGATTTGGAATCCTAGCCCTAAATTCTGCCAACTCAACTAAATATATACTTAAATAGTTTTTATCTGTTTTATCAAAGTGTTGGGAAAATCTTTTTATCTATTGTATATCAGATGGTATGCCACCTCATATGCACCTCTACTAAACATGAGAGCTAGAGTTCTTGCAGTTAGTTAAAATGGTGATTGAAAAAGCCACAACTTGGTGGAATTAGTGTTCAAATAACAAGTAGACAAGAAATGGTTCTAAAAGTAGAATAAGTGATACACCTTTTTCCTAAACTTGAGTAAATCAACTACTGATGGGGGCTGACGAATTAGCTGATTTACGATCAATGTTTACTAGGTAAGTCCTATATATAGTATATTTCAAAATTTTCTAAATCTAGTGGAACCTTTATCTTTTCTTTATAGATGTTGACTATTAAATTGAAGTGTTCTTTTGACTTCCCTTCAAGCTATTTTTGTTTATGTTAAAAGATTAAAATGCCACTTTACTGGGTGGATGAGGTTTATTTAATATGAATATTTCATCATTCTCTGGAAAAAGGAGATTTTCATTCATGAAATTCGATGTATATCAGTGGTGCAGATTTGTATTTAATGTATAATGGAGAGGGTGAAGCATTATTGTGCGATACATTTCAGAGAGCTCGCCTTATAGCACTAAGCATAATTTTTTTGGATGAAGCTGATGTTGTTGCTTCTAGAAGGTTTAGATTTTTCTATTGTTAGAATACATATATTAGTTAAACATATTCCTTTCTCCTCCCTTGTGTTTTTATGAACTTTGGATGGAGTTGGGGTCTTGAACATTTGTACAGGCTCTCAAAGCAATTATACTCCACGTCGAGGTAAGAGTTCAAGTAACAGTACAGTGGGAGAGAGACTTTTATCTACCTTGTTGACAGAAATGGATGGCTTGTAAGATGCTAAAGTAAGTAATAGTCATGTGATTATGTGGTTGACTTACAATAAAACCATACCCATGAGATATAGGTCATAACAACTGCCTTATCAGGGGATTCTTGTCTTTGCTGCCACAAATCGTCCTCAGGCTATTGATGTGCCCCGGACGCTTTGATTTGGTAAGGAATCTGTTTTACTTCACTTCTGTTTGGGTTATTATAATTCTGGACCCGTTTATTTACCTTCCTTTCTCTAACCTTCGTGCCCACTAGTGATATCTACAAGGATTCCAATTCTTTTCCTGGTTGTAAAAGATAAATACTTGTATTTACTTTACTAAAGGTAAACAATAGCCAGTGGTGTCCAAACATATTTGTTAGATGAGAAATAAAAGGGTGATTGGAAAAAGAATTCAACTTTGTTCCTAATGAGATGCATCTAATTATAGAACAAGGTTAAATTTTCATGGTTGTAAGAGTATCCACTAATCTTCATATCTTTGCTTTGGTGTTGAAGAATAGAATTTGACTTGAATTTTCTTCTGTGTCATAGATATAGTCTGCTGCTATACTATGCCATATTACATAAGACCTTTTACTCGACTTTTTGAGAGTCCTACAATCATAGATGAGTTTGATTCAAAGGAATAGCATCTTAACAGATTTTTTGAAAACCAAAATGAAGATGAATCATGTTTTTAACTACAAAATTATAGGTGCTATATGTTCCTCCACTAGACTTAAAAGCCTGATATAAGATAATTCAAATTCATGTACGCAAGATGAAAATAAGTGAAGTTGTTGATTTGAGAAGATTAGTAGAAGATACTGAGCTTTTTATAGGGGCTAAATTGGAGGGTCTTTGTAAGGAAAGTGCAATTGGTGCACTGAGGGAGGACATCTTTGTCACAGTTGTATGCAATCGTCATTTCTAAGCTGTTAAATAATTGTTGAACCTAGCATTAACAAGAGATGATGTTCAAAAGCATGCATGCAATGTTTTTCATATTCTGATAAGACTGAATTTAATTCTTAAAAAGTGGCAATTTTCTATAGCCATTGGCAGAAAAAACTGTAGCCGGCTGTTGAGTAGCCAATCAAACATCTAAAAGAATAACTAAATTTTGAAATAATAAAAATATAATTTTTTCACATCTCAAAGAGAGTTAAATTATCTCAACGTTTTATAAAGAAAATGAATCTTTTAATCAAAGGATAAAAAAGAATGGATTCAGATCTCGTGTGAGAATGATTTGGAAGATACAAAACAAAAAAGAGTGGTATTTGTTAGCTTGAGGTTGAGAAGGATGAATTTATAGACTTAATGGAGGAGGATAGGGTAGCGTCAGACAATGCTAAATGAGAAAGTAACTTTATAATCTTAATTTTAACCTATATATTTTTATTGATATTGTAAATTTTTAAAATTTGACAAAAATTAAGAAATACAAAAAAATTATTGTTAGTTTAAGTTTTTGGTAGGCGAAATTTATTCTTGTTCTATATGAATAAGTTTATTTTTCACCCAACTATTCTAGTATTCAACTTAGACAATTGTACCTATCGTTTTATACTAATAAAATGGTAATAGGGGTAATCACACAAAGTAATTGACAAGTAATTGATATAATCCTCTAATTATTATTTGATCAATAATAAAGATTAAAGAGTGAGTAGGAAAAGAGTGACAAAATCCTCTCATTTCTCTCCTCACCATCCATACTTATGGTAAGTCAAAATTCCACTTGACCTAACCATTATTTCATTTTTTGACATTTATATCGTGTTAAAGCATGATCACGACTTTCTTGATGCATTTTCCAGGTGCAAAACATCATAACTTTCAATCCAGAAATCTAAAAATGATAAACTTTATTTCGTTAGAAAACTAAGAGAAAGAGCTACAACATCATTGTTCAAATTTCTTGAACGCCTTAAGTACATGCAGCTCCTGAAATAGAATAAAGAGAAAAGACTTTAAGGGTGATTAATGGATGAAAATTTAAGGTAATAATAAATAAATAAATAAAATAACTAGAATTAATAGCAGCAAATATAAATTAATTCCCGACAATGGCTCAAAAAACTTGGTCGGCTTCAACTGTAAATGTACAGAGTTATTCTTAGTACTAACACGTCAAGTATTCCAAAGTCGTATCTCACGAGGACTAAAATACTCACTAATAAATTAATCCTAATTACTTGAACCGAAAAATGACAAAAATTTAAAAGATGATTGGATTTGGGTGAACAATTAATTATGACAAATGTAAATAAACAAGCAAGACAAAATTTTGATGTTGAGACTTAGGGCTTCAGGATTCACCAATTTAAGAGATTGATCGATAAATTATGGAATTGATTGAATGACAAATTATAATAACAGCTACATAATTTCACTTATATTCTCTCTCAAGACATACAAGAATACCCAACTAGTTGGTTACCATTTTTCAATGTGCAACCTAACTAGTCAAATTCATTAAGAACAAGCAACCCTAAGTTATTGCACTAGTTTAGGATATCTCTATCTCTAAATCTAATGTGTTTATCTTCCTAATGCAAATATCATACTTCACCTCTCAGTCCCTCATATGATTTTTAAGATTGCATCTATGGTGATCAAGCATAAAAACAACAATAAAGTTCAAGGAAGATAAATATAAATCAAGAACTTTCATTCAACACCAATCAATCCATAAAACATCAATCAATCCCCAAAATAGGCTACATCCCTAACCCTAAATAGGTTTTACTTCCAGCACATGATAAAAGAATCAAAATACATAGAGACTATCAACATTCAAGACAGAGTAGAGAGAGAAGATAGAGAGAGAAGATAAAACAAGCTTGCTCCAAACTTGAGGCAATCCTCCTTCTTCCTCTTCTTTTCCTATTTTGGGTGCCTCCAATCTCCTTGCCTCGTTTTCACTGTCAAAACCCCTATTTAGGTCTTCAAAACGAATATATATAGTATCTTGGGATCAAAAAAACCTAGTTTTTGCTAAACAGGAGAATAAAAGTTGTGTCTGCGTCGTCAATGTCTATTAGGCGGACCTAATGTCTGTTAGGCGGACCTTCTTGGGTCTCTGGAGTAGTTTTGGACAATGAATGTCCATTAAGCGGATATGATGTTCGTTAAGCAGACATTTATAGATCTGTCAGACTTCTTTCTCTGCTCATGTCCGTTTGGAGGGACATGATGTCCATTAGGCAAACATACACTGAGCATCTTCAGAAATGTGCACTTTTAACCCTTCAGAAAGCCAAATCTCTCCTTGGGGTCTCTTGAAGGTTGTAGAGCTAGGAGTCCTCTTTGAAAGCATACTTGAATAACTCTAATCTGACTTTTACAATGAAAGTTATGTCTTTTGCCCCAAAATCTCTCCAATTGTACCTATTAAGCAATAAAGTTGAAATGTATGAGAATTAACCAAATAAAGTGCATAATTCACATGAAGATAAGCCAAATTAGCTCCAATTCATCCCAAAATCATATATAAATAATTTGACTTATCATGGTTTGTTTTGACACAACTTACATGAGAATAATGAAGGTTGTCCCCTTGCATTGCTTGTAAGTATAAAACACCATAAGCAGATTACAATCTTTGGCGTTGCATTGTTATATGATGAGACATCTCTCACATTTAAATTATTATTTGATACTTTTACGAAAGTTATGTGTGATAAAAGACCTCAAACTATTCTTACAGACCAAGATGCAGCAATGGCAAAGGCTCTAGCACTAAGATGGCCTGAAACTCATCATCGTTTATGTATCTGGCATATTTATCAAAATGCGGCCATCCATTTAAGTGGTGTTTTCTCCCAATTCAAAGATTTTTCTAGATATTTTAGCTTATGCATATATGATTTTGAAGAAGAGGAAGATTTTATAAATGCATGGAATGAGATGTTGTGCAAATATGGACTTGAAGATAATGATTGGTTGAGATGCATGTTTGGGACAAAGGAAAAATGGGCTTTAGTGTATGGAAGACAAGTGTTTTGTGCAGACATGACGATAACACAAAGAAGTGAGAGCATGAATGGTATTGTGAAGAGATATGTTAGTTATCAACACAAATTCTTGGAGTTTTTCATCACTTTGAGAGACTCCTTGAAGATCGTAGATATGAGGAGTTAAAGGTTGATTTTAAATCAAGTACAAGTATCTCCTCATTGTTGTATCCAATTGAAACTTTAAAACATGCAGCAAGTGTTTATACTCTTGAGGTGTTCAAGTGCTTTCAAAATGAGTGGTATAAGTCTCATAATTGTTGTATTGAAAAATTTGGGGAGGGTGGATCAATCACAAAATATCAAATTACTCCTCATAAGAAGAGTTATTACCATACAGTTACTTATGATTCATCAAATGGACAAGCTGATTGTAACTGTAGAAAATTTGAGTTTGCTGGAATTTTATGTTCTCATATTTTGAAAGTTTTTGCTGTAAAAAATATTATGGAGATCCCAAGTCATACATATTGAAAATGTAGACACGTAAAGCAAAACTTGGATTCGTGGGAACTGAAAATTCTGGAATTAGCATAAGCAATTTGGATCCCAAGATATGTTAAAGTATGCGGTATAAAGAATTGTGTGGGCTATATGTTCAATTGGTTACAAAAGCATCTCAAAGTGAAGAGACTTACAAAATTGTTAAAGATTGTATTTTGAAGATGTTGGAAATTGTCGATGCTAGACTATAAGTTAACGGATCAACTATCCAACAGTCGATTGCAAGGTCTAATGTTAGATTAAAAGGTGAAGAAGAGTATGAAAAAAAGGAAATCAACCAAAAAAGTTCAGAGTCAGGTAACTCTTACAATTGCACCACCAACATTACCATTGAATCTTGAGATTTTATTTGTAATTTTTTTTTTGTTGAATTCCATGTCCCTTACATGTGTACTTTATAATTAAAAAGATTCAATGTTTTAACAATTAGTCTAGTATTTTGATTATATATTCTTTAGCTTTTTTGATGATAGATTGTCTCTGCCAATTCAAGTCAAACATTTTCTATTGCAAAACCAACATTATCATTTAATCTTGAGGTTCTGTTTGTAATTTTTTTCCCTTCAATTCCATGTCCCTTACGTGTGTACTTTTTAATGAAAAAGATTCTATGTTTTGATAATTAGTCTAGTATTTTGATTATATACTATTTAACTTTTTTGACAATAGGTTGTCTCTGTCAATTCAAGTCAAACAAATTCTATTGAAGGTGCTCCATTTTTTATGGATATGACCTACTCCCAATTGGTATTTATCTTTTGCCATAATACTATTACTAACGACATTATGTTTAGTAACTTATTCATAATTCACTAATGATACTATATTTTTTAATTCATATAGGCACAACAGCCACATGGTGTGAGTGATGTGATGATAAATAACTCACGACAAAACAATAATGCTAACTATGATAGTGCAGATATAGGTGATTTCGTTGAGACATGTGATTGTCTAGTTCCATGTACAGAAGGCATATTTTGTAAATACAAAGTTACAAGAAAGTATAATGTTTAAGTAAATTTGAACATCTTTATCGATAAGGTGCATATTTTGCAAAAACTTCGGTTAACTCCAAGAATTTCTATTTTTGTAACTAAGTTAGTTCAGAAACTTTTAGCACTTTAGAGATATATCAAATATGAGCATTCATAATTGTATTTTTGTATTATGCTACTGTGCTGATTGTGAATATGTAATTGAAGTTATGTATAAACCTTGCAATATCTGAGAGATGAAATTCTATTTTGTCGAGAAATGAATGAAAGAAGGGCTAAAGAACTTCTCTTTTGTATATGTGCATAAATGATTTTCTGTTAGTGTTATTGTCATTAACCTTGCAACCTACGGCAAACTCCAAGAATTTTTTTTCATTGTGACTTAACTAGTTAGTTCAGAAACTTTTGGAACTCTAGAAGCATATCAAGCATAAACATTTATGATTGTATTTTGTATTAAGCTACCGATGTGGATTTGGATTTGTAACATAAATTTGTGCTAAAACTCTGTTTCGTTGAAAATTGAGAGTAAAAGTTGCAGAGATTTTGTTATTCATATGTGCAAAATTTTCTTTTCTGCTAAGTTGACATTGTGCCTAGGAATAAAATTGTTAGTCATGTGATGGCTTTTGGATAGGTTTTCTTTAGGTAAATTGTTTCGATTGGAATTTTGCATGTATGAATTTAAATTGGATTCGGGTCTTTTGGTTATAGTTAATAGCTATAGATACTGACAGTAAGGAGAGATTGAGAGAATAAGGGGTAAAAATGTTATCTGAAACTTCAATAATTATACTGTATTGATCTAGGCAGAATTTAGCAAAATAGTCTTCATGAAAGTTGTAAATCTTTCTCTTAATTTTTTTAATGACATAAAGTTTGTATATGTGCATATGTGCAAAATTTTCTTTTCTGTTGAGTTGACATTGTGCCTAGGAATAAAATTGTTAGTCATGTGATAGCTTTTGGATGGGTTTTCTTTAGGTAAATTGTTTCAATTGGAATTTTGCATGTATGAATTTAAATTGGATTCGGGTCTTTTGGTTATAGTTAATAGCTGTAGATATTGACAGTAGGGAGAAATTGAGATAATAAGGGGTAAAAATGTGATCTGAAACTTCAATAATTATACTGTATTGATCTAGATAGAATTTAGCAAAATAGTCTTCATGAAAGTTGTAGATCTTTCTCTTAGTTTTTTAATGACATAAAGTTTGTAATTTTTGAATTTCAGAGTTAAAAGTTATTTAAATTATAATCTTTTATTATTAACAAATTTAAAGTTATTATTATTATTGTTGTTATTATTATTATTATTATTACCTATTATTATATTTATTATTATTATATTAATATATAAATTTATTAATTACATTTATTATTATTATTAATTTTATCTAATTTATTATTATTATTATTATTATTATTATTATTATTATTATTATTATTATTATTATTATTATTATTATTATTATTATTATATAATTAGTAATTTTATTTATTATTATTTTTATTTTTATTATTATTATAAAATTCCTTATTGTTATTAATTTATTATTCTTATTCTTATTAGTATTTATTATTATTATTATTAATTTTCTACTTAAGTATATTTACTTATTATTAATATTTTTTTAATTATTATTAAGTCAACCGAAGTTTTTGCAAAGTTAAACATTGATCTGTTATTTTAAATTTATTAATTATATTTAGTATTATTAAATAGTTAACATATAAAATTAATATTGTAAATTAAGTTCTAATTGTAATTAAAATATGTTATTATTAATAAATTTAAAAAAACTACTAAGAAAAAATTTGCATTAGGGACTTATGTTTCTTTTCATTTTAATTATAGTACTATTTCTTTAACAAAAATTAAACTTAATTTTAAATTTAATTTTCACCTTAATTAACAATAATCAACAAGCATAGCTAACATTAACAACTACATGTAATTGCTGCTATATCTCATATTTTTCCTTGGTCTTTTCTTTTTTTCTCATTTGTTTTTTTTCTTTTCACAATAATCAAGAAACACCATTTTTTTCTGATCCTTTGATAAAAAGATTTATTCTCTTCATAAAAAATAGGAGGTAGAACCAATAAAGATTTCTTTTTCAAATCATCCCTGAAGATAAATGCCTCATTCAAGAATTGTTTTTGATTCAATTCATAAGAATCAATAAAAAAGACAAATTTCTTATGATACACTAGATCTGGCTCGGTAACACTAACAACTGCATCTAATTGCCACTATATGTCATTCTTTTCCTTTTTCTTTTCTTTTTTTTCCTCATTTTGTTCCTTTCTTTTGACAATAATCAAGAAACACAACTAACATCTAATGTGCTCTAAAAGTAAAGACACAAAGGAAGCCACTCAAAATATCTTAGGAAAAAAACAAAATTTATGTCAAGAATAAGCACAAACTAACAGGATTTAGAATTTAAAATGAAAGCTTTTAACAAACCAATCATTATTAATAGTAATGGTAATCATTTCTTCCTTTTAACCAACCATCAGAATTATAATGATAATATCTATTTTCATTCCTCACTATATTCATTCACATTTTTATTACTATTCCCCCACGCGAACCAACCGTCCCCTCATTGTTATGTAAGAGCGTGCTTATTATAATTAATTAAAATATAACTAATTAAAATTTATTTATTTATTTATTAAAATATTATAATTAATTAATTACAATATAATTAATTATAATATTATTAATAATTAATTAACTACAATATAATTAATTAAAATAGTATTAATAATTAATTAATTATAAAATAATTAATTAATTAGTTAGTTACAATATAAGTTATTAAAATATAATTATTCGTTAATTAAAATATAATAAATTACAATATAATTAATTAAAATATTATTATTAATTAAAATATAAAATTTAATTAATTAATATAATTAATTAATTACAATATTTTAATAAATAAACATATTGTAATTAATTAAATTCTAATTAATTAATTAAAATATAATAAATTTTTATTTTTTAATATTTTTTACAAGCTAATCAATCATTACTTCCTTTTAATCAACTATCATAATGATAATATCCATTTTTATTTTTCACTATATTTATTCTAATTCTTATTATCATTCTTTTATGCGAACCAACCACTTCTTTAAACGTTAGCTGCTAATTCTTCATTTGCTGATATGTTTTCCACATCCTCTTCTCCAATCAAACACAGCCTTGGAATCCACTTTCTTTAGGCCTTTGACGTATATAAACTTACGAAGAACCTTTCTCATGGCCTAGATCTTTCAAGAAAAATCAATCCACAAGAGATCCACTTGCATGATTGAACTTGGCGCACATGATCTTAGGATTTCCATACCCACGAAGAAAAAGTGTTCTGCAATTATCACCCATAGAAATTTGTCAACTAAAGTTCACATCAACACTTGGCAGCCAAGAAGAAACAAGAAAAGCTACATAATCTAATCAAATTTTAAATTAAAATTATATATTAGAAAAATTCGGATTAAACTCGAGTTATATGTCAACTCAACTCGATCGAAGTTCCACCACCATCGATCATTGGCAAGCACGTCATCATCAGTCTCTAATTTCAAATGGCAGTTGAGCAGTTGTCAACTGCCTATGAGTGGGCATAAAGTTGAAGAGTAAGCGGTTGGACAAAGTCCACAGGGTTGGGAATTGCCCTGGAAGAAAAGGGACTAATAAGCCTGGATTTCGAGAAGCATGTGATAGGAGCTTGTTGCTTCCACTTATTTGATAAAAGTTCGAGATTAGCCAATACAGAACCTTCTATTACAAGTGCTACCTTACTTGCAACGCATCTAAATATTCTTTCTCTGACTTTGCTATTTGATCAGCCATCTTTTCTGATGTTTGTGCACTAGAAAGTGCTGTGCTCTGTTACTTGCCCACTTGATGCTTGATGCTTGGATTCTCTTCAGCAGGCGAGTTGCTTCAACATCATGATCTTCTCTTTATGCTCGAGTATATCTTTCTGTGAAGAATTTTGATCCGGGTATTCGTAAAATTGCTCAAATATATTCCTTTTTGGCTTCTTTCCTCTAACCCTAACCTCGTAATTGAGTTTTAAGGCATAATTGACGGTTCTCCTCATGTGGGTTGTTGCAAGTTTTGCTGATTGTGAATACTGATGATGTGGAAAGATCATCACGTTCTAATTGACTGTAACTTTCCATAAATAGGTGATTTTTAGTGCTTTCAGTCCCAATCTGGTAAAGCGTGAAAATTTTCAGTTTTTGTGCTGCTGATACTTTCTATTTTATGGCGTTAAACTGCAAGTATATGTAAGTTGGCGTGGTCCGATGAGGGACAATATGGATGATGGAGAGGTAGAGTTTTCAGATCGTGTTTTGTTTCGGAATACAGATTCATCAAGCAATTTTCAGGGCTCAGCGTCGGTAGATTCATTTCTTGACGATTTGTTGAAGAACACCAGGACGTGTACTCACACTCACACCTGTAACCCTCCTGGTCCTGATGCAACCCATACACATACATGTTACCACACGCACACTCAAGTTATTGCTTCTGAAGAAGAAGAAGGTAGACAGAACAAGGAGCGTTCCAAATCAAATTCCAAAAGGCCATCAGGAAACAGAGAGGCCGTGCGAAAGTACAGAGAGAAAAAGAAGGCACAAACTGCTTACTTAGAAGAGGAAGTTAAGAAACTGCGTGTATTGAATCAGCAATTAGTCAGGAAACTTCAAGTTCAGGCAATTCTTGAAGCTGAAGTCTCTAGGCTCAGGAGCTTATTGGTTGACCTGAGAGGGAAGATTGATAATGAATTGGGTGCATTACCATTCCAAAAGCAGGGTGCCAATAGTACCATTTTTAAGGATGGTGGCTGTGGCTTGCTGTCGCCGAGCACGGTGGTTGCACCGCAGTGTCAGGTGGACTTGCCTTGCTTCAATCCACAAACAGGGTCATCATCACAAGGTAGTGTTGGTGGAAATGGGAATTTGTTCCTGTCATGGGACGGGAATTGTCAGGCTGCTATAACAGATTGTGAAGTTAATGCAACTAATCTTTCAAACACTGAAGGACATAGGAGGAACACAGTTGAATAAATGTTGACTCATCTGCATCTCAAGCTCCATAACTGGATCAAAATCGTAAGTTCCTCAGATACTTTTTTGATATATTGACGTTGAGTAGTGCTTCGATGTGGTTATGGTGTGTCTGATGAGAAAAATACAGCCTTTTGGTTGTATATAGTACAGGTTCAAATAGCTTTACACACAGTTGAATAAATGTGGTCTCATCTGCATCTCAAGTTCCATAACTGGATCAAAATCGTAAGTTCCTCAGATCTTTTTTGATATATTGAAGTTAAGTAGTGCTTGGATGTGGTTATGGTGTGTGTCTAATGAGAAAAGTACAGCCTTTTGATTGTATATGCTATATAGTACACTTTCAAATAGCTTTATCTTTGTATCTTTTGGTGAAAGTGAAACTACACGTATGTATTTCAGTTTATTGCTTATGCCTGGAGAATGCACCAGCAATATTTTAACAGCCTCGAATCAATACAGTATAATCATATATCAGTAACTCATTGATAGAATCATGGACTTAGGGTTAACAAATTAGTCCGGCTATGTCTGAGCCGGTAACTTAACATATTAAATCTGATTTAATCGGCTCGGAGTTTAGGCTTCGAACTTCAAATCTGACCAATAATGATAGGTTTGAGTTCAACCAGAACTCAAACTGAAGCTTATATCCAAGAATTTAGAGGGTTGCTACAAATTGAGTAGTCAATAATACAGTTTGGTCTGGAGCAGTGAGGGAGTTACTTTGTTTGAATTGTCGTTAGGCCCAGGAAACGAACTGTTGGTTCCAAAACATAATGCTAATGTGTGAAAATGGTTCACTAATAACCTTGGTCCGAAGGTAAATATGTGGTTTCCATTTCATCGTATCAGGGATGGCAACTTGAACCGGGCCTAAGTTAGCAGTTAATACCCAATCAAAGCATAGTATTAGGGATATTACCCGGTCTGGGCTTAAGTTAACAGATAAAACTCGAATTCCTGCGACTACTATATAGTATTCATCTCTATTTTGTAATAAATAAAGTACCCGTACTTTTTTTAACTCCTCATATGTTTCATAAAATAGGCTTTCTAAAGCTCTCCAATGATTAAGGTTGGCATGAATTGCTTAAGATCCAATAAATTCAACATTGATTCTTTCAAACATATCAATTGGGCAAATGTGTCCATAGTGACTAAAATGAGTATCTTGTATTTGAAAATTAGCAGCCCAATAGGGGGTGGTTGTGCTTGTTCAATTTATCTCTCTCAATTTGAATATTATAAGGCGGGCCTTAGAAGGTTTTAGAGTAAGATGTAAAAATTTGCAAATCTTCCTGACGTAAAGCATGTAGGGCTTTTATTTCTTTCTACCTTACTGTTGGATTTTGTTGTACGATAACAAGTATCGATAGTAGAGAGTATTCGATGAAAGAAGGAGGACCACATTTTATGCATTTAACTCAACTTAAGCTAAAGAAACTTATTCAATAGTCTAACGACTTTTGGTATAAGATCTTTAAGATTGCTTTTTCGATAAGCGTTGAAAGAAGAGTAACACTTGGAGTGGGAGAGTCAAAGTTGAAAAAAAAAATCCTCACTTTTTTCTTTCATTCAAAATCGTACATGAAATTTAAGGACTAATTCTTTATTTATTTTCATCGCCTTAAACATACTAACATTAGCACTAATTTCTTCACCTCAAACATACCAGTATTAACACTAATGGCATGTAAATGTAACTTGTTAGTCAAACAACTATTCAAAACTCTTGAAGGCCGTTGTAAGGCTTGTTAGAAAACTTGGTAGGATTTGATTAAGTGCTTTTTGTTGTTAGAAAAAATGGTTTCATATTATATTTTGAATGGTTTCAACGAAAATCAAGGTGGAAGATCCAAGCCCAACCCAACCAAACCCAAGCTGTTACCATGTCTACATAGTGCAATATCCCAAGCCTAACACAGATCTGTCAGGTCTTGATTGGGTCATGCTGGTTTTGACGGTAATGAGCAAAACAATTCAAGAAACACCTGACAAAACTGTTTGCTAATCACAGTACTACGTCGAGCCAAACCATGCAAAGAGAGACCAAGCGAAACATGAGAGAGTCACATCCACCCAACACCAACCAAGGCTATGGTTTGGGTTTATCTGGACCTACACGATTGATTTCTATTAGCCTAAGCTTTCCGATCATAAATATCTGATTCGTTCGACATTTCTTGGAAGCTGGAGAAGGCCACATGGAGGCTCTCTCTCTCCCCCCGTCTTCCCCTACTTGGCCACTTGTACTGTCTCTCTATTTGTTTTATTAATGCTTCTCTCTAAATTTTCTTCACCGGTCAATTTCTGCCTCCTCCTGTCTGCTCTGTTCCATCTCATTATTCTGCCTCCTCCCAATCTGGCCCAACTCCCCTAAATTTACGGTCCGAGCTCATTTCGAAATTTAGTTTGATTGTTCGTTCTAGTTTTTAAATTTATCAAAATTTAAAATTAAAAAAATCAACTAATGTTTACAAAAATTATAAAATAAGATGTTTAAGGTTTAAAAAATTCAACATTATCATAAAACTAAATAAGATTAAATAAAATTAAAAATTTTTAAAATATTATTAAAAAATATTATCTTTACTTATTAAGAATTTAGAATTTAATTAAAAAGGAAAAATATTAAATAAAAATTAATTAATTAATTAATTTACAAAACTAAATAGTTAATTAATAAATTGATTGGTTTTTAAAAATAAGAGTTATTAAAGTAAATCGAAGTGAAAAGTTAATTGGTTCAAAATTTTTACTGTTGAACTGGTTAAATTGGTCGATTCGACTGTACAAATTTTGAATTATATAATTTTTAGTTTGGTTTTAAATTTTTTAATTCAATTTATTTTAATAATTTTTTGTTAAAAACCGATTAGTTTATTAATTAATCGATCAACTTTTGCAAATTAATAAGTTCTTATAAGTTAAAATAAATCAATTAATTTTATTTAATAATTTCTTTTTTTAATTAAATTTAAATATTTTTAATAGATAAGAACCATTTCTTTTAATAATATTTCAAGTATTTTAATTTTATTCAATCGATTTTATGAAAGTGAAATAATTTTTTAAACCTGAAATCTTTTGTTTTACTATTAACTTTTGATATGGTTTTTAAAACATTAAAAAATATCATTTTAAATCTAAAATCAAGTGGTTTAAATCTTTTATATTGATCTTCAAGCTTAAAAATAAATTAAATGAAATCTAATTTATGAATTTTAAATTAGACCAGATTGCATTTAAATCCATTTGTGTTGTTCATACATTTAGGGGACTTCATTTATATATTTTTTTTAAACAATTTATTTAAATTAATGACTTAAAATTTTTTGTCCAACGTGTATTCATCTATTATTTTTTCAAGTCACCAAAATTAGAAACGATTTTTATTGTAACTCAAATATAATATATTTAAATTGATAAAAACATGACAAAAAACACCTTGTCAACATTCGTGTTTGTTACAAAAAGGCAATGGTTAAAAAAATTAACCGATTCAACCGGTTCTACTGTTAAAATTTTTGAATTATTCAAATTTTTTACTTTAGTTTTTAATTTTTTTATAACTTTTGTTGTTAAAATTTTATCAAATTATTAATTAATTGGTTAATTTTTGTAAATTAATAAATTCTTATAAACTATATTAAATCAATTAATTTTTATTTAATAATCTCTTTTTTCGATTAAACTTCAAACTCTTTATAAATAAGGACAATCTCTTTTAATTATATTTCAAATTCTTTAATTTTATTTAATTTTTAATTTATTTTATAGCAGTTTAATTCTAATTGATCATTTTAACTCTTGTCTTACTAATTATACTTCCGTTTCGATTTTTAAAACATTACAAAAGGTATTGAAAATTAATTGAGATATCTTCTAAAAAATATGCTTGTGAGTATTATTAGAAATGGGTATGGTGACGAGTTCAACCCGGTTCAATCCATCATCGAATTATTTCCACAAAATAACTAAAGTTTAATTTAGAATTCGACTAAGTTCAAGTATCACATCTCGAGCTTGAATTAAATTTGCTCTAATTTTTCTTGAGAAAATTTTTTAAAATGATCTCTTTTAATTTTAAAATTTTATATTTATAAACTAAAATAATATTAATTTTAAAAGGAGAATTGAAACCGTCCTGACACATCATCCGAACCTTATTTCGAAACCCGACCCTTTAACTCATAATTTTTTTCCAAATTTTAAATATCAAAATTTTATTCTTAAATATGAAAGGAATATATTCAATTGTCAAATTTTTGCATCAATTAAAAACAAAAAAAATCGAATTTTACCTTATGAAAAATACTATTTCTCAGGAAAATCGAGCTCCTATCATTAAAATTTTTAATCTTCACACATGAAAGAGACATATTATGGCCTTTTACATGCAACTTTCTGAGATTGGAACTTACTCGACTGCTTCGGGGAAGTGTCCAAGAAGAAAACAAAACATACCGGCCGGCGGCGACTATGTTATTTTCCGAATTTTTGTTAAAGTGGTCCTCTTGAAAATCATGTTTTGTTGACCTTTTGATCTAAGTTTGGTCCATTTTGTCAACGTTCGTTAAAGTTTTGAAACAAAAGGAAAAGGCTAACAAGCACCACATTCGGATATTGAATGTTCAATCTTTTTCACCAACTTAAAAAACAAAAATGAAAAACTTGTAATAGCCCTTTTCATTGCTCTTCGTGTTTTGTGTAAATTTGGAATGCATATAATGTAATATTCAAAAAATTGTAAATATTAGTTTTAAAATAAGTAGTTAAGTGAACTTTTTAATTGAAATTGTTAGAATATATGACTATAACTCGAGATAATTTTGAAAATCTCAAGTCAAAGGATGACTTATACAATTATTATAATGAAAATTTCCATAGATATATAATTAACGTCCCAAATGAATTTCTTATATTATATTTGTTTCGTGAATTTATTTTCTAATAAGTATTCGTACTTTTGTTTAAGCATTTTCATACTTTAGTTTATGAAATCGACTACTTTCTTTATAAGAAAAAGCAAGATTTGTGTTAATTTTTTATGTTTTGTTAATATTCAGTCTTAACAGAACAATAAATAAGAACAATTTAAGAATAATAAATAAATGTAATATAAATTTTATAATTATAATATCATTATAATTTTATTTAGAATATATAATTATCTGATGAACTGTGTTATATCCATCTAAACATATAAAGATTATCTTTAAATTATTTTTTTATCAAAATACAACTAATTAATTAACTATAAGAGATAAACTAATAGCTTGAACTTATATTGGTAAATCTAATCGATTGAAAACCTGTATATATCGAGCATAAATTCAAAAGGATTTTGTTTTTAAATTTTCAATTAAAAAATATAAATTTAGTTGAACTCGAATTCATCTAAACTTTCAAGTGCTTGCTTTGAATTAGATCTAAATCTTTACAAAATTTTTTGGTAAGGATTAGGCCATTTTTTCTATTTATTCCTTTGAGTTAAGACTTACTACACGAGAACTATACATACCAAGAAAAGGAAAAGGAAAAAGATAGAGGAAGGGCAATAACAGCTTAAGAAAAAGCTCTTTACCTTAATGATAAATAAACCAAAGAAAAAGTAAGGTCGACGAGACAAAACCAAACATGCCTACCTAAACCTCTCTTTGTCTCATCTCTTTAGTATTTCTATTTCACTTAACTATAAATATATAAAGAGTCATATGACATTTTGTAATAATTGATACAAATACATCCCCTACTTTATATAAAGTCATTTTTCTCTTTGTGCATTGAAAGAGACTTTGTACGCATTAGAGACAAACCTCCATTTGTCGCCTTTGATAACGTAAGCCGCCTTTTTTTTCCTAGCTCTTACTTAACACTTCCCTTTTTCTTCTTCCCCTCCTCTCGTCTCCCTCAGGCTGCAGCGTTCTCATCAGTTTCAAATCATATGATTAGATGTAATGACTTGGTGGGGAAGGAGATTAACCAAATACTCATGAAATCGAAAGTTATAAAAGAATACAAAGTAACTTAAACCCTACATAATCTAACTCATTTCTAATTTGAGAGAGTGCTTGATTGATGAATTTAAGAAGTGATTAACGAGTAAGGAATAAAAAGTGAATAGTTAGTTGTTGATTATTATTATAAGGGTAATAGTTTGATATCTCATTTTTTGAGAATTCTTCATACCTTCCATTTAGTAGAAAAATAAAACTCATTTTTTAGTAATGGCTCATTTTTAAAAAATATTTTTAAAACTAATTAATTAGTTAAGATATAATTAATTAAAAAGGATTATTAATTAATTAGAATATAATTAATCAAAATATAATTCATTTATTAATTAAAATATTGTAATTAATTAATTAATTGAAATAATATAGTATAATTAATTTATTATATTATATTTAATTAAAATATAATTTTTTCATTAATTAAAATTTTGTAATTTACAAAATAATTAATTAAAATATAATTATTTATTAATTAACAATATTGTAATTAATTAATTAATTAAAATATTGTTATTAATTAATTAAAATATAATAAATTACAATATAATTAATTAAAATATAATTAATTAATTAATTAGTTACAATATAATTAATTAAAATATAATTTATGCGTTAATTAAAATAATGAAATTATTATTTTAATTAATTAATTACAATATAATAAATTTCAATTTCTAAATATTTTTTACAAATCAATCACTGTCATTGGTGATGGTAATCATTTCTTCTTCTTAATCAACCATCATAATTATAATGATAATATCCATTCTTATTCCTCACTATATTCATTCTCATTCTTATTACCATTCTCCCATGCAAACCAACCGCCACCTGAGTTGATAAATCTTTTATAATCCAAACAATCGTGATAAATTAGTTTAATTTAAAAATTAATCTAATGTAAGTTAATTTAAATTCAATTTTAAGATATCTAAACTCAATTCAACAAGTTACTAAAGCTAGATAAAAGAGACATTTTTAAAAAATTTATTCAATTTATTATAAAAAAAGGAGTAAGACTTTTTTTGATTAAAGTCACAGAAATAATCTTTTTGTAATAATACAAAGAAAAGGTTATATACACTATAACCTTTTCCAAACCTCCACAAAGTAAAGAGCTTTGTATTCTGAATATGTTGACTTTTTTTTTCTTTTTATTCAAGTAACCCTCTAGACCCTTTTTTCCAAAATTGTATGACAATTTTATTTTCTAATATTGTTATTGTTATTGACGTTGATATTATTATTGTTATTATGATATTATCCAAAGAACTTTTACCAAGTAACGGGGCATCAAACTTTTCATGTATTTTCTTGTCCTATAGAATGAATCATATCCTCTTATCTTTCTAACTACTCCTTTGTTATATTGTGGGCCAATTTAACTACAACCAAACACTACTTAAACCCTCTTTAACCGTACTTGGAATTAATTTGGTTCGCATCCATCACCAATATATACTAATTTTTTTATATGGGTATATCAGAAATAATCTTTTTATCATAAAAAATAAGATTGCGTAGTTTTGAACTCCGCATTTGGCGAAATTTCTAATAAAATATTGTTACTAATGTTATACTAATTCATAATAATTCCAAATTAGCTTGACCAATTTGTCTTTTTGACTTAGCTCCATAGTTCATTTCCCATTGAGAGGTATCCCCGGATTTATTATATGATCTTATACGGTGTAACCGCTTTATGGCTTTATGAATAATTAAAGATATAGTATTTTTTGGTAGCTAGAGAGATGTCAACATCAGCGTATTATAATCATTAGTACTTGATTAGCTATCAGGTCCT
Organism: Erythroxylum echinodendron; assembly: GCA_027575705.1. Classification (NCBI taxonomy): domain Eukaryota; kingdom Viridiplantae; phylum Streptophyta; class Magnoliopsida; order Malpighiales; family Erythroxylaceae; genus Erythroxylum; species Erythroxylum echinodendron. Next base: position 436,045 of record JANZXR010000004.1, read on the forward strand.
GCAATTATTAAGAATCTTGTAATAACTATTTGTTACAGACAGAATTAACGTAGTACAGGTTTGTACTTAACATACCCGAGTCTTGACGAGTTTGAGATAATTGAATAATAATAATAATAATTATTATTATTATTATTCTAGAGCAAAATTTTACGAAAATGCAATTATTTATTAATTATATATTTTAAATAAATTATAAAGATATTTGATTTGTACGTGATTCTCCTACCATGTGCATCTGATTGATTAATTGAGTATCTGCTTCATCAGTTGGTCGAACTTTTATTCTTTTATTCTTCTTATTATTATTATTATTATTATTATTATTATTATTATTATTATTATTATTATTATTTTCTTAATATTTGTATTCTTATTTGTCTTATTATTATTATTAATATTATTATTCTTATTATGTCTTCTAAACTTGCATTACATATTTGAAATATTTTTTTAACTCTTCATGTCATATTTGTCTGTAGATTTACCAAAAACAACCTCTCTACTTTGTAGGGATAAGACCGTGTATTATCAGACATTCCCATACCTGCATTGGTGTGAGATTTAACTGGATATGATAATGATATTTTAAATAAATTATATTAGATAATAAGTATGATCCAATTAATTACACCCACACATAGAAAAGATCTATAAGAAAATTATTAATAATTATAAAGACTTGAACTCAAGATTAGTAAATCTAAAAGTTATATTAAGGGTACACCATTTTACAGATAAAAATTAAGATTTTATATTAATAAAAATTGTAATTATTTTCTTTTTTATGCATAATAATTTACAAGTTCAAAGTCTAAATAAATTATTTGATAAATCAATTGTTCAGGCTTAAAATGACATATTTGTTTTAAGTAATACTTACAAGTCGTAATCAGGGTTATTGAGGTTTGTTCAGTTTGGTCCAATTTGAAGTCAACGAATGTGACACGAATTGATTGAATTTTAGGCTGAGTTTATATTTGAGCAGCCTGAGCTTAGTATCGGCAAAAGTTAAAAATTTTCAAAAAAGTAAGATTATTTTTTTAAAATTTAAAATATATATAATCAAACTTGATTCAAGTTTGATTAGACCTAATCAAGCTTTGGATTACTCAAATTCGATCAAACTTAGGTTCAAGTCGAGAGCCTCAGGTTTGATTGAGTTTTGGACTAAACTCAAACTTTATCATAAATGTACTCGAGCCCAAATCGATCCATTGCCACCGAAGCTGAACTTGACCATAAATACACTTAAGCCCAAACCAATCCATTGCCACCTATGATGTTATTGTGCCCATACTCCCAATAAACCATTCCCTTCTCTCTTTTACTAAAAGCTAAAAACAAGTGCCATTATTGAAAGGAAAGGTTATTTGGTAAAAAAGTGAGCAAGGACTCGGTGAAACAGGACCATGTATACGTTGGCATTGAAGGGGACTGTGCTTAACAGGCTCTGGGGTCCATACTCCCAACGAACCATTCCCTTCTTCCTTTTACTAAAAGCTAATAACAAGTGCCTTTATTGAAAGGAAAGGCTATTTGGTTAAAATCTGAGAAAGGACTCGGTGAAACAGGACCATGTATACATTGGCACTGAAGAGGACTGTGCTTAACAGACTCTGGTCCCCAACTTACGCATTTACATCTTTCTGAAAGCAATATAACGGCATGCTTTGGAACAATGACTTCAGCCTCTGTCCGTGACTCCTGGTGAATAAACAAGCCTGCCAACGCTGAAATAAATACCCAACTTTACGGCCAACAAAGGCTATAAATTATGATTTCTATTATAATTAAACTTTAAGTCAGGCAAAATTTCGTCTTAACTGATAACTTGACCTTATCCAATCTTTATAAAATCAAATACAGGTTAGATTTTTTTTAACTGAATTTTAACTGAGTTGAATTTTTTTGAATTAAAATCAAATATAGATTCGGATTAACCTAACCGGATAAAATGTCTGAATTTTTAAAATCATTTAGCACCAAACATTTAAAACCGATTAAAATTGTAACATGAGCAATGTAGTTTAGTAGTTTTGGATTTGTAGCATGAACAATGTAGTTTACTGGTTTTGGATTTGATGTACTGTTTGTGTCTTGGTGCCTTCTTGCTATAATTTTGAGAGACATTAAATTTGGTGGTTGTATTTTTGGTTTTTTGAATTTGGTTGTAAACTTACCATTTGTTTGATTTGAACTTTAATTAGATAACTATAATTTAGCTTTCTTTGTTATAATTTTTTGATTGATTTTACAGAGAAAAAGAAATAGGAAGAAGATGACGCAATTTAATAACCTTTTGCTATTAGTTAAAATCAAACAAAATGATTTTGATCCGAATTGAGTGTTTTTCAATTTGGTTCAGTTCCGGATCAGGTTAGTGAAAAAGATTTGGTTTCAAACCAGTTTAAAGTCATGAAATTTTATCTTTATCCAAATTGTTCGAACCGATTTAATTTAAAACCGATTTTTTGTCAATCCTAATTAAACTAAAAGTATAATTTAAACTTTAAAATTTTTAATATAATATAATTTAAATTATAACAACCGAGAAGTTTAAATTTACAGTTAGCATTTTTAAAAAATTAAGAATTTCTATTATAATTAAACAAAAAATGTAATTTAAAATTAAAAATTTTTGTAAGAACGTAATTTAATCTGAAAAGTGTAAGAGTAAGTAAGTTTAAATATAGTTTTTTCAAAACGTTAACAAATGAAAACTTTAATAAATTGTGACACTTTTTATTTTTAATATATTGATTTTAAAAATTAAAAAAGCAGTTTAATTTTTTTAAAATAAATATACATTATTTATTTATTTATTGAAAACCTATTGATGAAGATCTCATAACATAATATGATATACGTGTAGCAGTGAAATTCATCGATAGATTTTTCAATCAATTAATTATTTTAAAATCACTATACACACTGCAGTCTTAACACAACGAGGTCTAGTATGTCTGCACCTCGTATTTATACACGTGTATAATCACATCGTTCATGTTTGTACTTTAGAACTTAGGGGTCCTTTTTGCCTGTAATGAGTGTATCTGTCGGAACAATAGGTAAAGTAGTACTTTGTAATACACTTCAAATTAGTTGGCACCAGTTTATTTTATTAAATTTTATTTATATATTTATGTACCGTATATATAAATATATAGATAAGATTTAATAAAATATGATAGAAATATTATAACTAAAATAAGAGGTCTTATCCTTTGCAATAGTGGTGTAATAGTAATAAGGTTAAGTTACATAAATAACTTTTTGGTAAAAATACAAAGGAAATATTATATATATTATGATTCTCTTTAAATTCTTCCGGCATAAATATGTAGATGATAATCAATAAAATAAGGTTAGAATTAGGTTACAGGAACAAACGTAATATATAAATCAAAATAGTTTTATCGATAACAATAACTCAATAAAAGTTTTGTTGATACGTGAGGTTTAAAAAAGATTAATAGTATGCGACCTTACCTTAACAGATAGTAAAGTTGTTTTACGATAGACTCATATGTAAACAAATTAAAATAATATAATAACACGATAATAACTATAGTATAATGATAAAAATATTACAGTTAATATAGAAGAAAGTAAAGAGTAAAAAAGAAGATAAAATAAGTAAATAAAAATATAAACAAAAAAGAAGACCAATTAATATGTAAATCCAACAAGCCATTATAAAAATATTTAGCTTAATTAAAGAATTGATTAGGTTAACTTTTTTTTTTTTGATGATGAATTGATTAGTTTAACTAATTAAAAAGGAAGCACTACATTTGAAATATTTAAGCAAAATATAAGAAATAAAACCTGAGGAAAAATAGTTAAAACATTTATGATAATGAGAAGGACCTCTCTATGTGAGATCTGTTGCCCTAATTTTAGTATGTCAAAGTTTTCTATTTAAGGCTATATCTTCAATAAGTTTCAATAGAATTATATAATTCTTGATCATTCTCTCTATCAAAATAAGGTTGTGTATTTATAGACGTTTTCAAATATCACGTTTCAATGAAACTTTTACTCGTTATAAATTGACTCGAATTTTAACAAGAAAATTTATTGATAAATTAATAATTTAAATTTGAATTTAAATAATTAATAATATATTCTTGATGGGAACAGAAGAACTCGCAGCTCTTATCTTTTAAATGCACACTGGATAAATATCTTGATTGACATAATAACATGTAAATTACGCTAATTAGATACTCTGCACGAGGTAAGTCATGTACGACATACTTAATCGAGAGAGTGTAAGTAGGGAGATTCGAATATAAGAATTTTTGACCCTATGTCCTCTTCTTCATTAACTCGACCACCCTCTAGGTGACAATTAAATCTGTACATGTGGTTTCAACATTTCTAACGATTGACCTAAATTAATTAAACTTGATTGGAAATAATTTATCTTAAATTATTAGTTTAAGTTGAGTTTAAAATTTTAATTTAAGTAGCACGTGGATAAAATTTAATTTTTTCGTATGTATAAATCATATCACGTATATTTTATAGTTATTTTTTAACATAAGTTTAAAAGATTATGTTTTCTAAAAAATAAAAAATTTAATTTTTAGTAATTTAAAATATTATAATTTTTTAATTAGTTAACTTCAAGGGAGATTCTACTTTAATTAAATCACATGAAATTCACAACTGTTACCTTTTAAGTATACATTACCTAAATTATCTAATACTTATAAATTATATATTTCAAATAAATTACGGATCACGTAACGTCTGCAACTCTCTACTATGTTCTATGGTCAGATGAATTGGCTAGGTGCTCTGTACTCCAGTCTAGTCCTGAACTTGGATCGTGAGGTGCCCGTCGAATAACAATTGCACACTTGGAGGGAGTCTGTGAACTCAAAATCTTCAATCATTGTATCAAAGAACTGTGGTGTTTGAAGAATAGCTCTGTGATTTTGTCTTCACGTACACTTGTGTTAAGCTTTATCGCTCGATTCATGTCACTTTCACACAACTCTTGGACTTGCGAAAGAAAACGACATGCAAATAATTTGCAATTGTATATTATCAGTAGACGGCCGACGGGTTCTCTGGCACAATCTGAGAGCCAGGATGTGCAGGCATAGTACTATTTTTCTTCACAACATCACTTCAGCTTTGAAAACATCACAAGTTGCTCGAAAAAAGACTGATCTTCAAGATGATGATAAGCTTCATACTGCTGTAATTATATTATACATTCAATACAATTTCACGGGATCATAGGTGATGGATGTGTATTTTCAATCATATATGATCATCAATCGGGTTAAGTTTGCATTTTCAAGTAAGCTTGAGTTCAATTTAAAGTTTAATTGACTTCTTATTGTTAGGACGGAATCAAAAGATCAATGTTTTTCGAAATCAAACCGGTTTGATTGACTTGATGATGAAAACTTTGAACCAGAATTTTTTTTCAAATTTTTAACATTTTATTTTCGTTTAATTTAAAAATTTTGTTATTAAAAATCTATCAGTTTATGAATTAATTAGTTAATTTTTAAAAATTTATCAGTTTTTATAAATTATAATTAATTAATTAATTAATTTTTATTTAATAATCTTTTCTAATTAAAATTTAAAATTTTTAATAAGTTGAGGTAATCTTTTCAATATTTTATAACCCCAATAAATAAATATAAATAATTAAGTTATATTAATAGATACTAGACATGGTATTAGGCTGAGTGAGTTCAAGCCTAAAATTATTTCTCGGCTCAAATATGAGGTTAGTGGGATTTAAACAACCCAAATTTGACTAGGTCAAGTCTAATTCCATTATTTTTATTTAAAATTAAAAACTGACGTTATTTTGAAAAAAATAACACTATTTTTATCTAAAACTTTCGAGTTTTATATCTGATTAAGCTGAATATTCAAAATCGACTCAGCTTAAATTCTATAAAAAAAAGTTTCGGGCTACCGAAAAACTCAGTCAATTTGAACTGAATTTGTTAATTCATTTTACTCAAAATAATGTGGGTTTCATCAAAACTTTTAAATTTTAGATCGAGTCAGGTTAAACAACAAAATTCAACTCAACTTAAATCCTAAAAAAGCAAAGTTCGAGATTAACTCAAAACTTAAGTCAACTTGAACTGATCTATTAAGTCATTTTACTCAAAATAATATTGTTTTTGTTTAAAACTAACAAGTTTTAAATCGAGTTAGGCTGAATAACTAAATTTAATTCAACTTAAATCTTAAAAGATAAATTTCGAGATTAATCCAAAACTTAATCAACTCGAACCGAATCTCTTAATTCAATCGAGTCAGACTAAGCCAATGCTGAATCTTATAAATATTGGCATTTTTCTTCAAAATTCAGTATTTTTTTCAACTTTTCATGATGCAAGTCCCATAATTGAAGTTGCTATACATTTTTCTCAAATGATGGAGGGAGAGAAAAGACACGGACAGGGAGGTGGAGGCATGATGCTTTAATGCCTAATGGGCATAAGGTCCTACGTGAAGTGACAAACACTTGTCTATATACACTCCATGTGAAATCCGTAATGAACATGTGCTCAAAAGCTTCTCTTTCCAACAAATTTAACTTTTTACATGTTATCTTTTTGACATTAAACAAATAGAAACATAAACTTTAATCATGCCCTAAAATTATTTAATAATTCCCAATAATGACAACCATTAAATTATTTTTTCATTATTTTTTGAAAAAAATAAACTTATAACTAATGAATAAGCGCCTTACAAGAATAGTCGAATTGGTGGAGTGAAAGGTATATAGCCAAAAGTTTTTATGTTTGAATATCCCTACTTACACACTCTTAACTAAGTTTGTCATACAAGGCTTATTTAGTACGAAGTACCTGATTAGCGTAATTTGCAGACTATTACGTCAATCCGAAGGTTTACCCTATGCATATTCAAAGGATAACACCTGCGGGTTCTTTTGTTAAAAAAAAGTGCATGTTTGTGTTATTTATATAAGGGTAAAAGATAATACTTTAAGAAAATTAAAACTAAACTTTATAATCTATAAAATTCTTAAAAAAAGTCTTTCTAATTTAAATTTTTCATAATTAAAAAATAACAGTGAAATACATGCGTTATAAACATCAAATGTGAACTAATCAAATGTTATTTACAGTACGATTTAACCCAATTTTTAAACTTGAAATAAACTAATTAAATATAACTAAATTGTTAGTTTGAACTGAATATAATTAGTTTCGACTATATTTAAATACTAAATTAAATTATCATATTAAAGACGTTTAATTAACCGATGTTTGACATTTCAAAGTGTTCGTTCACAAGTTATTATGTTAATGATTCGGAGGAGAATAGTGAGTCCAAGGTTGGAATACTACTAAATTTATGAATGTCAATTTATTAATTTCATTTTTAATTTTAAATAACCGACTTAAATAATTAAGAAAATGTAATTATAACAATTTATTTAGTATACACTTAATTAAATATGATAATGCGACGAATCGGACATGATGTGCCTAGTTTGGTCCAATCCTTTAAAGTTAAGTTAAATTCAAACTATGCATCTTAATTTGATATTAATTTGAGCTATCTATTCTTAAACTTAAGAGTAAAATGATATTGTATTAATTTTTTTAAAAAATGACGTTGTTTTGTAAGTGTAAATCATTCTAGCTTACTTCTAAACTCAAACTCGAACCCAAAATTCTAATTAATCGAATAAGACACATTAATTTTAAGTCAAATCAGGTTGGCTTTTATCCTTATACCAAATATTAGTAATGATGGTGAGTGCCCAAATCTCATGTGCTTTCTTTCTTTCTTTCATCTTTTCTAAAGTACCAACTCCATTTTTTACTGAACATGAATGCCCATTTTTCACTATCTTATGTTTCTCTCTTTTAGTCTCCATATCATACAATGATAGGTCATGAAAAAGGTGTAAAGAAAAGGTTAAGTGTGCTGTGTGATGTGAATTATAACAGTCACTTTGTGCCGAGTCTTTGGAAAGAGAGAGGTGAAAAAAGAACAAATGAACAGAAAGTTGTAAGAAATCCAACATCATTTACTTTTGTGGGGGCAACTTACACATGATGTCGGTACATATAATTCACGCTAGGAATTGCCTTTATTATCCTTTAAATACTTAAGTTATGAATCGCTACATATAATTTATGATTTACTCAATATGTATAAAAATAATAAATATGAGGTTTCTTAATAAATTTAATAAATTATATAATTTTTAGTATTATAACAAAAATGATGTGTTAAAACCATTAAAACCTACTCTTGTCTAGTAATTAACTTTATATGAATTAAAAAAAAAGTGTCGGGAATTGGATTTTTAATTATGAATTATAAAATGGGTAAAGATAATATTTAAATTTAAACTTTTGATTAGTTAAAATTATGATATAATTACCGAAGTTTTAAAAACTGGATCGAAAGTTAAATCGGTAAGACAAAAGATTTATGATTTAAAAGATTCAATCGGTATTAGACATTCATAAAATTGGTTAAAGATTGAATAAAATTAAAAGTTTTGTAATATGATTGAAAGAAATTGTCCTTACTTATCGAATAATTTAAATTTTAATTAAAAAATAAAAGTTTTAAATAAAAAATAATTGATTTATAAAAATTAGTTAATTTATGAAACCAATATATTAATTAATAAACTGGTAAATTTTTAACAATAAAGTTATTAAAGTAAATCGAATTAAAAAATTAAAAACCGAACATAAAAATCAACCAATTCAAGATTTTTATAACCGAATTGATCGAACTGATTAAAATTTTTAATTACTGATATTTAATTTAAAATATAAATTTACGCTTATATATATTTTATCAATATTTGAAGTATAATTAGAAGTTTATTATTTTCTTAATTCTTTTTACCCGTGTATGATTCTCAACGTAACTTTATATTTTAATTGAAAATATTAAAAACTATGAAATTTTAGTGTATCTAAAAAAATGTTAAGAATAGTCCTTGTAATCTTCAATGTGTTGTTACTGTCTCTTAAAAAATGATCGAGTTGATACAGTGAGTGGTATATGATTAAAAAGTTTTATATTTGAATTTTTTAATCTATATTTTTTCGATTGAATTTGTCGTACAAGATTTATCCAATACAAAATATCAAATTGGTATAATTTATAAATTATTATATCAATTAAAAAATATACTCAGTACGTATTTTAAAGAAAATAAATACGAATTCTCCCGTTGAAAAAAAAAAACACAAAGTTGTTACCAACGATTAAATGAATATTTTGACATTAAAAATAGAAAGATAAAAAATTAAAAAAGATAAAAGAAAGATTCGAGGAAAGATCCTCCCATTTTCCACTTGTGGTTTGTTTAACCAGACCCCATATTGTCACAATCAGGCAACTTGTGCTTTTTGTGGTGGGCCGTGGGCCTCGACTTAGACGTTTGTCCCTTTTTTCTTTTTTTTTTTTAATATCTTCCTTTTTTTTTAAACTTTTAATGATGACTTCGTGTCTCCCCTATCAATATAGGGTAAGCTTTATCAAAGATAGAACTTGGATTGTGAAATGAGTACCTCAAGTGATAAGCAAACTTAAGAGTAATTGAAGTTTTGGTGATCATATTTTCTACTTGGCTTATGATATTTTTATCATGTTCTACCAAATTTTATTTATATATTTATAAAAATCTCATTCATATATATAGATATATGTGTGTGTGTGTGTGATATTTAAGTAAATATATGTAAGATTTATGTAGAAGGACATGATTAAAATAGAGTAATTGAAAAAAAGAATTTAATGTGTAGATTTTAAGTTTGAATCATTTAATTTTTTAAGAGTAACGCGTAAAGTTTATAATAATTTTCATATGTTTAATATATTTAAATTTTTTTAAAATATTTCTTTTTTAAATTTCGGTTAGAAATAACGACAAAATACAAGTAATATAAACATTAGATATGAATTAAACAAATATTATTATCCTAGTAATCTAATCAACCCTTAAACTTTAAGTAAAGTAATTATATTCGATTTAAATTAATAATTTATGGTAATTATAATAATTTATTGTTTTGAGTCAAATTTAATTAGTTTGATTCGGGTTAAACACTTAAGTCAGAATCGATATACAAATATAATTTGATTAGTCCAATATTCATAATGTGTGTATTTAGTTATTTTTAAGAGTTTTTTTTTAAATTTTAAAGATCAAACAAATTTTTTAAGTTTTTAAAACTAGAGTGGATGTGTGGTCTTTTATCCTTTTTTTAATGTTTATATCAAAAGATAGAATTCATTTAGTTAAATATTTATCATTAATCACTTAAATTAAATTACTATTAAATAACATTTAAAATATACATAATTCCTAAATTTAAAAACTGACTTGGTGATTCATATTAGAATTTTTAATATAGGTAGAGTGTAGAGTCTAATAATAAGAATTAGGCTCGAATCAATAATCGTTAAAATGAATAGAAGTAATCATTAGGATAATTGACCATTATCACTTATAAACTCTTTAGCATTTTATATTTAGTTAATATGAGATACTCTAACACTCCCCTTAAATGCAACTAAGAATGGACATTCAATTATCACTTGAAATTAACGCAGCGGTAACCGGATCGAGCCGTTAGAACTGAACATTTAAACGAACAACTGAGAAATTAATAATTCAGACTAAACTTGCTTTCATATCATATTAGAATTTTTAATATAAATAAAGTATAGAATTCGTTAATAAGAATTAAATTTGTTTTAATCATTATCAAAAAAATTAAAATTAATTATTTAAATAATTGACCTTTATTACTCATAAATGCTTTAACAATTTCATATTTAATAACTATACGCTAATTAACGAGCGGCAGTAGTTCACTTGACACCCTTTAAATTATTAGGTTATTTCACTTCATGGCCTTTCAACCTCAAATGTCAATTTCCAAAATCTGAGAAATATTCTAATTTAGTTCTAATCTTTATATGCTGGCGGTCAATATACGAAGTGGTGATTTTAAAATAAGGCAGTGATACTGAAACTTTAATAAAAACAAAGAGTGCAAATGAAGTTTGGTATAATGGTTTAAATAATGTTAACAGTCTTGACTATTTATGTTTTTATTTGTTTAACAATGTTTTAAATTCCGATCCGTCAAACTGGAAGATGAAAGAAATATTTTCAGGTTTAAAAGGTTTAGTCAATATTACACTGTCATAAAATCGACTAAGATCAAATAAAATTTAAAAATTTAAAATATGATTAAAAGAGACTATTTTTACTTATGAAAAAAATTTAAAATTTAATAAAAAATTGAGATTATTGAATGAATATCAGTTGATTTATTTTAGATTATAAGAATTTATTAATTTATAAAAATTAATCAATTAATTAATAAAACAATCAATTTTTAATAACAAGAATTATTAAAATAAATCGAGCATAAAAGTTAAACACCGAACTAAAAGTTAAACGCTTCAAGATTTTTATGATTAAGCGGGCCAAATGAATTGAGTTTTTTTTAATATAATAACTTTGTTCTTATAAATTGTGTTAATAATATGTGTAGAATAAACAAAAAAAGTCTGCTTCTAATTTATTTTTTAATTTAAGAATTTCATAGCAAATAGGTAATATAAAATTATGTTAAATATATAAATATTTATTAATTAATTTCAAATTGTTATTTATTAAATAAAAATTTTACGACATATAACTTATAATTATTAAATTAATTCTAAATAATTTTCGCACTAATTTCTTAGAATAAATAATTTGTAATCATTAAAATTTAGTTAATACACATTTTAAGATCAAGAAAAATTAAAATTCTCCAATAAAAGATATATAATAAAATTTAAAATTTAAATTATTAAGACTAAAATGTTAATAAAAAAATAACCTGAACTTCGTATGATTTATTATTTTCTTTTCTCTAGAAGATTAGAAAAAGAGAGTTTAAAAAATAAATAAGGAAAAGAGGCAGTAAGTGCGAGGATCTTACACAGAAAAATGATTGGAGATTTGACTGACCCCTCTGACCATCACCACTTCCAAAGGTTTGAACATACACACGCAAAATATACTTATCAAAAAAGCAATTGCGATTCACCCTCCAATCACCATACATGGTGTCTGTTCCTCCTACTTGAGTCCCATGACCCGTAACGGCTCGTGGGATTTCAGTACACATTATGGCAAGTGGAAAAGAACGAGCTTGCTCTGTTTTACGGTCTCGTAGATACAGAGAGAAAGACAGCGTTTTTATTGTTTTTTAGTGTGTCAGCAAAGGGGTGTTTGGGGCAATAGAACGTGCATTATTTGAGGCACTGATCTGGATCCACTCAAAACACAAGCACACTCTCTCACTTGCTCTGGTCCTGGTCGAGCGAGATGTTGGGTTAGGGACGCGTAGAGGGAGAGAGAGTGTCTACAGAGTTAAAGCTTTGACTGTCCACTACTAGCTCTAAGCCCCAGAAAAAAGACCCTTGGTAGCAGAGCACACAGTAATTGCAGTGAAGCGATTGATGCTTTCTCTGCTGGTGCTGTTACTAGCTTCTGCAGCCAGAAGGCGGTGGTTTGGCTTTTGTAGTAAGTTTGAGAGAGAAGTATTGTTTCAACTGTGACCATTCAAATCATCTTCTTGGTCAGTGAGAGGAATTAGAGAAAGCAAGGTTTCCTCTTTGGTGTCTGGTAAGGTGAAGAGGAGAACATAGGTCTATTTGGATGGTAAATAGCTAATTTTATGATAGTTAATACTTACTAAGGTTAAATCAGTAAGTAAAAAATAGTTGATAAGATGTTTGTCAAACAATCTTCTAATAATCAGTTTTGTTTTGTTTTGTTTTTTTGATAATACCAGCTTTTGTTAATGTTGAAAAGAAAAAGAACACATCTTGGAACTTCATCATTTCACATCCTCTGTTTTTTCCTTGTTTTGCTTTTGGTTTCTTGTTCTTAGCTTTATTAAGAAATTCAACCACTTCCTCTCTCAAATGTTTATCTTCCTATCTATCCTTTTACTTTTGGCAAAGGCAACGATTGGCTTCTCTCATCAAGTTTCTTCCTTTTTAATCACACATACACACACACGGGAATACTCCTTTTGAACGTTATCTTTCCTTTTCTCTTTTCCTGCTTTCTCTTTACCTTTCTTTTCTTGGGTTTTGCAGGAACCAAAAGAAACCACACTGTTGCTCGTAATACTCTTCTTTCAAGGTGTTAGGTAGGGTTTGTAGTTGAGAAAGAAGTTTTACTTGTCAGGAGTAAGAGTACGGAGACACAAAACAAAAGAACAAGGGTTGAGGTTTGGTGTGAAACCTACTGCTGAACTCGAGAAGTTGTGATAAGCTATGGATGGTTACGAAGCAACCAGAATTGTATTCTCAAGAGTCCAGAGCCTAGACCCCGAAAATGCTTCCAGAATCATGGGTCTTCTTTTGATTCAAGACCATGGTGAGAAAGAAATGATTAGGCTTGCTTTTGGCCCTGAAGCTCTGGTTCACTCAGTGGTCCTAAAGGCTAGGAAAGAACTTGGACTCAGTTCTCCTTCTTCAAGTCCCTCTTCACCATCTCCACTATTTTCAAGCAACCCCATATCTATCTCCAGGCAAAACTCCTCTTCTTCATCGAGGCTTGGACTCAATATACCTTCTTCTCTAGCTATTCCAAACTTATCCTCATCAAATGGTTCTTCATGGAGTTGTGTCTCTGACCTCCCTAACGCTGATGACTTGATAAGTCCTAATGGTAGCTCACTTAATCCTGCTTCGGCCCCTTTCTTTGCTAATGGAAGTGGAGGATCTGATTTAATTGATGAATTCCAGCTACAAGACCAGCTATCATTTCTTAACGATAACTCACAGAACCTTGGACCAAAAAGTTCGGATCTTTTCCACCTTCAACTAGATGCTTTATCAAGTCCAACCGGTGCCGATAACGATCCCATGTTGTTCCCCTCCTACTGGGGTGGTTCTGTTCATCGCCGCAGCTGCTCTGTCAACGACGCTTTGGCGTCGGAGGACCCAAGTTCCGAGTTGGGTTGGCGACCTTGTCTTTACTTTGCTAGAGGGTACTGCAAAAATGGGAGCAACTGTAGATTTGTGCATGGTGGGCTTGGAGAATCTGATGGCACAAATATGGTGGGTTCACCTAACAAACTTGACATGCTTGACCAGTGCCATGAAATGATTAGATCCAAGTCGACTCAGCAACAAAGATTAGCTGCTGCGTCACAGCTTATGAGCTCTGCTTCTTCTTTTCCTTACTCTCCTAAATGCATGAACTTTCTTCTTCAACAGCATCAGAGCGATAGTCAGAGGTACTCTTCTAAATTTTCTTGCCTTTAGGCTCAAAAACCCTAACCGTTCTTTTGAAATTCCTCAACCTTGTCTTGAAATTTTTGCAGAGCTGCTGCTGCTGCTTTGATTATGAGTGAAGACATGAACAAACTGGGCCGAGCTCGGTTGGATAGGAGCGATTTGGTGAATCCAGCCTCAAGACAGATCTATCTTACGTTCCCAGCTGACAGCACTTTTAGAGAAGAAGATGTGTCGAATTATTTCAGGTAAGTTTTTGCTTTTGTGCGTTTCTTCTGTGAAATTGAAGTTCTTATGTTTGGTTCTTTTTTTACAGTATTTATGGACCAGTCCAAGATGTGAGGATTCCTTACCAACAAAAGAGGATGTTTGGTTTTGTGACTTTTGTTTATCCGGAGACTGTGAAGATCATTCTGGCTAAAGGAAACCCTCATTTTGTTTGTGATGCTAGAGTTTTAGTGAAGCCTTATAAAGAGAAAGGCAAAGTTCCAGACAAGTACAGGCATTTTCTCTTGTCCTCACTCCTCATTTTTCTTCAACGTCTTTACTGAACTTACAACTTTAAGCAGTCTTGCTTAAGCTTTTGGCTATGGCGTTTTTTTCAGGAAGCAACAGCAGCAACAAGGGGATAGGGGTGACTTCTCTCCTTGCGGAACCCCAACTGGTCTTGATTCAAGAGATCCTTTTGATCTTCAGCTTGGTAAGCAACGAAAAAGAATAAAAATCCAATCTTTCTGAACTTCAAAGTCGTGTGTTTATGTCCTAATTCTGTGTCCTTTCTTCAAATGTAGGAGCAAGGATGTTTTACAATACACCAGACATGTTATGGAGAAGGAAGCTAGAAGAGCAAGCTGATCTGCAACAAGCTCTTGAACTTCAGAGTAGGAGATTAATGGGGTTGAAGCTTCTGGATGTCAAGAAACATCATCACAGGGCTCTTTCTGCTGGAAGCCCTAATCCTTCTCCAACTCACTCTCCTAATGTGTTTAGTCAATCTGTTGCTTTCCCTCCACTCCATTCCAGGACCGAAGTTCCCCAAGGTATGCATCTCCTGTAATTATTCTATTCAGAACAGATGTTGATTAACGTGAAGTAAACTTTACGGTGAAGCATTCTTCTGCAGAAAATGGTTCAGTCTCAGCAATTTCTGTATCAGTTCCTCCTGAAAAGCGGCCCTGGAACACTGTTTCTGGCAAAGAACCCCCTGAGAATGGAAATGGCAAAGAAAGCTACCATGGCGAGGAGAGTAATTTACCAGAAAGGTAAAGAACCTGCTTTATTTTTGCATCTGAATTAGTATGTACTCACTCAAATTGAGTTCTTAGACACGTAACCAATTTCAAGAACTTGATCTTTAATTGCAGTTTGGAGCACAACCTCCCTGACAGTCCTTTCGCTTCACCTACCAAAGGTTCTGAGTTCTTTTCATCCAGCTCCAATGGCGTTGGCGAGATTGAGAGGGAAGCCATTGTCACAGATTCATCTTCTCCCAACAATAACTTGGTTTCGCCAACTCTAATCCCTTCCAATTCTTCACTTGACATGGCATCCTTCAAGCCCTTCAACTGCCAAATTTCCAGGTGACTTGAACTCATTCCCATGCTTACCTCCATATTTTGCAGACACAATTTTTACATAATGTCAGTGTTTATGGAAGCCATTTTCGGATTTTGCCTCAGGTTCTCTCCCGGGCACGGTGGCGTGTACGCTGAAACTGGAGGTCCGACATGCCCCGTTGGAATTTAGCTCCCTATCCTATGTTCTCTAGGTAAACAGCATATCAATCAAAAACCTTGGATCCTTTTCTGCAAAACTTTGTTTTTCATTAATCTGTTTCGTTTTGGCTTTTCTTGTTTACGATTTACAGGAGAAGATCCAATCGAAAACTCATCATCAAAGGAAGAGATATAGAGAGAAACAAAAAACCAACCAACCAACCAGCCAACACCACCATCACACAACCCTTTACCCCATATCTACCGCCATCTTTAAACATATACGCTACTTACTACCATACAAATTGCATACGTGAAAAGCAGTAAAGGAAGTGGGTCAGCCATTCCTTTTCCTCGTTGTACTATTTTTCTTTCAGTAGTTGAAGTTAAGTTGGACCACAGGTAAAGAAAGTAAAGGAAAAGAAGACGACATTGTTACACGTGTAGTTGTAACTTAATCGAACTGTAATTCTCTTTTTTTCCATGTTTTACCACTCTTGTTTCCCCTGGAAAAGACAAGGAACAAACCCAGAAAGTAGTGTTAGTTCTTAGCCTGTGTTGTTATAGGATATAATCAAAATCAGTGTACAGGAACTGAAGAATGATCAAAAGGGTATCCAAAAAGAGGTTTAAAATCAAAAAAGACAATTTGGGAGCTACAAGTTTTAATCTCTTCAAAGGGAAGGAAAGGAACAAAGTTTGGTAAAACAATTAGGTAGAATTAGAAATCAAAACAAAGTTCTTCAGTGCATCTCGTGTGATCTTCCACAATCTCATTGTAATGAATAATTTACTTACATTGTCGACCTGAGGTGCTGCACCACCTTATCTCGTGTCTCTATTTGACTGTAGCACTCGTTTACTTTTACCATCAGTGAAATCTGCAGTTTTTATTTTCTAGGTTTTGGATGCGAGTTAAATAAATTTGCAGTCTCTAGTTTGTGAATTTTTATTTTTGTATATATTAATTTAAATATATTTTCTATTTTTATTTAATTTTTAAATACTAATTTAATATAAATGAAACCTTTAAATTTTAAATAATTGTTAATTTTCCATTTTCTTTATTAGATGATTACGATAAAGCCTGAAATCTAAATGGGGCCAGTTCTTCAAATCTTGCAATTGATTGACAAGAAGAAAAGACTATGGTGGGTCCCGTCCCATCCTATCCCGTCCCAAGAGGCATAACTCACATGGGGTGGGGTTGCTGACAGTGCATGGTTGGTGGAGCCCATTATATTTATATGATGCCAGGTTGTCTGTGGGACCCATCGTAATAAGACTAGGAAACACGAACGAACACCCATCCATGTGGTGTCCTTCTCTCCACTCTAAAATATGTTCCCACTCAAAAACAATTGTCGTTTTGTTTTTCACTTTGGCTCACACTTCCTCCCTCCTCCTGTTGGTAAGAAAGGACACACACAAGCACACTGATACATATATATATATATATATATGATATGATATGATATGATATAGAAAGTAGATGTTGCTTCACACTGGTGACAAGAGAGTACTGTTTCAGGAATCTTTTGGGGTCCGTGTGCACTTGTTTTACATTGGTTCTATTTTCAATTATTGATATATTAAATAATATATTGTTTTATGAATTATTTTATATACTTCATGACTATAATATATATTAATATTAAAAACTAATAAGAATAAAGGATGCAAGAGAATTTTTTTAGAATTTAAAGTTTTTTAAATCAAATTTCTTTGTGATAAAAATAAAGACTTCGCATGAATTCATGAAATTCGTTAGTTGAATAACTTATGATTAGGGATATCAATAGATCGAGTCGGAGGTGGCCGGCCATGGTGGCTCTGATTATGGCTCAAACGGTCAAGGGAGGGTCGTGTCGAGCCGACCTTCCATTTATTTTTTGAAGCAAAAACCTTCCACAGCAACGTTGTTTTGGAAAAATCGAGCGGGTTACTAGTCCGGCCGTGGCTGAGTCAACTTAGATCAAAAGCAAGTCGGGGTCGATTTTGTCATCTTTACTTATGATTTGATTTTTCGACCATAAACATGTAAAATTTCCTAATTAATTAGTTCAGTTTTCAATTATACTCAAGCTTAGAAGATCAATTCAAAATGTTCAATTAGCTAAATTTTTCTTTTAAAATGATATATTTTTAATTATTTATGATTAAAAATCTAAATCGATTTAGGCAGTTCAACTATAAAAGCTTTTAACTATCCAATTTTTAACTTTTCAGTTTGATTTACTTTAGCAAATTTTGCTATTAAAATTTAATCAGTTTATTAATTAATTGGTTAATTTTTATAAACTAATTTATTTTTATTTAGTAGTCTCTTTTTCTATTAAATTTTAAATTAAGAACAACCTTCTTTAAATTAGCTAAACCTTAAACTTTTTGTCTTACCCTTTTAACTTTCGATTCGATTTTTAAACAATTGTTGATTATTCAATATAATTCAATTTAAAATTAACTAATTAAGTCTAAATTGATTACTTTTCAAATCAAGCTTCAATTTTGACTAAGTCTAGAAAATCAATTCAAAATTTAATTTGAAGACCTTGTTTTTAATTGATGTTATTTAATAAATTAAAATATTATTATTTTAGAGCATATGGACACTAAACACAGCCAAGTTGATAGAAAATGGATAAGAACAAGCCGCACCAGATTGTCTTCCTTTCCGCTGGTGAGTTGGAGCTTGGTTTGATTGGATTCTTTAATCGTGATTTAAAATTTCAAAGCGTGAGCTAATCATGGTCGTTCTGATTGGGACGTTATATGGTTAAGATTATGGCTCTTGATAGTAATGAGAAGGTACTGCTTTGGGTTTAATGTTTACGTTATATGGCATTAAAAAGGTGCAATAACACGTAGATCAGTTGAAAGCAAGGCTTGCGTAATAAAATTTGATTCTATTAAGGTATTTAATATGCTTGTGATTTATAATAATTTGATAAATATAATTGGTATTTTAAAATTTTTTATTCTATTAACAAACCGTTTGACAGCTTTCAAATTAAATTTATTGACGAATTAGATTCAATTATATTTATTGTATTGAATTAAATTCGATTTACACTGTTTGGAATAAATATATAAATATTAAAATTGAATTCAATTATATTTTTTGGATCACAATAAAAATAAATTTAATTACTTAATATGACTTTTTTATTCTTAACTAAAAATAGTATGTAATCAATTTGTGTGTGTCTTGTAATAATTTATATATTTATGATGTGTACATTTAGAAATTTTTTTTTTAATGTTTTGAAAAGAATTGACTCTTCAATTCACATCATTTTAGATGTAAATTAAATTTATAAAAAAATGAGATTCAATTATATGGTTGAATTTAAGTCATCTATTTTGTAACATTCTAAACTCATGAATTGAATTCAATTACATAAAATTAATGAATTGAATTAAATTCATTAGTTTCCAAATACCGCAAAAGGTATTCAATAAGTTTGTGATTTATAATAAATTAATAAATAATAATTGGTATTTTAAAATACATGCGCGTGCACTCGCGCATAAACACAATGAGACACACACGTACCCACACATACACACTTAGGTAGACACGCACGTACGCACACAAGCACACGCATTATATATATATATATATATATATATATATATATAATACTTACAAACATGACATATTATTCCAAAATCAACCATCGAAATTTATTTTGATTGAGATTTTGGAAGCTCGATCCGATTTGAAATAATTCGAAACGTGTTAAATGGATAAGATAAGCAAAACTAATAAAAATAAGTAAATTAAATTTATAAAAAATATAAATGATTGTAGTTAATTGTCAAAAAGTCACCTTTGAATAAATGTAAAAAGGGCTATAATCTTGTTCTTTGGGCATGTACCCACTAAATAGATACAAGCCTACAATCAAACCCTAAGGGGAGGGTAGGTGCCTAGTGCTTTCTTTTCAACATAGGGCAAATCCAATTTCAGATTGAGTACCCAATAATGTGATTGTGATGGCTCCATTAATAGTATAACAAATTGAAACTTGTTTATTTTTATGTATTTTAAAATTTTTTAATAAGTGTTTAAATTATAAAAATTAACTTCATTAGTATTTTACTGTATCTTTGTTAATATAATTTTTTACATTCTTATGAAAAACACAATAATGACCAAAACGTGATAATTTATTTAATAATTAAAAATTACTCAGACAAGAAGATATTAAACGTTCTCTCTAAATATAAACGCAGAAAAAGACCAAAAAGGTGCAGCAGTAAAGCCTAAATATCCACCATTAACATCAGCAATCGAGCTCCCTTAATACCTGAAGTGACCCACTAACGAACTATATATACAGTAACAGTAAGCAGACCCATGAACTAGAACCTGAACACGTTAATCACCAAATTGTGTACTGACCGCACATTGGTACCTACATTGACCGGGCAAGTAAAATCTGGATTGAAATCCCTAAAATTAAAGTCTAAATAACATTCAGAAGGTCAAAGGTTACATGTTTGTGCATTATACAAAGTTACACCAACCCACGTATTCAACAAAACTTACAGTTACTCAGAAGTATTCAACTCAGACGACAGCTCCGAATGTTTTCTCACAAACAATTTCCCCATATCTTCAGTTACAACATTACTCCTGACATGAAACAAATTTAGATCATCAACACCCGAGATTTTTGTTATACATAAAAGAAAATCAGATTTCAGTAATCTCAGAAAACTTGAGAGATAAAAGTTGCATCTTGTGAGGATTAATATGCAAAGACTAATTATTAATCTAAGCTTCTTTAAGAGTTGTACTGAACTCGGGGACCAAGTTATGAATTGTACTCTGCAAGATCATAAGCCGCCTGAATGTGTAAGTTCACAAAATTCTCATCATGGTTCAACTTCACTAGAAGTCAGCTGTAGCAGCTGCAGCAGGAGCTGAATATGCAACAGTAATTTAAGAGCGCATACCCAGCCAGATGAAAAAAGGAGTAACTTAGAACAACATCATCTGACTTGTTCTTATTCCTGATTTATCTTATCCACAATTAAATGATCTCCTCAAGATTCTAGTCTTTCAATGAATATTCCTAGCACCCCACAAGCCTATACGTGGTTCAATACACTACATTGTGATACCTTCTCATAATCTGCAGTCAAAGATTCATACCAGAGCAAGCAAATTAGAGATTCATCAGAGAACTCAGTTATTCCAAATGGCATCCAAACTCAGTGAAGAAAAAGGAGCAATGATAGCCCATGCCAAAGAACTAACGAGAAAATTACAACAACAGCGAGCAAACATCAATTCAT
This sequence comes from Erythroxylum echinodendron, assembly GCA_027575705.1. Lineage (NCBI taxonomy): Eukaryota > Viridiplantae > Streptophyta > Magnoliopsida > Malpighiales > Erythroxylaceae > Erythroxylum > Erythroxylum echinodendron. The sequence continues at coordinate 457,383 of JANZXR010000004.1, forward strand.
CACCGCTCACCTTCCGCCAAGCTGAGGAGGGACCAGCAAACCACCAACAGTATCAGGTACGCTCTTTGTCTGCCGCAAGTTCCCTTTTGGTATTTTATTACGAGGTAATGAGGAACTCAATCCATTCGAGTCTCTCTTGCGCGAGGCATTTTCAGCCATTGCAGCTGAAACTCGAGAAGCATGGTCACTGCCATTCATCGGTGAGACGCTAGGCGAATTCAACAGCAATGAAGCATCCGGAAGCTTCATCACAGGAGTGACTGATGGTTGAGCATTATTTTGTAGTCGTACTTGTTCATTTGATGCCAACCCAGATCTCCTACACAAATCAAGATTAAAAAAAAAAATACCTTCAATCAACATGACATGGATTATAAGTTTTTGATTAACGGGATTGTGACTATTTCAGCACAAGAATCAAAAAGTTCCAAATCATCAGAATTTCTATAATTCGTGCAAACTCAGTATAAAGTATCCACATCCCATAAATTTCTACCTCAAACCCTAATTAGCAATAAATTAAATACCTCTCCTAAACTACATAAACCTCAAGCCGCACGGACAAGATTGAAATACCTCTCCTTTTCTCGCAATTTCCAATCAACCAAACAAAACCAACAATATTCTAGGGTTTGGAATTGCAATGTAAAAAACATTATTCAGAGAAAAATCAAAAAGAGAACGAGAGATTACTGGTCAGTTGTGGGCATTTTAGGAGGCGTGGGTTCGCGTTCCGCGACTTGTTTAGTGTCGTTTCGGGTTTCTTGTTCTATATTATCTTCCTGTACGTCGTCGTCCGATGAAGAAGAAGCGTAGTCTACTAAAGACATCATCTCTCTCTCGCTCCGGTCTGTGTACTGTAACCTCCTTTCTCAAATCTCTGACGTTGCCCTTTTTCTTCTGTCTTAAGCGATACAGGTCGTTTTGTACTCTCACCTATACGCGCCGTTTTTTTGGCACTGTAAAAGAAAAGCAGAACGACAGCGTTTTAGCCTACAGTATCTTTTCTATTTATTTCTTTTATTCTCTTTTTTTCCTTTTAAATAGTTGTTATTCCATCTTTGGATAATTACAATAATTACATAATCTCTTTCGTTTTTTTTATTTTTTTTTTTAATTTTAAATTATTATTTAGCTTTTTAGAACTATTTAATCATCTTGTAATTCTTTTTATTATATTTAATTGATTTATCATTTATTTATATTTTAAAACGTTGTTATATAAAAAATTAAAAAATTTTATGCTACAATGTTTTAATCAAAAATATGTGAAAACTATATAAAAAAAGGTTGACTATAAGGAGGAAATGAAAATTTTTAAAGCATAAGAAAAAACAAAAAATTATAAAAAAGAATAATTACATAAATATTTAAATATTTCATTAATCAAGATTTAAGGATAAGATTAAAAATGATCACATACCGTACTAGATTCAACCATAAACCATTCTATAGTCATCAATTCAGACATTAAAACCATACAATACTCTCATCTTATGCTAGAACAGACATCAAGTCTTCTCGTATTTCAACTGCAAATCAACTTTCATTGATGACTTTGACAATTCAGTAAAAACAGATGACAATTCATGATCAAAGTCTTGATGCTTGAACAAAATCATAGCTGCAGAGAAGAAGCTTTAGTCCTTTGTAGCCTCTCTGTTCCCACATTCTGCATCAGATGTCTAAAAGTTACATCTTCTCCAGCAATCTCACTGTGAACACTAAAATCAGAGCCCCTGCGAGTCTTGTGATTCGAGATCGCACCCTTTTGTTGGTAAATCAAGCCAAACTTAACAAATGAAGGAATGGGTACTGCAAAGTATTTAGTTTCCACCTCATGCAGTTTAGTAACTAGGAATGCAGTTTTGGAAATATAGACTTATTAGGTTGTTACACTAATGACCAAGAAATGAGGGTTCAGAATGGGATCAAGGTTTTTGGCCAAGTAGTGATGGTCTATAGAAAACATGGGATTGTGCAATCTCAATACGGTCTCTTGGGTCGTTCATCGTTTCATCCCTTAGAGCTTGAAGGATGGCCTGCACAGGGAACTCCCTGAATGGGCAGAGAGGTTACATGAATTAGAGTGCACATTTGGACCTTACTTAGCAAGGCATTCAACAGGATGATGATCTTTAAAACTAAAGTAACCATTCAATTCAGAGACTGCTACTTTGTCTATGCAAATGAGAACGAGTGCACGTGAGAGAGTAGCTGTTGAAGATGACTGCAATCTTTTAAAGAGTGAAGTTCAGGGTATACCTTGCTATAAGTATTTTGTCAAGCATCTTCAGAATGGGACAAAGCTCAACTGGAGCTACAGGTTTGTTTTCTTCTGGATGTAGGACACTCAAAGAAGACTGATTGAGCAGCTCATAAAATGCCTTCACTGCAGAGACACCCTGCAATGGCGGAATTAGAAGTGTAAGTGATCTCCAAGATTGAACCACAAACTAGGATTGGAGCCAAAAAGAGCCGAAATGCAGAACGATGATGAAAAGATCATCAATGCCTATGCTCTATCAATGCTATTCTTATCAAAACAAAATCAGTTTATTTCAACAAGGTAGAGCACTTGTATATTCAACACAAGCATGAGTGATAAAGAATAATACCTGAATCATCCCCTTACCCTTGATGCTATCACCCATCTCAAGGGTCAACTCACCTTTGGCCAACTGTTGACCGTACCATGCATTACGACCTTTCAATAAGGTGACGTAAGTATCAGCCAATAAAGGGCCAGCAAGTCTTTCAGGTTCTTCCGCCAACAGATGCGTGATGAATATCATCTCTGATGTGCAGTGTGCAAAGTAGACTGATTTACTCGTAGCACTCTCATTGGTTAAAGCAGCTACCATTCCTGAAAGAGTGTGACTGGGAATTAGAAAATGATAACCTGTCCAAGAAAACATATTATTCCAGATTTTATATCACAACAAGTACTTCCTTTCATGTAGAGAAGATTGCAATTGGAGCAAAAATCAACAATATAGGATACAACAAAGAAGAGCCTTTTGTTCAATGAATGCAGAAACATATTGATAGGAAGTCAAACAAGGATCAAGTAGAATTCCTAAGGTTGCCTAGGGGAAATATATGTGCCACTTTATTTGCAATTCTAAGGCTATACAATCAGCAATAAAAGGTATAAATAAACTAAACAATTCAATATGAAGCTAAACTGTAGTGTAGAAGACACAGATCTCACCAGCTCCAATCGCATACACATTCTTCAAGCCACCCATAATTTCATGAGTAACAAGATCACCATTATCCCACACTATAAAGTGAGGCTGCCTCAAAAACTTTGCCAATGGTTTCCTCCATTTTTCTGCTCCACATATTCGAGCATTAGCATATTCTTTATTGTAAATCTCCGCTGCGATGTTAGGTCCTCCAAGATAGAGGATGTTCTCCATTGCAATTCCAGCTGAAAAAGAGATTGTTGACAACAATAATGGCTACAAGTCCCATACATATATGAAGAATCACTAACAGATGGCAAAAAATACTGAAAGGATAAAATGATATTACTTGCTCGATTAATCATTTGAGTGGGAGTTATTATACGCGTCTCGGGATCCAACTCAGCTTCTACACCTTTAGCAAGAGAGATTATTATTGGTACAGTAATCCTTTCCTTCCAATACCGACTGATTTCCTCAAAGATCTCCTTTGTTTCAGTTGATGGCAATCCATTGATGACAATATCTGCATCCCAAACAGCCTCTTGCAAGTTGGTTACAACTTTCAAGGGGCAAAGAGGGGTCTCTATCATATTCAGGCAAAAACCATCTTTCAAGATCTCATCTGCATAAAGAGTCCTATCGCCTAATCTTGCCTCAACATACTTTAAATAGGCACAACGCCTAATCAATCTTCGTAAGACATCTTCCCTTGAATTGATCACTTCAAACAAGTGTTCAGCTGTGGCCTTATCAACAGTTCTACCATGCCTTCTCCAAATCCTTATCAGAACCTTTTCTCTTAGGTGGCCGTAACTATCTTGCAACAAAGCAGTAAACACACTACCCCAAGCACCAGCCCCAATACCAACAATCCTCAGTGGATCACCTTCTGCTTTACCCATCAAGGCTCGAAGTTCATCAAGCTTCTCTTCCACGGAGCCATTCAAATTCTGAAAAGTTTGAGTCAACCCATTTGAATAAACGGCATGATTTACTGCTCCAACATTCTCAACCATCTTCTCCTCGCAGTTACACGACACCCTGTTTGCAAAGAAAAACTAATTGTGCAGTATCAATGCCAAAACAAGTACCCTTTCGTTTTATTTCCTAAATCAGCAACTCAGAGCCAAATCCTAAGTGCCCAAAACAACCCAGAGTCAAACTCGAACAAGTATACAGAGGCACAATCAGTATACAACTTTTTTTCAAGACAATACAAGAAAGTTATATAGGTGAATTTGTTACCAACTTCAAACCCTCTCAACCAAGCATTGACCCAAGAGATTAAAAAGTGGGTTACACGCCTCATAGGTTATTCCATTGCTCATTTATCAAGCGGGCAATAACCCAGATAAGTAATTTCCAAGAATTCAACTTTGATTACTCAGTCAACAACTTTGGTGATCTAACCGCACCATATCAGTCAAAACAGAAACGAAAAAATGTGAAACAAAAAGTAAGCGAAAGCGAAACCAAACTCCCTTTGTCGGTTTCCACAACACGGCGACACGATTTTTGTTCCGTTCCGCTTGTGTCATGAACTCTCCAATCCCACCAAACACGAAATGGGTACGTAATCAAATACAAAGTCGATACAAACGAAGCATAAACACAATGGGAGGTTAAAAAAAAACAGCAGTAGCGCGCAATGTCTGCAAGCAGAGAAACGGAACAGCAAGACAAAAAAAGGCTATCAACAAATTTCTGATTACGTTTCTTGAAATAGTAAACAGAGACGATAAGGAAGAAGAAGAATGAAGACAGAAGTCTCCAAGAAAAGCAAGAAATGAAGTAATTGCGTGAGGAACTGGGTCAGTGAGCTCGGACAGAGTCGTTACTGCGAGGAAAAATCATTAGACGGACCGTCCAACTAACCATGCTATGCGAGTCGGTCGGGGCAATCAATTAGGCTTTAGTCGGTGGTTATTAATGGAATCCATGGAATGAAATATTATTATATCATTTTATAAAAAAGTTTATAATAAAATAAAATTAAATAAGATGAAATGAGAGAATTTTATATTATATTATATTTTATCGTATATAATAAAAATAAGTTATTTATAATTTAGAAATTTTAGTATATAATATAAAATAATGAATAATATTTTATTATAAATCTTTTTTAGATAATATTTTTCAATATTATATTATGAAACTATTCATTTTTAATATTATATTTATTTTATTTTTATTTTATTATAAATTATTTCATTATATTTTATTTTATTTTATTCCATTAAAAATTTAACGCACGATTAAACAAGTAAGGGTAGACATGGGACACCATTTTTAATGATACTAAAACATGTCTGAATTAGTGCAAATACACTAATTTTAAATAATTTATTTATTTTAAAAATGTTTTATGATATATTAAATTTTTTTAATATGATTGTTAATTTATCACATAAATAAATTTAATATATGATTTTATTAAAAATAATTTTAAGAAGTTGATTGACCATTTTCTAAAATTTTTAAAATAATATAATATGTTTTTTTCTAAATCTTATTGTACAAGATTCTCCATTTTACGTAATAACATGATGTCTCTGGTACCTTCACACAAAAAAAACTATTTTTAATGTTAATAAAATAATTATAATTTTTGCAAATTTACATATTGAATGGATGAATTAGTAATTTGAATTATTTTTAAATAATTATAATATTTTTTTCTTTGATGAGGACCAACGTTATTGTTAATAATTAAATGTTTAATTTGATGAAAATTATAATAAACAAAGGTATAAATTTTGTATTTTAAAATACGTCAATTATAACTTTACAATAATTAATTAAATAGTGTTTATTTAACTAAAGTTGTAAACTATAAATATAGGACAAATTTTAAATTAAAATAAAAAATACTTCAAATCAAATATTTTAATTAAAAAATAAAAAAAATTAAAGAGAGAGACTTAAATATTGTATAATAAAAATATGTATGTGCATTCCAGTCATATTGAACATTAATTTCTTTCCATTTAATGTGTCTGTCTCTTTTGTGAATCCCAGTTGGAAGGATAAAGAGATAGGCGGGCATGAAGGCAATAACTATGCCCATCTACTTCTCTTTTAGTTCTTCGACGTGGATATGGTACTTATTAGTATCCTGATATTGTTATCTCTATATATATATATATAATATCTTATAAGTTATATATTTCAAAAAAATTATTTAACAAAATTAATAAATTTAAAAAAGTTATGAACCTTGGGTAAAAGGTTAACTAGATCATGCATACGGCCATAGCATGCGAATACTTTTGGATAACTTAGCACGTTAAATTAAGTATGATGCGAATTTTGGTAGAATTTCGGAGCTTGTATGAGCTGATATAACTAAAGTTAAGTTTTGATGGACTAAAAACTTAGTAGGACTCAAATGGATAGATCATGACTAATGGACTTGATATGGGTAAGTGTTGGAGCAGACCAGTATGTTATAACTAATTTTGAGTTGGACAACTCATCATCAACAGATAAAGATCGTAAGTAGGCATGTCAATAGGTCAAACTGAGGCTGGGCTAACGACAGCCCGGCTCGGCCCGTTGAAAATAATTAGCTGGCTAGCCTAGCCTACGTTCCTTGGGCCATGGTGGGCCAAGACCCTCCGGCCCGTCGAGTCTAAGTCGGCACGGAAGTTTACTATGTTTTTTAAATTTTTTGAAGACAATTTTAAAAATTGTAGTTGTGTTTTTTAAAATTCATAAATTATAAATTATAATATAATCATTTATAATATTTTGTAAAATTATGCAAAAATATTTATATAAAATAAAGGATATAAAATACGGACTAATTTATAATTATTAAAAATATATAACAATGATAATGTTGTCATAATTATTCCTTATAAAGACAATTTAATATTTTTATTTTTTTTCATATTTACATAATATATACATTATGCATAAATGTATTTATATTAATCTTAAAAATGAATTAATCACTTATTCACTTTATTAATCCCAATGTATGAATTCCAAAATAATATATAAATAATTTGGGTATAAAAACAAATATGTATTTATATTTTTTTGATTTGTTTTTATAAATTATTTATTTTATTAAGTCAAAAATAGTTCTTTTACTTTGTTTCTAAAATCATTATATTCTAATTAATCTAAATTTCTATAAATTACATTCATAATTTTTTTCTATCTAAATTCTAATGTTAGAAGATTCATTTCTACCTAAGTCACCCTAATTAAAATTTTGTTAGGAGTAATTTCTTAGATCTTTAATCTAAGCCTTGATATAAGATATAAGTATACGTTGAATCCTTCTCATCAGTCATCCTTAGAGTGTTATAAGGATATCAATGATATCATATATTCATATTTCATAAAATTAATAAAATTTTCACATTTTTTCTTTTTAATATATTTATCATGTGACAACTTTAAATTATAACAACATATAACTAATTAATTATAATATAATAAATTTAATGAACTGTATGTAATGGTATGGTATGATTAATTAGTACATTTAATTCAATTAATTAGAAATTTAATTGAAAAGTTAATAAGTTAATAGTTGTAGTTAAAATTATGAATTACACTAATTACAAATTTTTAATTTACTTAAATTATTGATTAATTATTTTAAGAGAGAATTGATAAAACAAAATTCATGTTTCATAAAATTAATAAAATTTTCACCTTTCTTTTTTTTTAATATGTATTATGTGACAACCTTAAATTATAACAATATATAATTAATTGATTATGATATAATAAAATTATTGAGATGTATGTAATTGTATGGTATGATTAATTAGGATATCTAATTCAATTAATTAGAAATTTAATTGAAAAGTTAATAAGTTAAAAGTTATTGGTAAAATTAAGAATTATATTAATTACAAAATTTTAATTTACTTAAATTATTTATTAAATATTTTAATAAATAATTAAAATTTTTTGGGTTGTGGGCGGACCACAGGCCGGGCATGTCCTACCTATCCGTCCACTGTTCCAAGGGCCATGGGCCGGCCCGCAGCCAGCCCACCCCAGCCCGTGAGCCGGTTTGACCGGATCAAACTCGTTGACCACTGGCTGAGTCAATATTGACATCTCTAATCGTAGGGATCTTAGATAATGTGACAAATAAGATCATGTAGGATAAGCATTAATGCTAAAAGATAAAGACCATACAGGAGGGTCATTTAAAGATAGTGAACGTCTTCGTGAATAGAGATAGATTGTGTGTAATATTTTATCTTGTTAATTGGGATGTAAATAGACCTTATCGGATAGATTCTATTTATATGAGGATATTATCTTATAAGATATTGATGTAATATGATAAGATAAGATGTGATCATGGGTAGTAGAGTTCTATTAGGACTTAGGATTATAACTTGTTTCCCCAAACTTTGATGCCTATATATAGTTTATTTGAGCCTTGCTCCTCGCACAGAGTTGAGAGAGAGTTCATTTGTATATTCTGAGGGACGTAATAAAGGTTTTGCATTATTACTATATCTCTTCTTTGCTTTTATTGTTGTCATTATTATTTCTTTCGTTGTTTTCTTGTAAGTGTGAGAGTTAAGCACTGCGAAAGTCGTGAGACATTCGATAATTAAATTGTTAGTAGATGATCACGTGGAAAAGGTTGAGTCTTGCTTAAACGGATTTAAGCAAGATTGCTGTGCAAAAAAAATAGGCATGACTTGTAGATAAGTTCGTGCTTAAGAAAACCTTTGTAACATCTACTATTGTGTCCAAAACAATACATTATTTGATTACACCTATATGTTAGGCCAAATTATCTTCAAAAACATACCTTCATCCATTTTCAATTTCTTTTAAATATCAAATCACATCTCTTTCACTAAATCTTGATTCAAAATTATGTTCAAAGTTTTTCAAATTATTTTTAAATATTAAGAGAATTTTTTAAATATCAAAATAATTTTTACACTGATTATGAAAAAAATTTACCATCATGTCCTATATGCAAATGGCTATAAAATAATTAAACTCTTAATTCATTCAAATGACTACCAACAGATTACTTGAAATATTATAATGATTTGATTTAAGTTTTAATATACTTGAATACTCTGTTCTTACTTCACTTTAATTGTATGTACTCTCCAATTTACTATTTTTTTTAAAGCATTGATTGTTTAATTTATTTAATTGACCTTTTTCTCACTTTATTAAAAATTATCATTCACATACACTTAATTTCATTATAATATAGTTACTGATGCATCAAAAATAATTTTATTAATAGTAATATATTAATAAAAATTAAACTAAGTTAAGTTTAAATTAAAATATTAAACATACATTTATATGACAGAATTATTAAATTAATTTAAATTCCAATTATACATGAATAAGAAGAGTTGTATAAGAAAAAATCACCTTTAAATAATTATTATAATAAATTGTTTAATACAAAATAAATTATGCAAAAAATTTACATAATTATTATGAAATTATACAATTAGAAATAAGTTATACGATAGGCCTTATTAACTTGGGAAATAGATAGCATATAAATGCTTTTGAATATTATTTTTGGATACTACAATAAAACTACTTCTTGTCACAAGTTTTTTCATAACATGATTAAATTTATTTAATAAAACCGATTATACCTAGATGTAATATAAGAATTTAATTTTATATTATATTATATCACTCTAATTTTTAATATTTTTGAAAATAATTAACTCGTGTGGAATTACTATATTGAATAAGGTTAATTACCAAAAAAGCCTAAACTTTCATCAAATTTTCAATTGTAGTCTGAACTTTAAAAAGTAACAATAAAATGTCAAAAATTTTCAATTCTAGTCAAAACTTCAAAAAGTAGTAATAAAAAGCTCAAACTTTCATTTTTTTTTCAAATTTAGCCCAACGTTAATGTTTTCGTTAAATTTGCTGACGTGATTTGCCAGGTATTTCAGAAACTTTATCTATTAATACACATTAGTCAAAATTAACACAACAAATGAAGATTAATGAAACGATGTCGTTGTTTAAAAATGGCCTAAATAAGATTACGCAGCTTTGATGACCTTACGTTTTGATTTTAATTTTTTCTTTCATTTTTAGTTTGTTCTCTTGACGCTTTCGCTCTTCGATTTTCAAATTACATAACTCAGACGCCCTCATACTAGGGATATTAGAAGAATAAATTAAAAATGAAGAGCTTATTAGTATAGTATGTTGTAATGTGAGAGTAATTTGAGGCGTCAGAAGAACAAACACAAAACAAAGAGTTGAGGAAATTGAGAGAACAACAAATAACGTCAGGCTAGAATATAAGAAAATTAAAAATTTAAGCATTTTATTGTCACTTTTTTAAGTTTGAGCAATAATTAAAAAATTAACAGTTTGGACATTTTATTGTTACTTTTTAAAGTTTAGTTATAATTGAAAATTCACAAAAATTTGAATTTTTTTATAATTAACCGTATTGAATATCGTGAAATTAGTAATAATATCTTAAATGAGCAATATCAGTTGATTAATACATATGAATTGTAATTAATTTAATGTTTTAAAAGTAAACAAACTTACCTTTATGATTTATTGTTTAATTTAAAAATTATTATATATAATTATACTTTATGAAAATTAAAATATTACATCTATTTTCATTTTATTTTTATTTTTTAAAATTATTACTTATTTATAATCTTATTTAGTCATTTAATAATCTTTTTTATAAATTATGTTAATTTTATTTATTTTTAAATAACATAATATTAAAAAATTTAAAATTTAATATTATATAGTTTTTAAAATTATAATAATTAAAAAATTAACAAATGATATAAAAGAGCACTATGATAAAAAGTAAATCCACCGTGGAATAACCGGAAAATAGAAAACAAAACAAGGGCTTTTACTGTCATAAAAACCGAGATTGGGCCAATCCATCAAACAAACAAAGTTAACCGAGGAGAAGGATTGCCTAAACCAGATTACCAAACGGCGAATGCAGTTGCGCGCGAACTGAATATTTTACAGAGTCGATTTGATTCACGATATTGCGTAAGTGAGACGTCTTCAGGAGTAGAAAATCCTCTTCGACCAGAGAGGATCTTGGCCATCGTTACGATAGCTGTTAGCAGATTCAGAGAACGTGTTCGCTCCTGTTTAGTGCTGTGTATGTATGGAGTCTGCAGCTGGAAATTTGGCGCCGTTCTTCAATGTTCTATTCCTAGGTAAGACATAGATAACAAGAACTGGGTTACTTTTGTTTTTTTTTTTTTTGCTCTGTTAATTTTGACAATCGCTTATCAGTTTCTAATACTTTATTCAAACTTGAACTATTTGTGTGCGTATTAGTTCAGTGAATGCTGAGCTCTGTGGTATCCGGAAGGAAACAGGCAAAACATGTCACTAAATGTTTCTGTGAATGAGAATTTCTAGTGATGACATTGAAAGGCTCAACCGTCTATCTTGCAATCTGATATATGCTTCGACATTTGAGTTCATTTGGATATCTAGCATTTTTGGGTTCATTGAGGAATGGAGCTGGTGAACTGTAATGTGGGTATTGATGAACTTAATTTAAAATGATTTTCTACTTAATCAGCATGACTGGATAAATAGATTTTTCCTCCTGGAAAAGTGGAGTTATGACATATTTTTTGAATTCCATCAAAAAGTTTTTAGAATGGCTGTGTTGTACCATATTTTGAATTAGATGCAATTCAGCATCGGAGATATCGTGAGTGTAATCTAAGACTAAATGCAGCTTTCAATGTGGAATATACATTAAGCTTGGTACTTCGGAAAATGCATGTGGGGCTGCTATTACAAGTGTGGAAAATTTCTTATCACTTAAACAGAACTTGATGCACAGGAATATCTTCAGATTCTGACTTCGATTCCTTTGGTGTGGCCTATGACGACTATTTACTGTTTTAAAAGTGTTTTCATCATAAAGAAACCAAGCATCTGAAACAGTCTGCTTGAAGTTAGTCTCAGTATGTTTAACATGGAGAGGCTTATGAAAGTCAAGTTGTGTATGTCCCTTTTATGTTCTGTTTAAATTGCAGATGCTACAAAATGAGTGACTTAGACAAATAATTGACTGTTGAATCCTGTTACAACCCTACAGTGCTAGATTCTCCTAACATTCTGAATCAGAGGCCATTATATTAAAAAGATGGTTTTGTTTCAGTATTCTTTCTGATTTCTTTTCTATGTTTGTAATCAATGATTGTAAGATAAGTAGTCCCTTTGTTTTTTTAGTTAGAAGGTAGGAAGCATTTGTGATCTGGTAATATTGTACCAATTACTAATCATGTTATTCATCAATACGTGGCTTCTTTTCAGTGCCCTTTTCATATGTAGGATCTTTTTCTGGGATGAATAATTTAGTCGCTTCTTGTTGTACTTGCATAACATAAGATGAAAGAGTTATCTATTTTCGCATTAAGGCGCTCTTCCCACTTGCCGGACCTTTGGCTTTGGAACACAAAAACATAAACATGTTCACTTTCACCAGAATGTTATTGCTTTTCGCTTTCACCAGAATGGTATTGCTTTTCGAAATATTCTTTGGCCTGGAGCAAGTATTGCCAAAGGGTCGTAGGTGGATTTTCTCTGGACAAAAACTTTCCACTGTGGGCCAAAGTGGGCTTGCCAGTCTTCCTGCATAGTGTAGTGGGGCAGGTATTGTTTTACCCCAAGATTTGCTGTTTCACAGAATTCTAGAATTCTTTTATTCTGAGTTAAAATATGTTCTAAGCTGTCAGTTCCTGCGGAAGAGTTAACTGCAGAGGAAAGAAGTGCCACTAGGTAGAAAATATCTTCCTCAGGAATAACAGCAGATGTTCTGTTGTCCCACCTGAAATCAAGAGCAGCAAGTTAATCAGTGTACAAGGGTCTGAGAATTTGGTGTAATAAGTTCATAGTATTTAGAAGACTATTAAAACGGTTACTTTGATTTGTTAACCGGGTAAATAAGGATGGGGCCATTGCTGGTCGTTGTAAGTATATTTCCAAAGACTTTTTCTGCAAAAGCTTGTATGTTGCTTTTAGGGATAAGAAGATTGAGCCATGGATGTGGAACTTCCCACAAGCCTTTTGACTGCAGCTTGACCTCTGACACACGAACTCTGTCCAAGAACTCTCCGTATGAAACTTCTGTGAGAAATAGTGTTGGTTGAATATATTTTAATAGAGACAGCTCGTTCATGATCTCCTGCATGTTGAGAAAATTATACTTTGTTGGATTGTGTTTTCTTTTATTCAAGAAGTCCACTATGTGGTGGCCCATTACAGAGTACCTCATGTTGATGGTCTGACTCATCAGTGTTGAAGTACTTCGCCAATTCTAAACAAAATAGGGTTTTTCCATCCGATTTAAACTGACTAGCCTGCACTGGGTCTTGAGGATCAAACGACGACCTCCAGTTGTTTAGGATACCAGTCCTGTTAATTATCACAAATCCTTCAATGTAGTCAAAAGCTTTTTCTGCTGCTATTAAATGCTCCTGGTCTCTGGCAAATGTGGTAAAATCTGAGTAGAGAACTCTAATCCATTTCACCTATCCAGAATATAGAGATATTTGAGAGATTTTCCTTTTACCATACTACAGGACGACTGATTCTTTTTTCTTGTTCCATATATAGCTTACATATGGTGTCAGTGTTCATATGTTACCTTCTGAGGTGCTGCTTCAAGCGATATCCTTGCCCTTGTAATGATGCCAAACTGACCAAGTCCTCCAAGAACACTGTAAAATAGGTCATCGTTTTGATTCTCTGAGCAATTTAGGACCTCTCCTTTTCCTACATGCAACGATTACCTGGTAAGCAGTTATACTATGCTGAATTTTGCAATTCATATACACGTGTAAATGTGCCAGATGCATGCATATGTTTGCACTTTCTAGCATAACTATATATTTTTTTCCCACGTTTTTTGTATCTTGACAATTAGTTATGCTCAAAATTGTGGTGTCTTTCATAAAACCAGGCAACTTCAGGATGATCCTGGCCTTTATACAAACTATTACTTATTATGATTTTTATTAGAATTTTTAATATGGATAGAATTTAGAATTTTTAATGTGGATAAAGTGTAAAGTTTGATAATAAGAATTAAATTTAGGTTCAACTATTACCAAAACTGGAACTGAACATCCACTTGTCACTTGAAATAAAGGCAATGATAATCGGATCAGGTCGGTAGGACTGGATATACATACGAACAATCGGAAAATTAAGAGTTTGGACTAGACCTACTCTAATATTGTATTAGAACTTTTAATATAGATAGAATATAAAACTCAATAATAAAAATTGGGCTTGAGTCCAACTATTATTAAAATAACTAAAAATAATTATTTGATCAGTCAATGTTACTATTTATTAACCCTTTAATATTTTCATTTTTAACCGGGGATAATCTTAACAATTTTTACTAAACAAACCTGTGACGACTTCCAACTGATGGACGTTGCTTATCTGAGGGCCATGCCGAAATGCCTGCCCACTAATCCCAGCATTGGACAGAGTACCTCCAATGGATAAATGCAGGTAGTCTGTCCACGACTTTGGCGCTAATCCATATTTGAGGGTTTCGTGTAGGACATTTATCCACAGCTCACCACCAGACACGTCTACATATGGCGCCTTTCCAGTGTAAACATGCATTTTAGGACTCCGGAGTGCTTCCATGTTGATAACAATTCCATGGGGGGCTTGTGCTTGACCCTGGAGTGAGTGGCCATGGCCTCTTGCTGCCACGGTGATATTGGAATGAGCACCCAAGTGCCAAATATGCTTTATAGTTGTGGCAATATCAGAAACTGACTTAGGATGTAATACTGCCAAGGGTAGCATTTGAAACCTATGGCCAAAGTCTGTTGCGGCGTGATGAACTTCATCAAAGGTGAGGTCTCCATCAAGGGTAAGTGTTCTTAATGAAGGAGGGTTGCTGGAACAACAAGGCTTTGTTCGTATGGTTATGCAGTTGAGGAACAAGAACATAAAGCTTACCCAGAAAAACATATTATTGTGTGTGAGGAAGGGTGAAAGTGGGTATGCCATTTTTCTGTGGGAAAATTCGATGTTAAGAGATTTAAGATGGTTAACTATTGTGCTTCTTCGGTACTCCTTTATGGGTTTTCTCTTTTACGTTTTAGTTGTTTATAAGGGCCATCATATGGATTACAAGTTGAACAGGAAAAGCCAAAAAAAAGAAAGATTTAACAAATCTTTTACTTTTTTCTAACAGTTGCAACCACAATCTCATCTTTTGCAATAAAGACAACTATGTCTTAGAATATTTTCTCTTTAGCATTTTTAAGGATACTTTCCCCATTTTTGCTGAAAGGTAAATGGCTTAACCGATATGCCAATTTCTCCACATGGCCATTATTCATGTCTTACACAGATGACTGGTGATAGATTGTGTTCCTTATGTACTTAATAGTTGTCGGAATGTGAGCAATAGTATCTATCTTTGACAGTAGATGAGAGAGACAATGGGACCTCACGATGAATTACTTCAGCCCAGGTACGGTTCTTCTGGGGCCGATTGGGCACGTGATTTCACATGCTTGTCTGCTTTATGCCAAGTTAGAATGTGACTGATTTTATGTTTTCTTTGGCCAGGAGGCTAATTAACTGAAAGGTGTAAATGGAAACTTGGAGGATGAAGGCAATGAAAAGCCTATCTTCTGCTGTTTATTGTTTGTTTTCAGACTTAGTTCTCACACCCCAGCATCTGGACAGGTTTGAATGATTCTGTTGTTTATTTGTTCCCGAGTGTCTTTAAATTAAGGGCAATGCAGTTACTGCTTATTAAACTTTTTATGTCAACTTGACACTGCTAACAAGTGGCAGATGTGCAAGCCCTGGAAGGATGTATTTGTCACTTCCCCCTCGGATTCTAGAACCCTTGACGAGGGGAACACAAATTCTAACGAGACTTCATTTTATCCAGAAATCTGGATTAAAAGAATGATACTAAAGAAAATGGGCGAGTATTCTGATGAACTTTATGTTTCTTTGTGGTACCAGAAAAAGGAAAAAAAAGAAGAGTGAGTGATCAACTTTTGAAGAGCTGGTGAGTTGCTCCCCGTATCAAGTGTGCTTATATTCATTCTAATGCAAAAACCCTAAATTATCTCATGAAAAAGAAGAGCACGATAATACCAAAACAGCATGATGGTAACAACCAGAATAATAATAGTAATAAACTAATAATAATACACAGTGGAAAACAACTTGACTAGAAGTTACCTTGACCACTCATTTGGGCCTCCTTACCCACTTGGCTATTTCAACATTCTTATGTTGGATTTGACAACAATGTACTACAACATGAATCAGGATTGTTTAACAACACTGTTGTTTTTAAGGCTTTAGAATAATAAAATTCTTTCTTATAATTAGTGGAGATTGCACAAAATTAGCTTTAATTATGATACGTTGGTGTAAGAGTCTGAACTTGATGTAACATTTTGATTTGTGGTGAAAAACCTAATCCTTCGTTACATGCTCATATTCTTGGAGACAGACCAAACCCATAGACTATAATTAGAGAAATCAAAGACAAAACTAACATAGACATGACTAGATAAGAATTCTTTGTATAATTAGATTTTTTGTACCGGTTATAATATTTCTATCATATTTTATTAAATCTTAACCTATAGATTATAATTAGAGAAATCAAAGACAAAATTACCAGAGATATGATTAGATAAGAATTCTTCGTAAGATTAGATTTTTTGTACCGTTTATAATATTTATATCATATTTTATTAAATTTTATCCACACATATAAATATATGGATATGATTTAATAAAATAAGATTGTAACAGAATAAATGTAACAAAAAATATGATGATGTTACGGACCTTTCGATGCTTCAATTGTGGATTGCAAAGCTCTCCTTTATGAGTCTAGAATTGTAGCATTTGTTATCTGACAAATCAAGTGGACATCCTAGTGTGGCTGATCGATAATGTCTGCACAATTTCAACTTGTGATTGGCCAGTTCGAGACTTTGGAGTAGCCAATGCTGACCATCGAAGTAGGCAAGTTGCCACTAGTAACGGTGAGATTGCTTAGGGTCTAGCAATGCCTTAATCATCAAAATCCCAATTATATCTGAAAATACAAATATTTCACTCACTAGAGAATGGTGTGGCACAATTTTGATTTTAAACATATGTACTGTGCATATATAATCAATTCTTATCATGTTCCTTATCCCCACCTTGTTTCACGTTAATCAATCTCGTCCTGTCTCCTCTCACCACTACACCCACACAAGCACATAGATTTATAAGTTCAAAGTTTAACAAAAAGCCTATGATCTAGCCCTGTTCATATCTCATGTTTGGTCTTCCTCCTTTCATAATGAGGGATTGAATAAAAGATGAATCTAATGCTTCTTATTCAACGTTAAAGCAAAAGAAATTTCTATTTGCTATTCCATGCACTTCTAGTATGTTGCTATATACAGAAGCAACATGAACGTGCATGAGGGGTTGGATTCTTCGATAGCTAGCTAGCTTACAGGGGATGGAGATGTGTACTTTTAACCAGTGGAACTAAGCAATACTTTAAAAGCATAATTATACTTTTAACCAGTGGAACTATGCAATACTTTAAAAGCATGATTATGTGTTAATGGAACTCCGTAATATCATTATAATAGTGAATCTTTTTCGAAAGTTTTTTAAGTTAGTAATGCTTTATCGTCTGCAGAAGT
The DNA here is from genome assembly GCA_027575705.1 of Erythroxylum echinodendron. NCBI lineage: Eukaryota > Viridiplantae > Streptophyta > Magnoliopsida > Malpighiales > Erythroxylaceae > Erythroxylum > Erythroxylum echinodendron. The sequence continues at coordinate 475,303 of JANZXR010000004.1, forward strand.
GATGAAGAGATGAAGTGTCCAGCTCCAGCATCAATACTGTGAGTTTTTCCAATTTTTGTTACTTCATATTCTATACAACCTACGCGTATATTAATTATATATGTTGAAGCCAACCCTCTAACTATCATATCAGAACTTGTAAAGATTGTAGAGTTAAATATACTGGATCGTATGTGATATGACATTTTTTAATTTCAGTTTTTATGTTTTGAAAATTATTTTTTATTCTTTAATTTATTTTTAACTATTACATAACTGTTTTTGTTTTATTTATTTAGTTTTTTAATCTATTATTATTCAAAACAAGGTATTGTTAAAATTCTTAAGTTTCAATATGATGTTATTTTATAATTATAAATAAATATAAAATTAATAAAATGTAATTTATATAATTATTAAAAATACTATAAAAATTGAAAAATAATTTCCAAAATATAAAATTAAAATAAGATTAAATCATCAGTCTAATTAATCTAAAATTGTGTATAAAAATTCAAACAAAAGAAAAAACAAAGCTTTTAAAAGTTAGTATCTATAGTGAATAACTCATTTTAAATGCTTTTATTTGCAGCCATTGCTCTGAAATTCCATGGAAAAAAAAGTGAAGGCACGTTACTTGCAATTTGCACATTGCACCTTCCAAAAGTAACAGTATCTTTTGAAACGAGAATAGAGATGGTAGATGGGAACTATGGAGTGTCAGGCTCGGCAATCCTCCATCGTTCCATGTGCTTATCACAAAGTACAATTTACTTTCATTCTTCCCCAGTTAGTAGTTATCATCATCATTGTTATCATATCTAGGCATTGTGCCTCCTAGAATTTAGTCAACAGTCACCTTATGCAATATATCACATATGAATCTTTCCTTAAGATTTTTCCACCCTCCTTTTCTTTACTTCTCTACCACAAATTCCTCCTTTCAACTCCTACTGCTGCTCCTCCTCCTTCCGGATCTTGACAAGTATAGCAATGCACATTTATAGAGTCACCACCCAACGACACCACCATCAAGTATACGTACGTACTCCACATGAAAGTTTCTTCGAAAGCACCAACTCTTTCTACTTTTACCATTTGTGTCGTGTTTTTACGTGTATTTCATGCTGGAAATAAGATTCACTACTAGTGTTCTTAATAATTTCTCTGCCAATGGTTCTGATATTCCCAGAAAATAGGATTTGCATTATTGATCCAGTCTAAAAAGAAGACTGAGAGGTGATGGCTGATGGGTGCGTAACTGTAGTGGATCTTGAATTCCTTACAGGTAATAATTGCATCCTTTTGGCCTATTAAGGGCATCTTCATCTATTCCATTAAAATTTTACACTAAATTTAGTGTAAAAGAGAATATTTTAAAAATCTTTTAACACTAAATTTAATTTAGAGTTATTCTAACCATCTACACCAAATTTTTTTCAAAGAATATATCACAATAATTTAGTTATTAACTAAATTAATTTATATTTATACAATAATTTTTATTTATTTATTTATAAAAATTAAAATAAAATTATTTTTCTTAATTAATTAATATATACTTTTTGTTAAATTAATATTATTTAACAAATATAATTAATATTATTGCAACAACGTATTAATAACATACACAAATATAATATTTTTATTGCACATTTAACATCTAATCCTCTGAATTATCATATCGTTCTCACAAATGTTCAATCAATACATTACGAAGTTCATAATGAGCTTCTTTATCTTTAATTTGCTCATGTCTAGAAAAGAATTCTTGAAATATAATTATATCGTCTCTATTAATATTAATTTCAAGGGTTGGCGTTTCGCTCCAATCTTGTATGGCCGATTGAGTATCACGTTCGTTCTCAATGATCATATTGTATATTGTAATGCATGCTGACATAATATCATATACTATAGACTTTTTCTAAAAACGTGTTAGTTCCTTGATATTTGTAAATCGTGACTGGAGAACTCCAAATTTACTTTTTATTCTTAACATATTTTATTAATGAATTTATAACACTTACAAATAAGATTTATAAATAAATATTAAAAATAAATTTAATATTATATTCAACATTAGTATTATTTTAAATATCTTAATGAGATCTTTGTAATGATATATTTTGTGTAAAGTAATATATATTTTAAATTTAATTACTTAGTAAATTATGTAAATAAATCAAATTGTGACGACATAAAAAGAATATGTTAAAAACAAAATGGACAAATTTGTCTTTTTACAACTTTTAGTGCATGAATAGTAACACACCAAATTTGATGTGTTACTTATTCATTGCACCATTTTGGTGTTGGATTTTGGTGTCTTCCTTTGCGTGAATTCATTGCATTAGGTGTCTTCGTTGGCGATGGCCTAAGTTCAAAATTTCTTGTTAAGGTTGCTGATAATTATTATCTAATTGGAAAATTGACGTATTTTGAAATAGTTTTTAAATACCATTATAACCATTATAATAAATGTAATAATTATTAAGGATTAATAAGTTAAATACAATAAATTAAACTTATGGACAATCACGTAATATGTAGCATAAATCTTATTATGTGTCCTAAATTATTAATGAAAGGGTTAAAAACAAAGAAAATGCGGAACATCGTATTTCGGTTCCATATCTTTTTTCAAAGAGATTTTCGTTGCCAAAACGAGTTCTAATCTTCCGGGACCTTCATGGAATATGATCACCGACACGTGATTAACATCTTTCTACAATTTTCTCAAAACGTAAGTTCTTTTAACGCGTGAAATAGGGCACGCGCCCCATGCGCACATATGTGTTCTCTATATGACGGGTGCGTTGCACACACCATCATGTGTCCGCATCCCTACCGCTCATGTGTCGAAAAAGATGCAGGAGCATACGACGCACGCTTCACACTCTTCCGTCTCCCTAAGGAGTCACGTGGTGAGAACCAACTAAAATGCCTCCAAGCAGTTACTGTAGCACCATCGGGCGCGTGCCTAATGGTGCTATTGTCCTCCAAAGGGGAGGGTGATTTTTGACGACCCCAAAGTCTTTTTTTCTCTCCTTTTGGCCCGTTTTCGACTCTTTTTTCATAGCTAGCCTTATGTATTTCACTTTTACGTAATCATATACGCCAAAAATCGAAAAACGAATTAAAAATGGAAGAAAATCATAATTGATGAAAATCGAAAAACCTTTGTTTTCGGCAACTCGATCACGTAACTACTCTGATACCACTTGTAACACGTAGCATAGACCTTATTATGTGTCCCGGATCATGAAAGGGTTAAAAATGAAAGAAATATAGAATACCTGATTTTAGTTCCATCTCTTTTTCCAAAGCGGTTTTCGTTGCCAGAATGAGCTCCAATCTCCCAAGACTTTCAAGGAATATGATCACCGACATGTGGTTAACGTCTTTCTATAGTTTTCTTAAAAAATGCTCTTAACAGATCAGAGGATCCGTATGCTTATGAATGATATGTGCAACTGTAAGAAACCTTAACCTTTATATATAGCTTTTATATCGGACTTTTCCATCACAAGCTCGATATAGGTCCAGTCTACACTAATCGAGGTCCATTTTTCTCCTAGACTTCGACCTATTGATTTAAATCATTTATTGAACCACTTTATTACCTTTATTTAGATCAAACTACGTAACTTAACCAATAATTTATTGAAAAGTCAAAAATTACACTTAATAGTTGTCCACATAATGGAAAAGAACAAAATTGTCCAACAAATCAATCAATCAATAAATTAAGTGAGATACAAGCATATTTATATTTTAAATTATTTAGAAAATATTTTTTGATATTAAAATTTTAAAAAACTTTATTTTAAATTGTTCCAAATTATTTTAACAAAAACTGTTATTAAATTAAGTAGAATCAATTATGAATTTATTACATATGCAAATTTTAAAATTAAAACAATTTATGTTAAAATAAAAATTTAAAATATATTAAAAATTTTTATTAATAAAAATTTAATAATTTAGGATACTAAAAATAATTTTAAATGAATAGAAATACACAAAAAATAGACTATATGTTAATTGTACCCAGATGATTTGGAATTCACATAAATTAACAGGTCCAAAAATAATATAATGTTTCATTTAGAATCATGTGCCTTTGGGTAAGGTCATATTATTGAAGATTGTCCTAAACACATGACACCATTTAATGATTAAACTATTTTTTATAAAGCTTACATCATATTCACATAATATTATAAAATTACACGATTTGAATACTATCTGACTAATTTTCAAATTGCAAAATCATTTAAATTACTTATTTTAAATAAATTATATAATAATTTATATATACTGTAATATTTTTAAAATATAGAAAACTTTACTTTATTTCAAAAGAATAAGTTAAAAATTGCATAATAAAGCATGCTATATTTATAAGTGATTTATTTTTTATATTGATTATAGTGTTATTGTTATGTTTTTTTAAATTTTATTTTTATATTTATGTAAGGTGTATATAAATATTTATGGATAAAATTTAATAATAAGAATTTGAAACCTGCTTTCAATTCGAGCTCTTGTCAGAGTCATCAAAACACGGCCTGACATGTCCATTTCTTTGGTTTGTGCCACGACAAAAAGATGTCGGCCGCAGCAGTTTTTCTCCGAAAACCATGTGCCTGCCTACACTACATTAGCTATAGGATAGGGCCAAGTCCAAAGGAAAATGACGGAAGTTGAGTGAGACTAGTGCAGTCTGTCTAATCCTTCATTTTATCATAGAATAGCTTTGCTGGTGGACATGGATCAGAAACGTGACTATTAGGATATTGTTTGCATTCACTGTGACATCTGGGCCTAATTTTTCCGAGTGTTTTCTCGTTTTTACGGAATATTTGGAAAATTTCGAATTAAATTTATTAACAAATTAGATTTAATTATATTAATAAAATTTAATTTAATTTAATTTACACGGTTTGAAATAAATTGAATAATATTAGAATTGAATTTAATTATACTGTTTAAAACAAATCAAAATAAATTTAATTATTTCATATAATACATTAACCCCCGAATCAAAGAATAATACCTCTAATAGATAGAGTAAAATTAAGAGACAGGAAAAGGAAGCAGAGGTGTTATTGCATGGATGAAAGGGAGGTTACTGTTACATCGTCTGCTAGTGCGTGGCTCTGCTATTGAGAGAAGAGTGGCGTTGTCTGCTGTTGGGAGAAGGGTTATTGTGTTGAATTCGTGGGTATTATTGGATTTCAACGTTAAAAAAGAAGAGTTGCAGTTTTTGGAATTGAATTCACATGAATTATATCACGAATTGAGTTTACAAAGAGAATGGGTTTTAAACCCACATGTGAGTTCAATTCATGGCTGTTTTTTGTTCCAAATAGGTGAATTGAATCCAATCTTGTAATTGAGTTCAATTCACCATGTTCCAAACAGGCTGTTAAACTTTCACGTAGGGTTGTCAAAAAATTGGTTTTAAATTAAATTAGTTTCAGGTAATTCGGACAAAAGCAAAAATTTTATGATTTTAAATTGATTTGAAATCAATTTTTTTAACCAAATTGACCCAGAACTGAACCGGATTGGGAAACACCAAATTCCGTTCGAAATTAATTTGTCCGATTTTAACTAATAACAAAGAGACTAGTGCAGTCTGTCTAATCCGTCATTTTATCATAGAATAGCTTTGCTGGTGGACATGGATCAGAAACGTGATTATTAGGATATTGTTTGCATTCACTATGACATCTGGGCCTAATTTTTCCGAGTGTTTTCTCGTTTTTGCGGAATGTTTGAAAAATTTTGAATTAAATTTATTAATAAATTAGATTCAATTATATTAATAAAATTAAATTTAATTTAATTTACACTGTTTGAAATAAATTTAATAATATTAGAATTGAATTTAATTGTATTGTTTAAAATATAATAAAAATAAATTCAATTATTTCATATAATACATTAACACCTGAAGCAAAGACTAATACTTTTAATAGATAGAGTAAAATTGAGAGATAGGAAAAGGAAGCAGAGGTGTTGTTGCATGAATGAAAGGGAGGTTACTGTTACGTCGTCTGCTAATGCGTGGCTCTGCTATTGGGAGAAGAGTGGCGTTGTCTGCTGTTGGGAGAAGGGTTATTGTGTTGAAGTCGTGGGTATTATTGGGTTTCAACGTTAAAAAAAAAAGTTGCAATTTTTGGAATTGAATTCACGTGAGTTATATCTCGAATTGAGTTTACAAAGAGAATAGGTTTTAAACCCACATGTAAGTTCAATTCATGGCTGTTTTTTTGTTCCAAATAGGTGAATTGAATTCAATCTTGTAATTGAGTTCAATTCACCATGTTCCAAACAGGCTGTTAAACTTTCACGTAGGGTTGACAAAAAATTGGTTCTAAATTAAATTAGTTTCAGGTAATTCGGACAAAAGCAAAAATTTTATGATTTTAAATTGATTTGAAATCAATTTTTT
>JANZXR010000004.1:496115-515798 GCA_027575705.1 Erythroxylum echinodendron
GAGATAGATTCAGCTATGATGCTTGTTCGTGACTGCTTAGCTAATGTAACAAGTGGGCCTATGGAGTTCAAGTACACACTTACTGTTCTTCATGTCTGTAGGTCTGGTGAAGCTGAGAAGCTGATTGAAGTTATAAATGAGATGATTCAAGAAGGTTGTCCTCCCGGTGAAGTCACATACTCAGCTATTATATCTGGCATGTGCAAGCATGGGACATTGGAAGAGGCGAGAAAGGTGTTTGCAAATCTGAGAGAACGCAAGCTCTTGACAGAGGCCAGTACAATTGTGTATGATGAAATCCTGATCGAACACATGAAGAAGAAGACAGCAGATTTGGTGCTATCAGGATTGAAATTTTTTGGTTCAAATGCAAAGCGTTGGAAATTTCTCTCAAGTTAACGAGTACAGATATCTTAGCTGGTGTATCCGAAGTCCTTGAATCTATTCCTGTGAGTTAATATGGTCCTTTCTAGCTGTTGGAATTGCATTTTTTTTGGGGTCATTGATCTCAAAGATTTTGTTGTCTTTTTAGGGAGTGAAGGTGATTTATAGAACAAAAGAACTAGAGGAGCAGCAGGCTAGAAGGTCAGCTACTGTGTCCTTTATATGTTACATTCTACATCAGATCTTAAAACGTTTCTTATATGTTCATTGAAGAATTTGTTTGACTTATTCTTTTGTCTTTTCTTTATCTATCTACCTGATCCCTCCTTCAGCCGCATCTGGAATGAGAAATGGTTATCGAGTTTCTTTTATAATATGTAATTGTGGGCTTTTTGTGAAGCAATCTCTCAACATGGAAATGGCTATTGTTATGGCAAGGGTACGCATAATCAGCAACCTTCTTTTGAAATACTATATTCCTTTGTTGATCTTGAATGGTCCATCTACTGACATAACTAGTTTCAAACTGCACTCCTCAAAATTCCAGGATGCAGGTATGGACTGGATACTTCATCTTGATACTGATGAACTGATGCATCCGATATATTCTCCCATGGTAAGCAAAAGTGAATTTCTTTGGAAATTTCTTTGGAGATCCGATACATTCATCTCTTTCCTCTTTGAATTGTTTTGGCTACATCGTAGCTTCTACAGGGAAGAATGGGGAAAGAAGTGAAGATCAAGCAGGCCCCGGTTATAAATGTATATTTCATTGATTCTTCCCCGATCATGATCCAAGCGCCATTGTACATTAGAGAGCGGATTAGTTGGTGATTTTGCGTCAAATTATTGTCTGGGATTGTCTAGTTCAGGCCACAGATTTCTCTTGTATAGGAAACTGCCAGACATGATAAAGCCTTTATTATGTGGAGAGGAATTTTAGGGACTTCTCTCCGTGTATCAGAGGTGTTAATGTTATGGCTGACTTACTTTATACATTATGCTCCATATCATCAGAGGAGACAAGTGGATACAGGACATTTCTGTATCATTTTATTGATTATCACTGGATTTCCTATCTTCAATTCTTTTGCTTCATCAAAGTCTAAATTTCATTTGCAGCCAATTTCCGGCTATAGCCGAGAAATACCCCTCCGTGTTGTGGAGGTGAGTTGAAATTACATTCTAAAGATTCCAGGAAAACCAGGAATAGAGAATTCAGTTACCAGAGTTTGAACTGAGATCACTGAGCAGCATAAATGTAAAGTCATCAAACGAACGAGTTGAACTTTGAAGGGAATTTTATATTCAAGCCTGTACAGGTAAACCACAAAAGCACATACAAGCTCCCTCCTTCAAGATAATTTTCAGTTGCCGCTTCATTTCCATGCATAGATTTCTTTATACATCACCTACAAAGTTCACTAGAAGGCAAAGTAATGCTTGATTTTAAAAGAAGCAAACACATCAAATATTGTCAAAGACAACAAATAATTAGAAAAATAGGAAATAAACTGTTTTAAGAGGCATATCGAAAGGAATTCTGGAATCACGAAGGCCAAATTTGAGTTACTTGAGGAGCAGAGTCATAGAACTTCAGACAACCTTGTGAATGTTGTCATTGCAAAAGTACTATTCTTTGTTTGAACTGTTTAATCTCCAATAAACCTGGAACTTTGTCCAAATACTTTGAGACGTACTACTTTTCAGTTCTTCCTAGCAACCAACCAAACTTCTTGTGTCAGCTCCCTTCACTTCAAAACCTTTGGTGCATTATATACCTTGAACTAATCATTCCATCAATTGAAAAACATAAAGATTGAATATGTCAATATATCCTGAAGTTCCAAATTCATTTCATTTGAACAGAAATTAAACAAGATCCCTCACTTTATCATCGGAATATGCAAATCGATAAGGGGATTTACTTCACATATCCCCAAGCTGTTCAACGATTCAAATCTCTAGTAACCCAATTCAGCAAAAGAAAAAAAAAGCCATGAAGAATGGTGTTTTGATAATTACTCATTGCCACCTATCAGTCCCTGGTTGAGCCACCATCCTCCCACTGGTCTTATGGCTATTCTTGGTTAGCATAATGCTGGCTTGCTTTGTCTGTTCCTCTCCTCATATAAAAAAATATATGGTTATCTTTTTAATACAAGGGTCATTTCGGAATAAAATTTTGGTGCCTAAAAAGATAAACACTTTATGAACTTATTGCATTTTTTATGTTATATAAAAATTTTATTATATTTTATTTTGATAACTAGATTTTTTTATTAATAATATTTAGTGATTATATAAATTAGGAAAAGAAAACTAGAAATTAAAAATAAAAATTAAACATAATAAAAAAAAGAATTGATACTTTTAACCAAACTAATCATACGTTGGTCAATCCAAGTTGTTTAGAGTTTAAGGTCAACTAAAAAGTTCGATAACTTAAACCTCTTTTTTCGAAACGATATCGTTTAGTTTAATTTTTTAAGATGATATTGCTTTCTTTATAAATTTAAGAAACTCGAGTTATAAGTATATAATATCGGGTCAAATCAAACCCTATTTTTTAAAACGATGTCATTTAGTTTAATTAGGTAGAAGACAATATAATTTTTATAAATTTAAAAATTTTGAATTGCCCCGTGAAAACCTAAATAAAAAGTGTAATTTGAGCTTAAATAGACATTTACTTGGGATTTTGATAGCGTCTTTGTTTGAACCAATTAAACTACTTCACATGGAGACCGTAACGACGTCGTTACCAGACACAACACAGCACAATTTCTCGGTGGTAAATAAAACCTAACCCTAAAGCTATAACTGACCAGAAAAAAGAGTCCAAGCCCCCCATCTATGCTCCGTCTCCAAGAGGAGTGTTTCCTAAAGCTTGGAGGAGAGGGTTCCATTGTTAAATGCTCTCTCCGATTGTGCCAATCAAAGACAGTTCCTCTTATTTCATGTCTTCGATCGACGCTTTTGTTTCCTCTGGTCCTTGTTGTTCAGAGCGGAAGTGGTCTCATTCCCTAACTTCCATACCTCATCTTGTGTTTGTTTCCTCTCCATCTTTTCTCTGTCTGAAAGCAGATAGCAGTTCTCGCGCATTGGGGTTCGGTTGTTGTGCCTTGGACTTTCACACAACATGAGCGATTCTAAGGTGAGCTTTTCTTTTTTTCTTTTTAGCTGTTTTAATTAGTATATGAGATTTTGGAAGGTCTTGTTGATTGCTTCTTTGGGTTTACGTTGTTGGTAGAAAGCTAAAGTCTTTATCGTAATTTTTCTTCTGATTTGGTGCTGGCCAGTTTTCGGATTTGATTCCTTTTGCAGGAACTGTGAAGTTTTTGTTTTGCTAGTATTTCTAGATTTTTTTACGTTTGTGTTGGAGAAAAAGAGCATGTAAAAGGTTTTGAATTATATGTAGTTATTGGAAACCCTATAGCCAGTAGGGTCTTGGACAGGAAACCGGAAACTCAGAAACTGCTCGTTTTCCCGTTGTGCAAAAAGACTGAAGCTTTGATCATTACATTGTTATGGCTTCTGGCTTGCAATTGCATTGTGTATGCTATCATTTAGTGTGACTGGTTGAAATTGTTTGTATTTACTACCTAATTAGAGATTTTACTTTGATCTATTAACTGTGAGTCGCTGGAACTTGCTTGCATTGTTTTTTTTTTTTTAATTTTATTTTATTCTTGTTGTCCCACTTTGCAATTCACAAGTTTTCTCTATCTACAGCAGGTATTAGTATTTGGGTCATTCACTGAAGATGAAACCAAGTCATTGCTGAAAAAGCAGTCTTCTGGTAATGATAAAAAGCCTGAAGAAAAGAAAGCATTGCGATTCGGATCTTTAAGTGTTGCCACTGGAATAACTTTTGGTAACTTTGGTTGTGAATTGAGTGGGAAGCTGAGTTCTGGAAATGAACCAATAAGTTTTCAGACCACAAATCCAGTCGAGAATGAGAAAAGTGTGAAGATAGTTAAAATAGCAGATGATGTTCCTAGACTGTTGGGAAGTTCAAAAGTAAATGAACGCATTTACAGCAAACCTACTGCTTTTCCCCTTAGTAATGGTGTGAAAGACATAAAACCAGAGATTGTCGGCTTAAATGATTTGCACTTGTGCAAGAATGAAAGTGGTCCATCAAATCAATATGCAAGTTCAAACTTTAATCAACTTGATAATAGAGGAGTGGAGGGTCCTGATCAGAATGGCAGTATCCAGGACTATTCAGTGCATAGAACAATAGAAGACATCAAAGTATCTGCAAATGGGTCTGTTATATCAGTTAGATGCTTTCTACCACGTGGCTTAGTTAATCCAGGGAATTTGTGCTTTCTCAATGCAACCATTCAGGCTTTATTATCTTGTTCCCCATTTGTTCAACTCTTACAGGAAGTTAGAGTTCGGAACCTTCCTAAGGTATACTTGACGTTTTCTAACTGCTCTGTCAGTATTTATGATATCTTGTTGTCGTATTTTGAAAGTACCTAGCAAAAGCATCGAGTGATGGCTTTCCTTAATTATTGCTTTGCATATTTGGCAATATTTGTATACTTATGGAAGACATGTTATTGTCAAATCATGATTTACTAGGTTGGATTTCCCACATTAACTGCATTTATGGAGTTTCTGGCTGATTTCGAAATGCCTAGCAGTTCAATCGTGAAAAAAGACACTACAGTTGTTGAGACGGGAACGCCTGTTACTCCTACCATGTTTGAAGGTGTTCTTAAAAATTTTACTCCAGATGTACCAGAAAGTGTATCAGGACGGCTAAGGTTTGTGTGTCTGTTATTGCAAGTATCCCTTCCGTCTTGTATTTGTTCTGCTAATAACCATTAGCCGATCAGAGCATATCCTTTTGGAAACTGTATTTATTTTCTGCATGATATCAGTTATCAGTTTGTACCTTCATCTTGAATTTTTTTAGTACATGAGAAAAGTGGTGAAATTATGGATCTGTTATGTTTAAATGGGATTTCTATTTCCATCCTTGACAAGAAATGATGGTAAGGATGAAAGAATGTATGATATGAGCTGAGGGTTGTTGGTCCTTTTGGCATTCATCGCCATCATTTGTTTGTCCACCATGGTGCTTATATGATTAATTGGCTTGTGAAATTTGGTTTCAGGCAGGAAGATGCTCAGGAGTTCTTGAGCTTCATCATGGACCGAATGCATGAAGAATTACTTAAGCTGGAAGGACAGTCCACTGGTGCTAATGGTGCTAAATCTTTGCTAATTTCTTCTACTGAAGATGATGAATGGGAGACAGTTGGCCCAAAGAACACATCAGCAGTTACTAGGACCCAAAGCTTCATACCTTCTGGGCTTAGTGATATTTTTGGAGGACAATTAAGAAGTGTGGTGAAGGCAAGAGGTACTTTTCTCAACCTTCTTCCATACTTATTCCAAATTGGGCAGAAAACCTTAATTGAATGTGCTTTCAGCTATTTATTGTATCAATTATATTATTTTTATTAGTACGGTCTCCCTTATCTTTGCTCTGTTTAAACAGGGAACAAAGCTTCTGCCACTGTTCAACCGTACCTCTTACTGCACCTCGATATATACCCTGATGTTGTTCATAGTATTGAGGATGCTCTTCGTTTGTTTTCTGCACCGGAAGATCTTGAAGGATACCACTCATCAGCCAGTGGGAAGGTACTATACCTAATTAATTGATTTTTTATCTAGACTCTGGCAGTCCTACTTTCTGTTGTTAAAAGGCAAACTTCCTTGGCTGGTTAAGGTGACTACACATGGTTAAGATGAATATGAAATTGTGATGATGACTACTTGATCTGAATGAATTTCTACCTTATATCAGCTCACATATACTTGCAGGCTGGAGTGGTGAGTGCCAGGAAATCTGTGAAAATACAAACTCTTTCGAAGATAATGATATTACACCTGATGAGGTTCAGTTATGGATTCCAAGGGAGTGCCAAGTTGCATAAGCCGGTGCATTTTCCACTTGAGTTGGTGTTAGGTCGTGAACTACTTGTTTCTCCATCAACTGAGGTAGTAATAGTTACTTAACATCTTTAAAGATCTCTTGATTACTTAACATCTTTAAAGATCTCTTGATTAACAGATATAGTTACTGGTATCTAATTTTTACCTCACCGTTGGGTTCTTTAAGACTTTTTCTATCTCTCAACTGATTCTACATTGGTATCGGAATAGTCAAGTTCTTACTTCTTTGATGGCCTGAACGCTTTACATGATCTTCCAATGGTTTTTAGGGTCGAAAGTATGAGCTTGTTGCTACAATTACACACCATGGAAGGGACCCATCAAAAGGTCATTACACCGCTGATGCTCGCTACCCTAATGGCCTGTGGCTTCGTTTTGATGATGTATCTGTGACTCCAATTGGAATGAACAAGGTGTTGCATGAGCAGGCCTATGTCCTTTTCTACAAGCAAGTGTAACTTATTATGCAGATCTCATGTCCTATGCTAGAAGACTGTGCTGAAACTGGACTTATGATTCATCAGACTCGCATGAGAAAGATAAAGAGACTGAAAATCGGAATGCGACTAACCGATGGACTATGTTGTTGAAGTTTGAGACATGCCTTGAGATTGTCAGGTCAGAGCGTGGAGGCATCGATGACTCCGCAGCCATAGTATTTTCTGGTTTTACCATCACCGTGATATGGATCTGTAAATCCTTAAATCTCAGGGTCTTACTCGTTTATATACTGGATTAATGTGATGTAAACTTCGACAGGTTTAATTGATTTATATAGGAGGTCCGATATATACTTGGAGCCTGTATTGCATAACAGCTTTTCTTGTATGTTTTACTAAAACTATATTATTACATGGGTTTATATGTTTGTTGTGGCACGAGACAGGTTTAGTTGCCATTAAATGTGTGAAAGCAACAGATTGTTTCTTTAACTAAGAATGACAATATATTTTTATCATCTTACTGTAAAGTAGTTCATTATCAACTTTGTTTTTCTCCTTTCGCTTTTGTTCCACATAACATGTTAGTGTGTGGGTACATTTCAATCAAATCTTAGGAAGAAGGTGACCTAACAGGAATATGATTAGTTATACAAACTAAAGTGTTGAAAAAGAAGTCTTAAACTACTCCTAAAGAAGCCCTACCTGCAACTCCTATGGTATCTTCTTTCCTTAAACATGAATCAAACGAAATTAGTTTTAATAATACAAGGCTCAAAAAGACTTGCAAACCAGTGTGGCTCAATTGGTTGCTTTAAGCTGAGCCAAAGAACTTAACCTTACACTTCCCGTTTCTCTGTAGTTGTAGGACAACACGTGGTCCAATGTCTGAGCCTAAAAGATAAAGTTAGGCTTCTTCAAGTCTCTGAGAGGCAGATTCCGTTGTAGAATCTTTAAGAATTCATGCATATTTTGACAGTTGTTGGGAGGATAAAGACTTCTCATCTACTCTATAGCCTGTACGTAACAGCAGGATGTTCTGTTCTGAAATTTCAGTTTCCTGTAAGATCTCTTCCACTGCAAGTTCTCCTCCATGGAGGGTAGGTGGTTTAGGAACGAGTTAAGTAGCAATTTTTAACGTTAAATTCGAGGATAGATATATATAATACATAAACTTAGATTGCTGAAAGATTAAAGAACAGAAAAGAGCTAACCAAACCACGTAAATCATGGAATTTTTCATTGGCTTTTTACCTAAAAGAAACTTTAGATAAAGTTATACGTATAGTAGAATACATAGTCACTACTTTTCGAGTGTGCAGAAAGTAAAGTATCGGGTACATATAATAATTTATAAATTCTATGTTTGGAGTAAATTACTTTTGTGTTAGTGACTTCAAATCAAATGACGGGTTCGATTTAGTTTCTCTATTTGTAATCCGACACCTGAGAAGCAGCCTCCAACCTTGAGGCAACTTTAGATAAAGTTGGTCCTGGAATGAGCATCCTAGAATATTTCCTGTCCTGGGGCCACTGTGGGCTAGCAATGTCAGGTTATATGCAGCATTGTCATGTTCCAGGGACATTGTCCAAAGTTACAGAATCCAAGTCAGGATTATAAATTCCAATAAACAAGAGAAGATGTAAGTGCCAAATCCTTGAACTTATTTTATAGATTGATTCCTTTTACACACTAATTACAATTCACGATCAGAAGCCAAAAAGTATTTCACAAAAACCTGAAACCTCACAGAAACATAAACAACAGGAGATCAAAATCCTGAGGAAAAACAAAACAGTGAAAAAGAAATAGGAAACTATTTTGAGTGTAACCCTTTTTTGCCCTATAATCTCGAGTATGAACTAACTATAGACTAGTAACACCAACTTGGAAGCACTGCAGACACAAATAAAAGGGAATCAGTGCTTCATCTTCAAGATTTAGACAACCTGAACGAACACGAATTTATGGTTTTTCCTCTATACTCTGTATCGAAGACTTGTCCTTTGTGTCTGGTGAGTCCCTGGGCACCCACCAAACTCTTAAACTCTTGTCAAGACCACCACTATAGAGCAAGAAACCTCCACCAACACTACAAGGTGATGCTTGAAGACACTTGACAGGACCTTCATGTCCATTAATGGCACCCACTTTACAAAGCTTGCCAAAAGCTTCTCTCTTCCAGATCCCAATACTCTTATCAGCTGATCCACTGCACAGGAACTCACCCATCAGAGACATGCATAGAACAGCAATCTGATGTGCCTTGGTCTCACTCACTAACTTCCAACTCACAAAATCGCAGCTTCCTTCCCAACCCATCACATATCCATCTGATCCACCTCCATAGACCCATTTTCCATCTTCAGAAACCACCACTGAGTTCAGGGAAACATCCTTGTGACCCTCCAAAATCCCCTTCAAAGAATGTGAACTCTTTCCTTCTCTTCCCCAAGCTTTGATCTTCCCATCTGCAGATGCAGAATAAATTACTCCTTTACATGCGACCAACCCATTAATAGCATCATCGTGAGCCTTGATCGATTCCAAACACTTCAAATCGGAGACTCTCCACACCTTAAGTGTCTTATCCCAAGAACCAGAATAAAGCAGCCCATTATAGAAAGTTAAACAAGAAATGCTATCTGCGTGCTCAATCCACAACTTCTTATGGTGTCTCCTGGTCACCACATAATTGCTCTGCCTCATGAACTTTCCCAAATAATCCTTTTTCGTAGGAAGGGTGTCCACAAGCCTGAACACATTCTCTGAGCTTCTTGACACCTTCCATACACGAATTCTGCTATCTTGATGAGCAGTGAAGACCCTGTTTCCAACTGCCACAACTGCCTTAACTGAACCATCACCTTGTCCAAACTTAGTGAACAGCTTCATATCAGGCTGTTGCCAGACTATAATGTCTCTGCCCTGTGACGCACTTAAGATGAATTCTCCACACAGAGCCAAACAAGAAACTGATCCCACATGACTAGTTAAAACTGCGAGAGACCGGTACGAGTGAGCCCCAGATAAAGACTTGCTTAGATATGGATACTTCACATCTTGGAGCTCAAATCGAAATGAAGTTGGTGGGCTATCGTAACTCGCTTCGCTGTTGCTGCTGCTGCTACTGATGCTGGAAGTGCTTGATACCACATCTAACAATGGCGTCGTGGGGTTGATTTCGATAACCAGATGATTCATCAGATCAACCATGTTCAAACCTGTGAGAATCTTGATTTCTCTGATAAAGAAAGGTTCTTTCTTTCCTGTTCTTAAGAAAGAAAGAGGGAAATTTTGGGAGCAAGGAGCGGGTTAAAGGTATCTATATATATATATATATATGTGTGAGAGAGAAAGTAAAGAAACACGGATTTCTTGGCAGAAATTGATTACTTGAGAGTCTATAGAACGGACATATTCTTCATTGTTGAGTATTTAAATGATGTAAGGGAGGGTGGTGTAACGGCTACTTTGGAAAATGTTGGTTTGATCATGAGAAGTAGGACCACTCTCTTTTTTATTTTTAATTCTTTAATTAAAAAATCTAAAAAAATCACTTTAATTTATAAATTTAAAATATTTAAGATTAAAACTTGTCGTTTTGATCACTACTCCATTATCAACCCTATTCGTCTCAATTTTTAATAATTTTAATATACATGATAATGGGTGAAACCGATCCTGTAAAGTTTGAATAAAAAACGCGAAAATAATTTGATAATTTAAAAAAATCCTATTTGTTATATTGATTTCTTTGTTTTTTCTAATATTTTAAAATCGATTCGATTTAATTAATTTAATAGTAAAAATTTTAAACTGAATAATATTTTCAATTCAATTTTTATTTTTATTTGATTTAGTTTAATATATTCCACAATTACTACAGGAAACACTTGCTACCTCGAGGTTTCCTGGCTCCAGGAGGATTCCTTGACAATACTGCTTCAGGACAAATCCAGGAAAAGTCCTTGTCCTTGTCCTGTTAGGAATATTAGTGGCCAATTCCAGGACTTGGAAACTTCTTACTGATTCCAATAGAAATTGAGTGACGATGAACTTCCGAACCAAACTTGGCATTAAAAAAGTTTTTAGAGTCCTGTCAAGAGCTTCTACTTTTTCTGCAAACAGGAATCAATGAACCGCGTTAGTTAGCCACCATTCGGTCTTACCAAATCCTGTCAATGCTGAATTTTAAAATTGGATTATTGAACTATTATTCAACTGGTTCTTATTGTTGTGTTCGGTATTATTATCATCATCACTTACTCCAAAATTTTACAATAAAACAGAGTTTAAAAAAGTCTGATAGTATGCAATCTTATCCTTACATGAAAAAGATGTTTCTAATAGACCTACATGTAAATGTGACAATAAAAAAATAATACAAGTTAAAAAAGTAAATAAATAAAACTGATATGCTAAAAGATTAGGTAAATAAAATTAAAATAAATAATAAAATGCAACCAAAGAATATACCTGATATAGTGTTCAGATTTACTAATACTTGATAACTGCAAAATATGACTCTGCGTATCTTTACTTAAGCTATGAGTCTTTGCGCAGAAACCCTATAAATATGACCATCTTACGATTTCCAACAATTTCACTAAACCTTTCCTCATACACCTGTATTAAAAAGTCAAGTAGTATAATAGAACAACTTGTTCACGGCTCTTAACTAGAAAAAATAGATTGAACTTCCTTAATAATAAATAAGTTATGTGAGCGTTATAGTAAGCAGTTCCTAATAACTTACTCAACTGTTTTAATAAATTTTAAAAAGTACCTGTTATCTTTATTCGATCACGCCAAAATTTTCTATTTCTAACCACTTTTTTGATATTACGAAAACGTTATTAAAATAGTAATAATATAAAGTTTTCAAGTAAGTTTCGTAATACATTCCATTTGGGTTGAGTCAAGCTGTAATTGTAATAAACAAAAAGGACCGACCGACCATCGAGCTTCACAGGGTCATTGGATGATATCTTTGCAAGTCAGAGTCTGCTAAAATAAAAATGGCTGCCCCGAATTTTCAGAGTTTTAAAGAAATGGCGTTCACATTCCTTTATCAACCTGATTAATTTATCCTTGCATGATCAATCATATCCGAAACGACGTCATATATGTGTAATTAGTTACATTCGTAATTTATATTCTTCTGACAGTAAATAAATCTTCTTACCTTAAATAAATTATTTAGCAAATCAATTAATTTATCCGGTCAATTCCAAAGCGAAGTTATAAATATTTAATTTTTTATATTAGCTAAATTCATAATTTCTATTTATAAAAACATAAATTATGTACTTTCAAATACATTATTTAACAAATTAATAATTTAAATTTAAATTAATAAACTCATCTTATTTTTACGCTCAACTAATTGTATTTAATACATATTTTAGGAAAAGTTTGTTAACTTTTTTTTTAAACAAAAAACCTGAAGTCATTTCCTTTTTTATGAGTACCGGGTAAATTTTTGAATTAATGCAATAATCTACAAATCACGTTAATCAGATACTAGACAATTCCTGCATGACAGGTTCGATCGAAAGAGTATAGATAGAAAGAATTAAACATAGGATCTTTTAACCTCATACTCTTCCATTCTATCAAATTGAACACAGGACTGTCTAATCGAATTTGAAAAACCCAAAACTTAATTAGTTTAAACAAAACCATTTCACTCAAATTGATCTAAACGAATTTCTAAACAAGTTTGCTTAAAATTGGATAACGACAATCGAACCGAGCCATTGCTATCATCTCTAATATTTTACGAGTCTTTGGGAGAATCTTTCGATGAAATTGAAGGATGGATAGAAAACAAACATAGTTTCCTTGCAAGTCACTGGAAGCTCCGAACTTTGCTGATTGACATCGAATTGGTCGTTGGACATAGGCGACAAGATACAACGTTGGACATGCCTATACATTCAAAGACAATTTCTGATTAATTTACGACTAAACCGAACGAACTTTTCCTGTCAGAACAGTTGCCGTTTTCTTTTATTAGTGGCTGGTGACAGGAACCTTTTGGCTTGCAGGAACTTGTTTTTTTTCCCCCCGGTTTCCGGGAATTTTGTCCGAGAGCGATGTTAATTTGTTCTTTGTTTCCTTAAAGTTGGAGTGTCGTTTGGTGGGTTAGGTTTGCCTCTTTTCTGCTTCGGTCTTTAATGTTTTTTTTATAGTGATAGAACCAGGAATGACATTGAACTCTGGGCTCGGTTTTATTCCGATTCGAGCAGAGTTAAAACCGAGCCCAGAGTTCCAACGTCTTTCAAATTTTTGGTTGGATTTTAACTTGGGCTATTCGGCCCAAAACTTGAGAAATCTAAAAAATAATATTGTTTTTATTTTTTAATTTAACAATATAAAAAATCTAGTTAAATAGAGTTTCAGACTCAGGCTTAACCCAAACTCGAACAAAAATTTTCTAGCCTAAATGGGCCCTACCTAAGCCATTACTAAGCCTAGGTAGAAGTATAAAATAACATTTATTAAAAAATAAAGATTAATACATAAATCAATTATGAAAAATAAACTTCTTAACATTTTACAAAAACATCTAATATCATTTTATACTTACTAAAATTATAGTCTAATATTAGTAAAATCATAGTCATTATATGTAAAAACAATAATAAAAGATAAAATAAAAACTTTTTAAAATTTTTGTAAAATTTTAATATAAAAATTGAATCTTTAATTTTAAAAAATATTTAAAAAATCATATCAATACTTAATAAATACAAATTACCTGATTATAATATAAATAAATTAAATTTATAATTCATATACAAAAATTGCTAAAATTTTAGAATTTTAAAATATTATTTTTAAAAATATAATATAATATTATAAACAGTAATAGAATTTAATTTAAATTGTTAAAAATAATTTTTAAAATACATTACAAAACAATTCGTAATTTGTCTTATCAAACCAAACTGAAAGGTCCAAACCCAAATCCAACTTAAAACCTGAAGACAGACTTAAAATCCAATCAGCTTGATCCAACCAACTTGGTCGAGCCCTTTTGCCATCGACCCAAACCTTTACTCACGGGAAACAAAAAAAAGAAAAATAAGTAAAATCAACTACCGAACATTTTCGGCGACTCGATCGGATCAAACGAACGCGAATTCCAATTTGTTAGGACCAAACTCAATAAAGACACCCAATTTGCAGCCAAAGCATTCCCACTCTTTCGGAATTTTATTACCGTTTTTTACATTACAAGACACCTTCTCAAGAAACCATACAATGGAAGAGAGGGAATGACCCAACACCATAAGAAAAACACTTGTATATACATGCTGCCTAACCGATGAGGACTACTCACTTGTCCTGCAAGAAGTTGCAACGTCATTGTACCTTCCTTACCCTACTGTGTCAAACTCTATCCCTCTCAACGAGGTTGGTGAATGCGTCGAGGGGTGCACTGGGAGCTAACAAAATACGTTGGCTTCAGTTGATACTTTGGAGACACTAATGGCGATTTGGGATTATTCCTTTCCTTTGGAGGTTTTGCCATGGTGGTGTCCTTCAGTATGGTTTTAGAATCCACTTTTGAACCTATGCCTTGCAAACCTGAAACCCGGGAAAATGCAAGTTAAAAGAATATGTTCTCCATGATCATATTTTTCAAATGACAGATCTTTTCAATCACGAGTCAAACTTAATCGAGATCAATTTATGGGCTTCAAACTCTAGGTACTGACCAATTCAACCTAAACTGATCTGAAACCTGAGTTTTAGCCCGAATCGCGATCAAGCTCAAACTTCTTGGTCCAATGCATATCCCAATCCGCCCCATTACCAATACCAATCCTATATCATAAATCATTTAACTATAATGGCACTTAAATACCCCGGACCAACCGATCAGGCAATCCAAAGTCTGATTCGGCTCATTACCAATCCTATATCATATATCATTTAACCATAATGGCAGCGGAATAGGCCCAACCATCCCGAGCAGGCAATCCACCATTTTGTTAGTGTTTGCTTATTTAGCCATATCCCTTAATAGATCTCCTATAATAACCAACTAATCTAAGGAATCCTTTAAGTTGTTTCAAGGTTAACGGAACTAATCATTGTTGAATTAATGACATTTTCTTCCACAAATCCTAACTTTTCACACAGATATTCAAAAATTACAAATTTGGTATAACTGAAAAGCTAAGAAGAAGATCTACATTTTTCAAGAAGGAAGCAATATCAAATTCGACCTATATCATGCTCAAAAATACCTAAAAGCCATTGCCTTTTCCACTGAAGATCTACAAGAACTTGGAGAAGTTTGGAGCTTCTATCCTCTTCCGTAAGCAAGAGAGATGGTGCATGAGCTGCCAGGTAAGAATAGGGGACCAAACTGTTAGATATAAATCCACTAAAACCGCAAAAATTGTGGATCAAGACTTTCTCCTTGATCCCTAAGTGAAGACCTCCTTCAAACTTGTAGCACTTACCTTCTTCATTTGCCACTATGTTTGCTGCATATCGAGAGGTTACAATGTTATCTTTTTTCGTCTATCTTACTTCTATTTACTAACATTTTTCCTTTTCTACTCTAAAAATACATAATCTACATTTTCTTAATCAGAACCAATAGTCCTCACTATATGCAATGACTTTGAAGAACAACATGGGAAACCACCAATGATGGAGGTTATTAAGAAAGAGATTTTGAAGCTGCTAGATGCTTGCATGATCTACGCCATTTCAAACAGTAAGTGGGTAAGTCCAACTTAGGTAGTGCCTAAAAAGATTGGTATTACTGTCGTTAATCAGGCAATCCAAAGCCCAGTAGGTTCGATGTGGGTATCTTTTTGCAGCCCAATCTCGACCGAAGCTCTTCAAAACTCAACAGGGCCAACATTTTGTTCCAAACAGTCTCAACCGATTCAGGGCGGGTTTCAGGGTTGACGGGCCAATAAGGCTGACAT
The DNA here is from genome assembly GCA_027575705.1 of Erythroxylum echinodendron. Lineage (NCBI taxonomy): Eukaryota > Viridiplantae > Streptophyta > Magnoliopsida > Malpighiales > Erythroxylaceae > Erythroxylum > Erythroxylum echinodendron. The sequence continues at coordinate 511,883 of JANZXR010000004.1, forward strand.
CATTTTGACCTAAACAGTCCGAACCAATTCAGGTCGGGCATCGGAGTTGACCGGCCGATAGGGCCAACATCCATTTGAGCAAAACAGTCCAAACCAATCCAGATCAGGCACTGGAGGTCCGGAGTTAACTGGCCGACGGGGTCAACATCATTTTGACTGAAACACTCTGAACTAGACATGTCAATTATGGTCCGGCCCTTTTTGACCCGGATTGGGCAGGCCACGGGCCCGCTTTAAAAAAACCCGCCGGGCCCCGGTTCACAGGCTGGGACGCAGGCCGACCACAAGCGATCGTGACCATGGGCCCGGCCCGGCGACACAGGTCAGATTGGCATTCCTAGCTACTATATATGCAAAAATACCCATATACCACCTTCAAACTTCTAGATCTCTAGTATCTATTCTGCAACTATAAACCCTCAAAACTTAAACAACAGATCACAGCAAACGAAGAATATATCATACCATTAAGATGCTGCTTTTCCATTTTAGGAGATCCAATCATCGAGTCAACACTCCCATCGTCATCGTCCATCATGGCCATCATCATCTCCTCGAACTGAGCATCATCCACTTCCAGATCAAAGCTATCTGGAAGTGAATCCACCACATCGTCTTCAAAGCTGCCCTCTGGATGTTGACTCAGCCAAAAGTCACGAAACCATGTCGAAGTCTTCACAAGCTCCCACCACTCCGGCGAGAAATCCTCCACTTGCCGGTAAACCGCCGGAACAAACAGAGGCGCGTAAGGGTTTAACGTCGATCTCTGACCCGCCACCAACGCCATCATCCAGATCAAAACCTTTATCTACACAAACTAACAAACCAGTCAAAAAACTCAAAACTAACAAGAACCCAGAAACCAAATCACATAAATGTGCTTGATCTCAAACCAAGTTCACTTAGTACTAGGTTGCTTGTAGCAGGAGTACAAATCCTAGACGGATAAGGTAACAGACCGAAGAACAGAAGAGCAAGCGACAGTTCCGAACCCAGTTGCTTCGTACTCCGAACTTGAGGTTACATACAGCTCACTTCACTTCTGCTTATATATTTGTAGCTTTTAACCGGTACTAGCCGGTAAGCCCGTGAGTGTTATGGACACGTGTATTGAGAAGGCGTGATTTATGGCTAGTGGATTGAGGATAAATGATTAGATGTGGGGCCGCAGTCAACGGACGAGAGGGTTTCGTGTTTATCGGACGGTCGGTATTTGAGACGGCAGTGAGATATTTTATGTTTTTCATATTCGGTCCAGGTACATTTATTTGTTAATTGCTTAGGTCGGTTGGCATTTGGTAAGATTTTTTTACTTTTTATCTTTTTAAATTAAAGTTCAAGCGAAGATTCGAGACTAAAGCTACAAGTTGAGCATATACCGAAATTCTCAAATTAAAATAATTTTTATAATTAACTAAATTTAAAAATTATTAAAGTTAAATTTTAGTTTATTAAATCTAATTGACAAACGAATTTGTTAAACTAATTAATTTAATTTTTTCTCAATATTAATTTAATTTTTTCTCAATATAATTATTGGATAATGTTGCATTTTATATTTTAAACCCCATCATATGATATTATTATATTTAATATTTTAGTTGAGGGTGAGTTTTGGTGTAATTACTAAGTACAAATTTTTTGTATTTTATTATCAAATCCAATATAAGGCCGCAGATTCAAGTCACAGTTTCCTAAAATTAGATCTGTCAAATTATAAATTATAAATAATAAAATGATACCGTTTTATATAGAATTGAATTTTAAATTAATCTAAAAATTAAATATCTTGAATTAATCCTGTTACTGCAACTGGGTGGACCAGAATGGAAGCAGCGGAAGAAGCATTAGAAGACAAAAGGTTTCGTTACCGATTTGATTGCCTCCATTGATATTTTATAGAGCTTTCCACCCAATAACATCCTGGCTACAATTTATTTTAACCTTAGTCAAAACTAAGCAGCATGTCCTTTCAGAAGAAATACGCTCATGGAGCTGTGAAATCTGCAACACAACAAACGAATATTAAGAAAATTGTAAATCAGTAATTTGTTTGAAAAATCACAGTTTATTAAATAAAATATTTTTATTCAAAATAATTAATAATGAATTCGTAATATAACATTTCTTTTGCTAGAAATGATAAAAAATATTTATCTCTTTTCAAAATTTAGAAATAGTTGACATGCATGGATATAATTATTTTATTATTAATAACTTTCTGATAATTATTATTTTTATTATATCATTAAATAATAGAAAGCAAATCTACCGTATTAGTCAGACATATTTTATTTACGAAATTTATTTTATTTATATTTTATTTATTTTACGTTAATAATTTAATATTTGTAATTTGAATTTATATGACTAATAATATATTTTTATGAAATATTTTATTTACTAAATTTATTTTATTTATATTTTTCTTATTTTAGTTTAATATTTTATTATTTATAACTTTAAACTTATAAAACTAATAATATATTTTTGTGAAATATTTTATTTATTAAATTTATTTTATTTATATTTTCTTATTTATAATTTGAATTTATATGATTAATAATATTTTTTTTGAAATATTTTATTTACTAAATTTATTTTATTTACAATTTTATTTTAATTTAATATTTTATTATTTATAATTTTAAATTTATATGATTAATAATATATTTTTATGAAATATTTTATTCACTAAATTTATTTTATTTATATATTCCTTATTTTAATTTAATATTTTATTATTTATATTTTTAAATTTATGAGACTAATAATACATTTTTAATTATTTATACAACAATTAATAATTTATTAAATCAATGAGCTTTTTAGTCATTTTATTTTTTTTCAGCAACCATAACCACACTTGCCAAACATCTATTTTTACATTTCAACAGGTTGATTTCAGCAGGTTATTAACAGCCATCAGTCTCCCAAATCAAGCCTAAGAGTTTAAACACAATTTTGATGTGTACAGTTTATAATATTACAAAATATATTTTAATTAAAATAATAGTTCTTATTAGTTTGATGGATAAAAACTTGTGTGATTAGGGATGATAATTTGGATTTGGAATTCAGGGATTTCCAGTTTGGGGCGGGGATTGGCAAAAAAATCACCCCGTATAAACAGAGATGGGGCAAATATAACCCCTGAGACAGAGTTAGGGATAAGGACGAGTTGAATAATCCCCGCTCCATAGAGATCCCTATTCACAATAATTTTAGAAATATATATATATATATATACTCTTTATTAAAAGTTTGGTATAATCATATGAACCAACTTTATATGGATGCAGGGTGAGGATTCGGGTCCTCGCGGAGACTTCATGGGAATTTCGAGGATGGAAAATGAGACAAAAAATTTCCACTTTAGTGATCGGATGTGATCGTTTAAAGATACCCTAAAAATTTTAACAAAAATATCAATTTCGTAATAAAAAAACAATATGTGTCCTATCCTATGAAATTTTAAAATAGATCAATTTATAAGAAAAATACGTATATTTATTATATCTTCTTATTAATTAATACTCACTTCCACATTTCATCCCGTAAGCAAGGGGCTTCCTGCAGGAATTCAGTATATGGACAACCTTATCCATGTCCAGAACACCCCCAACGTCTTTGGTAATGTGGCTGCACACACACGGAACATCCACACTCTTTATTGTTGGAATTATGCCCATGACTCAATCATTATGTAATAAATTGAACACATATGTATTGTAATTATAAACTTTGTTTAATAACATGGCAAATGATTATATTATCATATTTCGTTTATCGTTTTTATCCTAATATGATAAGTCCTTGATTAAATTTATACACTTGTTATCATAATGGAGATTATGATAATGAGAGTCAAGTCTTTAGGGTTTAATCTAAAATTGTTCTTGATCATAGGATCATC
>JANZXR010000004.1:515898-563989 GCA_027575705.1 Erythroxylum echinodendron
TTGAATCTTCATCTGAATATATATTAAAATAAAAAATATGAATTCTTCCTTAAACTTTTACTTCAATTTGGTCTTCTAACTTTATAGTTTTTCAATTTAATTTTAGAATTTTATTTTATTATCAACCAATTTTAAATTGACTGTTTTTTTCCTCTATCTATTATTTTTTATGGATTTAATCAATAAAAAATTTAAGTTTAATTTGGTAAAAAAAATAATTGAAGAACTAAAAAAATCAAAGTCAACGTATTCCGTACACAAGTTCTTCGCTTTGTTAGAGTCAAAAGAAAGTCATTAATATACACAACCTTTCTTTTGTAATTTTTATAAAGAAGTTATTTCGGTTATTCGAATTTATGAGCTTATGATCACAAAGAAATAACTTTTATTAGTTGTTCTAAGATGCTCCCTCAATTAACGAACTAAAATGAACCTAATTTTAAAGTTCAATATCGAATGTAGAACATTTTTTTTTCCTATATTGAAGTCCTAAGTTTTATTTATTTATTCACATTTTCTTTAAGAATTACATAGAAGTACCATGTATACTAATATAAACACTCTGTTTTTTGGAAATGAAATACTTGAGTATATTACTATAGCTAAAGCTACAACAAAAATACAATAACTCGCACCAACTTCGGATTTCTAGCTAACTAAATGCTTGTCAACAACTAAAAAAAGAGGGAATGAAGTTTAATTACAGATCACTGCTACTACAACACAGAAAAATATTCTTAGCTAGATGGTATTACTCAAACTCCTTTTGTTGGTAGATTCGACATATGCTTCTTGGTTTCTCTCGCACTTCTCTGACACAAGAGGATTCAATGTTGACCGAGCAAAAGAAGGATGCCGAAGTAAATTGAAAAGCTCAGTTGGATTTCGTATCACTGACTAGGGTTTTGCAAATGCATCTTCAACAGATAGGCAAATTTGAAATACTTAGGTAAGTTTTTCAATCAGCTTCTTGAGTGGTATATATGGATTAATTTTGTTCAATGTAAAATAGGTTCAGTGATTTTCACTTGATTTTTGCTCAATTTTTGCTCCAAAATTTTCATACCAAGTAAGCTTTCTTACGCTCAATTCTGTCTTCCGCTTGATTTTGCCTATGAGAGTTTTGTTCAACGAAGTTTTGGATTCGGGCTAGTTGCATCAATTATGTGTGATTTTGATCATGAGGGTTGAATGAGTTTTATCATTTCATGCTGCGATGTGTTATATGACCTCATAGCTCTTCTAGTATTAGAATTATGAGTTGTGCATTGTGATTGTGCTGCTCATTTGAAAATGTTATTGTGCTTCTTGTTGGTCTTGTTTTGATGCTATCAATTTGTGCTATTGGAGATAAGCAAAGTGCATGATGGATGGGTTATGCTATAATAGCATAATTATTTTCTGTTTTTAGTTTGCTATGACTTTGTGCCATTTGATGCTATCACAGTGTTCTTTATTAGTTAACAAAATGGGATGTTAATATTAGAATTGCTTCTTTATGTTTTGTCTTGAATTTTGGCAGTTTTATGTAACACCATGGTTTGCTCAGCATCATCCTCGACCAGAACAATTTTTTCTTGATCTATTGAACTAGCAAACAGAGAAGCTTTCTTTTACCTTTTATTGTTCTTTTATTTTTCTTTTTAGTTCTTGTTTCATATCTTCTTTGGTTCTATTTTATTTTATTTATTTACTTATTTTATTATTATTAAGTATTTATTATTAGTATCAATAGTATTATTATTTATTTGTTTTATGAATTTATTATTTAATTTTATTTATTTATTTATTTTAGTTTTATTTATTTACTCTTTTAACTTGCATTACTTATTTGTATTTTTGTATTATTACTATACTACTTTTTTCTTCATGTCATAATCGCACGTGGGTCTACCGAAAATAGCCTCTTTATTCTGTAGGAATAAGGCTGAGTACTATCAAACCTTCCCATACCTTGCTTTGTTGCAGGATTTCGAAATGGATAATGATGATGATGTATGATGAACGTCAGTTTACAAAGGACTGCCTTCTCATTGGTCTATTTGGAGAAGGTGATGAATAGATTTAAGGTTTACTCCCACTCAAATGAATGGTTCACTGCATCCACCAAGTTTCGTATCCTATTTCATATGACTTTAGTGTATTCACATCCGAAGAACAAGTGATCACGTTCCTCATCCGCACTGCGACATAATACACACGTAGTGTCAATTGGCACAGAACTTCCACCCTATTAACTTTTATTAACTTTAATTCACAATATGAGCTTTTACTAAAAGATAATATTGATCTTAGAATGCTGGCTAGAATTTAATTCCCAATGCCCTTGTTACTCAATAATTTGAATGTCATTATTCTTCTTAGTGATTACTCTTTTTCTTAATTGTATATATAATTAAAATTAACTAATTAATGATTAGGAATTGGTGTCCATAATTTCAAAATCACATGTTAAATTTAACTTTAAGAGTTTTAGCACTTTTTCTTTAATAGGAAATAGGGCCAATAAATTGTAATAAACCTAATCCAATTTTAATCAATGGAACTTTGATTTGATCTCAAGTTTAAAAGAATTGACTTAGCTCAGTTTCAAATTGAACTAACTAAATCAATAAAATAACGTTATTTTAATCTCCATTTAAAATGCATTTTTAAGAAATAGGAATAAGTCATTCGTCCAGGCTATTGCATGTGGAGTATGCGAAAAAATTTACCAATGAGATGAGCTCATATTCAATTTAACTTTGGAAGTTTTGGCACTTTTGCTGTAATGAGATATACTAGATTTGAATTGACCCGACTCTAAGTTGATTGGAGTTCGATCTGATCTTAAGCTTAAAGGAGATAGTTTGGCGCAATTCAAACATTGTTAATCGAATGAATCAATTTGGTAAAACAATATTAGTTTAGTCTCAATCTGAATTGAATCGAATTTCGAACCAAAGTCAAACTATAAATTTTAAGAGATCAAACTGAGGTGCAGACGAATTGATCCTAATATGAAAGAATGGTTGAGTATTGCACGAGGGAAATTAGAAAAAAATTACCAATGAAATGATCACGAGAAGAATGCATCTTAGCGTTTGTGAAACCCGTGATTTTTAAAGAAGAAAAGTCCGTACTCTTCCTCAACCCAGCATCGATCAAATCTGTCATGCAGTAGACTTTTCTATAAGTAGAACTAGTTACGAAATTCTCAGAGAAAAGCAGAACTTATATATATATCCACCTACCAGCAAGAACATTAGTACATTGAGAAAGAAGATTGAATAGATTTGTTCAGCTTGCATGTACAAACCATAAATGGCGGTTTCTATAGAAGCATTGGCAATGGCAGGCACTGATTATCTAGAATGGGAGTGTGAGGAGTGCTTCGATTCATCACCACCACCTCATCTTTTAGCAGAAAACGAAGTTACAACAGTGGATGACAAGTACAAGGTTCCTGTCACTTATTTTAGTTTTCGACGCCATCCTCTAGAACCTGATCATCAGATGATCGCAGGTTTGCATCCGGAAATGAAGCAAGCGAGAGAAGTGGAGAAGAAGAGGGCCAAATGTTTGAGGATCTTGGCAATGTTTGTGAAAGCCATCGTAAGGTTCTTGATGATTGCTTGGTTCGAAAAGGGACATAAACCCTAGACCCTGACCTAAGCTACTATCTTTACTTCTAACATCAGTGTTATGTAACTGGATTACGGTTAATGGGACTCTTCCTCTCACTTCTAATGGCAATGCCAGAGGGTCGAGCTCGAACTCTTTCTCGTAACCAACCTTGATTAGACTATATAGATATTGTAGATTTGTTACTTACATAGCTGAAGTTTTCTCCAGTTGTCCATTATTGTATGTTTTAACATGTATCATGAACTCTAATCTTTGTACAAGTTGATCAATCATACTCATCGATATCTACTTTGTGACTATACTTCCTTCTTTTGTTTCTTGGCTTCACTTTTAGTTGGCACCGGATGCTTATTGATAGGAAAAAATAACATTATTAGTACAATAGAAAGCAAAAGGAAAAAAAAAAAAAGATTGTCATTTATGTCGAAGACGTAAATTATATATGGTTTTAAGTTTTAGCATAATTACGTGAAAAGCATAATAATAACTAAAAAAATTTCAAGTTCAAACTCATTTAATTCTAAATATTTAAATTGAAATTCGAATATAAATTCAATTAAATTAACTTTAATTTGTTAACTTTAGACAGAACGAGACTAGTTCATATTTTTTTGCTATGAAACATCGTATCACACAGTTCGAGTTAATAGAAAAATCAACGATAACATAGTACAATTAAAAATGATAATTTTTGTCCAAACTAATTCAAGTTGATCGAGCTTTAAATTAAATTTATTTTTTATTTTAGACTTTAAATTGAGCTCGGGTTAGGACTGCTCAAACCTAGCCCAACTTGAAGTCCAAATTAATCAAATAAAATGATATTATTTTAAAATTTTAAATTAAAAAAAACTATGTTAAGGATTTTGGTAGAAAGTGTCTTTCTTACATTGTTATTATTAAGAGATATTGTAATAAAAGTTAGTGTTAAAATAATCTAGCCTGTAAGGCAGGAAGTGAATCAACTAGATTACAGTGGAATACCAGCTTGAGATTAATTCAATTCAAGGGCAAAATCACAATTAAAAGATTTAAGTCAAAGTTTTAATGTTAAACGTGGGAATGTAATATTCTATATGGAAAATTCAGTTAATATCATCACATGAAAGCCAACTTTTTTTTTATGATTCTATATATCATCATTAATTTCATACACTTTTTTCTGTCCCTTCAATACAAAAGATCAACTTTTCAGCTTGATTTTTTGTCAATCATCACGTAAGTACCGATTTTTCATGTGAAATAAAAATCTTGAGAGACTAGTAATGTGAACATGAATAATGTCTTAATCATAATTACTTTTAATAATATTAAATCCTAGTTGGTGGCGGTTGCTTAGCATATGAAATACAAATATATTGTTATTTTTAATAATTAAAAATTTTAACTGATTTGGTCAATTTAAATATTAAATCTGGCAATTTTTCGTTAAATTTTTAATTTTTTGAATCAATTTAATATTTATTAAAAGCTAATCAGTTTATTAATTAATCGATTGATTACTTTAAGGCTATGTTTGGTTGAACATAAGGTTTTTAATAGAATGAAATGATTTATAATGGAATGGAATGTAAATGAATGTAATATCAAAAAATTATTATTTTGGAGAGATGGAATGACTCATAATGTAATATAGTGAAATGTTGTTTAGAAGAGGGGTTTACAATGTAATATAGTGAAAAGTTATTATCATTTTACATTCCATCTTAAACTCCCCCAAATCGAAGGTTTCTTATTTTTATTGTTTACGATAGAATAAGAAGTAATATGAAATCCTTCTCTTCTATCATATTCCATTCCGTTTTATTATAAACTCTTATAATATTACATTCCATTCTTTTCTATTAATAAACCTTCAATCAAACATACCCTAAATTAATAAATTACTATAAACTAAAATAAATCTATTAATTTTCATTTAACAATTTTTTTAATTAAACTTCAAATTCTTTGACAGGTAAGAATAATCTTTTTTAAGCAATTTTTAAATTCTTAAATTTTATTTAATCTTTAACAGGTATTATGACAGTCTAATAATTAATGAACCTTTTAAATCTTAAACCTCTTCTCTTACTGATTTTAACTTCTAGTTCGGTTTTTAAAACATTGATTATTTTTACTTCACTTCTCTTCTTTACTTTAATACTTTTAATTCAAATTTAAGAAACTGCAGTTTTTTCTTTTTTGGGTTCTCTTACACTTTCTAAGTACTATTTTTTATATCTTTTCACTAGAGTATTAGGATATCTTTTTTAATATATCCGAACTACCTAAATCTCGTCTCTCTTAATATTTATTAAAAGCAGTCAACTTTAATACAAACATAATTAAATTGATGTGGATGGTCCAAAATTAAGTCAGAGCTTTTTATTTATTTAATATTTTCTTCTGAACCTGTCTGATACATCAAAGGTAGACAAGGTTTGGGTCATTCAGTAAGTAATGCTAGTTTTCGATCTGTCTACAAGATACGTACAAGAAACCACAGTGACAGGCTTTTTAATCCATTCTAGACACTTGGTGCCTTCCTATTTCCCCTTACCTTCGTCTCACTATAATAATATACAGTTAAGTCTTCGATAAACATGTCCTTGTGTTACAATATATTTATGTAGAGGTTAATTAGTTAGTTATTAACTGTAATGTAGTTACTAACGGAATCTGTTAGAAGCAGTTACTAACATACTTGTATATAAGCTAGTTTACAGCTGTTGAATGAGATACGAAAAATTTATTCTTCATTTCTCTCTTCTTCATTAGTTTTTCATTTTTCTTTCTCTGTTACATGGTATCAGAGCAAGCCGATCGAATTTATACTCTGTCTTGATAGATAATTCAAATTTCTTTGAAGCCATGGCTACCTCACATGGTGATGTTATTCATAAAGCTCCTTCTGCAGTAATGAATCATGGTGTTGGAGATGTTGACGAAGATCCATTACATTTGCAGAGTTTTGATCATCCAGGGGTGCTTCTGGTTGCTTCTCCTCTCACAGGTAACAATTATCTTACGTCAAGTATAGCTATTGTAACCAGTATTAAAGCCAAAGACAAGATGTGTTTCATTGATGGAAGTTTTCCTGCTCCTACGTGTCCTAATCTCTACAAGAAATGGAAGAAAGTTGATTCCATGATTAAGGCGTGGCTTTTGAATTCTATGAGTTAGGAGATGTCTGATAACTTCATCTATTGTGCTAGTTCTAAGGTTTTATGGGATACGATTGAGAAAAGGCTTGGAGAGAATAATGGTCCTTTTAGGTATCAATTGCAAAAGAAGTTTCTTCTTCGGAATAAATGAATTGATGTTGGGAATAATTAAATAGACTTATGCCTCTACCTAGTTGTACTTGTAATGGATGTGGTTGTGAATTAATTGTTCTACTAACTGAGAGAGAGGAATCTGCTAGACTAATGCAGTTCCTGATAGGACTTCATCCAATATTTGATAATGTGAGAAGTCAGATTCTAAATCTTGAGCTCTTGCCTAACATAGATAAATCTTATTCTATAGTCCTGAGAGTAGAAAAACAAAGACAAGTAAGTATAGTTTATGGTAGTAATGTTACTGAAGCTAGTGCTCTTTTGGCTAAGAACTCCAATACTAAGGGCAACAGTTATAAACGAAAAGAGGTTAACAAGAAAGATAGAATTTGTGATCACTGTAATGTGACTGGTCATACAACAGATTCATGCTTTAAAATTCATGGTTATCCAGATTGGTTCAAAGCATTGAAAGAAAAGAAAACAGAATAAAAAAGAGGAGAAATGGATAACCTGGTGCTCTAAGAGCAATTTGATACAACACTTGTAGATAGTTTGGCTGCTGATGATAATCTTGTTAGGATGGTGAACTCATTAATTTGACAAGAGATGTCCAAAATCCTTAAAGGAAAGCAACCTACTGAAGAATATGTAAACATGGTGACTGATCTTGTAAATTTTGCAGGTCAGGTAACTAAAATACAACATATTCTTAATGCTCATTCACTTAATTCAGGTGATACTTGGATAGTTGATAATGGAGCATCCAATCATATGTGTTTTGATGAAAGATTTATGAAAAATATTGCACAACTCCAGTTCCCTGTGCCTATTCATCTCGTAGATAATAGTATTAAACATGTCAAACATTCAGGCCATGTTACTTTACATTCTACCCTTCAACTTAAAAAGATGTTCTACTTATTCCTTCCTTCAAATTCAATTTGCTTTCTGTCAACAGAGTTACTAAAGATGCTAATGTGTTTGTTTCTTGTTTTCCTTCTTGATGTTACATACAGGACCAACAGAGTAAAGCTCTCATTACTATTAGTCGAGTCATAAGCAATCTATACATAATCACCTCACAATCTTTTTATCTTCCTTCCTCTTCATCCAATGAATCACATGGCAGCTCTCATAATATTTGTTTTCCATTAATTAAGACTCTTCATACTTGTAATTCTGTTTCTCATTCTACTGTAATTAGTGATAATAATGCCACTTACTAGCATCAAAGGCTGGGACATGCCTCTTTTCCTGTAATACAACATATACCTTTTATTCATCTTTCTAGTTATAATAAAACTTGCGACGTTTGTCATTTCTCCCAAAAAAACATAGACTATCTTTTCTGAGTTCTTCAATTCAAACTAAAAATATATTGGAGTTGTTGCACATATATCTTTGGGGACCTTACACCAAATCTGACATTAATCAAGCACACTACATGTTGATAGTTGTAGATGACTTCAGTAGAGCAACTTGGATTTTTTTTGCTTAAATACAAGCAACAAGGCACTCAAACTATCGAAAAGTGTTTACTTATGCTGCATAATCAGTTTGACTGCAAGGTTAACAACATTAGAACTGACAATGGAACTGAGTTTGTTAATGAGACATGTAGAGCTATGTTGGAGAGGACGGGAATTTTACATCAAAAAACCTGTGTCTATACTCCTCAACAGAATAGAGTGGTGGAAAGAAAACGTAGGCACTTGACTCAAGTTACAAGGGCACTTCTATTTCAAGCAGGATTACCTAAGCATTTATGGGGGGAAGCAATATACCTAAGCATTTATGGGGGGAAGCAATGTTCACTGCTACGCATATAATAAATAGACTGCTAACTCCAATTTTGAAGTGGAAATGTCCTTTAGAGGTACTTTTCAACAAAAAGCCTGACTATAGAAGATTGAAGACTTTTGGTTGCTTATGTTTTGTCACCAATAATCAACCAAATAAAGATAGGTTCTCTCCTAGATCATTCAAATGTATTTTCTTAGGATATGTACCTGGTCAAAAGGATTATAAAGCATATGACTTACAGTCTGATAGAATCATATTATCTAGAGATGTAACATTCTATGAAGACCAGTTTCCTTACAAAACTGTGTCTGAGAATGAAATCTATCATTCTCTTCCATTTGTACATATCACTGACAATGTCCAGGAGTTGATGCCGCAACACCAATATGAAGATGTTACTGATGATCTATCAGCTATAATTCTAACTACTTCTGCTCATTCTCCTTCAGAAAATCATGAAGCAAGTGAGTCACAACTTGCAAATAATGACAACGTGTCTAAAGAGACTAGTAGTTATACTACAAACAAGTACCAGAACAAGGAAGACACCTGCATGGTTGCAAGATTTTGTCTACAGCAGTGTGAATCTAGTTACCATTGAAGGATTACAAATGACAGATTTACAATTATAAAAGAATTATTTGGCTTTTATGGCAAATATTGATAAGGTCAAAGAGCCTGCTAATTACAAACAGGTTACAATGCATCCTGGTTGGGTTGAGCCAATGAATTAGGAGTTAAAGGCATTGGACGATAATGCCATATGGGAAATTACTACTTTGCCAGAAGGTAAACATGCTATTGGTGAAAAATGGGTATACAAGGTGAAATTTAATCCAGATGGAATAGTGGAGAGGCTAAAGGCAAGGTTAGTGGCCCAGGGTTATAATCAGAAGTAAGGGTTAAACTATTTTGATAATTTTTTCCCGTTGTGAAGCTTGTAACAGTCAAAGTTTTCTTGGCTTTAGCAACTAAAAATGGTTGGTTTATTCATCAGCTAGACATTAATAAATCATTTCTTCATGGGTACTTGAAGGAGGAAGTGTACTCAACTCCACCTGAAGGCTATACAAAGGCTAAACCTGAAGAAGCTTGTAGACTCCGAAAATCTCTCTATAGGCTGAAGCAGTTATCAAAAGAGTGGAATGCATAATTTACTGGCCAATTGCTAAAGTATAGCTTTACACAATTAGCAAATGATTATTGCTTGTTCATAAAGTCCTCAGGAAGTTCATTTCTGTTCTAATTGTGTATGTGGATGATGTATTAGTAGCAGAAAGTAATGAAGAAGAAATTGTTGCAGTCAAGCGTTCTTGCATTCCAGGTTCACTATAAAGGACTTAGGATATGCAAAATACTTTATGAGAAAAGAGATAGCAAGGTATGAAGCAGGGATTTTTATTTCTCAAAAAAATACTTGTCTGATATTGTGATGGATGTAGGATTTACTAGTTCAAAGATTGCTTCAACACTGTTGCCCAGGAATCATAAGTTTGAAGAAGATTCTATTCCACTTGAAGAATCAAAGAAGTACATAAGACTGGTGGGAAGGTTGTTATATTTGAATATGACAAGGCCATATATTTCTTATAGTATACAACAATTGAGTCAGTTTTTATGCAATCCATGTGAGACTCATTGGCTTGCAGCATAACATGTACTAACGTATCTTAAAGGTACAAATTCTCACGACTTGTTTTATTTAGCCAAACCAAATACAGATGTTGAGGCTTATTGTGACAGTGATTGTGCAACATGTCCTATAAGTAGAAAATCTTTGAGTGGCTATTGTGTTTTTCTTGGTGGATCATTGGTTTCATGGAAAACTAAGAAGCATAATATAGTTTTAAGAAGCTCTTGTGAAGCAGAATATCGAAGCTTGGGTTCAGCAGCATATGAATGCCAATGGGTGAGTTATTTGCTTCAAGATTTTAAGGTGAAACTTAACACACTAATTCCCTTATGATGTGACAGCAAATCAGCCTTATATATCACTGAAAATCCAGAGTTTAATAAACATACTAAACACTTGGAAATTGATTGCCATATAGTGAGGAACAAGTTTAAGGAAGGCTTTATTAATCCGATGTATGTTCCGACTCATCTACATGTTGATGTTTTGACGATATCACTGAGCAATCCACAATTTGAAGTCATCATTTCCAAGTTAGGAATGGTTTCACAACCAATTCCAACTTGAAGATGGGATGTTACAATATATTAATGTAGAAGTTAGTCAGTTAGTTATTAACTGTAATATAGTTACTAACAGAATCTATTAGAAGCAGTTACTAACAGGCTTATATATAAGCTATTGTACAGTTGTTGAATGAGATGCGAAAAATTCATTCTTCATTTCTCTCTTCTTCACTTATTTTTCATTTTTATTTCTTTGTTACACCTCGCAATGAATATGGTGCGAGAAAATAAAACTAAAGGAGCAAGAGCACCTACATGTAAACTCATCTAACATGCATATGTTTTACTCGAAGTTTAAGAAGTGGGTTGAACTTAACTTACCGTGTTCACATTTGTTTTGTTAAATAATATATTTAAGACAAGTTAGTTATAAAACGGGACAGCAAAATTAAAATTTTATATTTTAAAAAAATTAATTTAATGATTTTTTTTAAAATTGTGTAATTCAAATAAAAACGACATTTCTGTTAATTGTTTGCTATTAATTAAAACTAATAAAAAATATTTTAATTTGAATTATATTGATTTTGAAATATTAAATATTTAATAATTTTTTAAAAGTTAAATACTGAAATACAAAAATTTAAAAGAATTATACACTTTGAAATTTATTTTCTTATTGTAAAACTAAATAAACTACTATCAAACTTATATTTTGGTGATTTCCTATTGAAAAATAATTTTATTTTTATATTTTGAATTTTTATTTAAAAATTAATTATATTTGATATTTATAAATTAATTTTAATTATATAAATTGATATTTATTATCTCAAAATTAATATGTATTTAATGTATTTTTTAAAACTTAAAATTTCATTCACAAAAATTTGTTCTTAATGTAACTATCCTTTGTACATATAGATTGTTAAGTTTGGACCAAGGTTGAAACTCCATCTGAATATATATTAAAACAAAAAATATGAATTCTTCCTTAAACTTTTACTTCAATTTGGTCTTCTAACTTTATAGTTTTTCAATTTAATTTTGGAATTTTATGTTATTATCAACCAAATTTAAATTGACAGTATTTTTCCTCTACCTAATATTTTTTTATGGATTTAACCAATAAAAAAATTTAAGTTTAATTTGCTAAAAAATTTAATTGAAGAACTAAAAAAATCAAAGTCAACGTATTCCGTAAACAAGGCTTCTCGCTTTGTGAGGGTCGAAGGAAGGTCATCAATATACGCAACATTTCCTTTGTAATTTTTACAAAGAAATTATTTCCGTTATTCGAATCTATGATCTTATGGTTACAAAGAAAAAACTTTTATTAGTTACTCTAAAATTCTACCTCAATTGAAATGAACCTAATTTTAAAGTTCAATATCGAATGTAGAACATTTTTTTCCTATACAGCAGTCCTGAGTTTTATTTGTTTATTCACATTTTCTTTAAGAATTATATAAAAGTGCCATGTATACTAATATAAACACTCTTGATTTTTGGAAATAAAATAATTGAGTATATTATTAGGGATGTCAATTGGTCAGGTCGGAACGGGCCGCTCTCGGCCCGGCCCAGCTAGGCTTCAGTGAACGCGTAGGCCGAGTGGGCCGGCCAGCCCGTGGTTCACTGTCTAAATTTTTTTAATTAAAAAAAATAAAACGGCGTCGTTTTGGATAAAACGGCACTATTTGACATCCCTATATATTATTATAGCTAAAGTTACAACAAAAATACAGTAAGTCACTAGGTGCTTACCAGGTGCTTGTCAACATCTAAATACACCAACTCTAGATTTCTAGCTAACTAGGTGCTTGTCAACAACTAAAAAAAGAGGGAATGAAGTAATTGCAGATCACTGCTACTACAACAGAAAAATACAAAGAAGCTATAACTGCATCATAGTTTTCATATTTGCAGTCAGCAGGGAAGCGACATTATTTGCTACCATTGCCGCTCTCATCCAATTCACGATATTCTCAGCTAGATGGTATTTGTCAAGCTCCTTTTGCTGGTAGATTCGACAGTTGCATTCTTTCCATATCATGTATATGAAAGTGGTGAATGCCAGTTTACAAAGGACTGCCTTCTTATTGGTCTGCTGGAGAAGGTGATGAATAGATTTAAAATCTGCTCCCACTTAAATGAATGGTTCACTGCATCCACCCAAGTTTCCTCATCCGCATTGTGACATAATATAAGCGTAGTGTCATTGGGCATGAAACTTCCACCCTATTAACTTTTATTAACTTTAATTCACAATATATGCTTTTACTAAAAAATAATGTTGATCTTAGAATGCTAGCTAGAATTTAATTCCGAATGCCCTTATTGCTTAATAATTTGATTGTCATTAATCTTCTTAGTGATTACTCTTTTTCGTAATTGTATATCTAATTAAAATTAACTAATTAATTAATGATCAGGAATTGGTATCTATAATTCCAAAATCACATATTAAATTCAACTTTTAGAGTTTTAGCACTTTTTCTTTAATACGAAATAGGGCTAATAAATTGTGATCAACCTAAACCAATTTTAATCAATGAAACTTTGATTTGATCTCAAGTTTAAAAGAATTGACTTAGGTCAATTTCAAATTGACCAAACTAAATCAATAAAATAACGTTATTTAATCTCCATTTAAATTGCATTTTTAAGAAATAGGAACGAGTCAGTGGTCCTGGCTATTGCATGTGGAGTATTGGAAAAAAACTTACCAATGAGATGAGCACATATTCAATTTAACTTTTGAAGTTTTGGCACTTTTGCTGTGATGAGATATACTAGATTTGAATCGACCCGACTCAAGTTGATTGGACTTCAATCTAATCTTAAGCTTAAAAGAGTTAGTTTGGCGCAGTTCAAATATTGCAAATCGAATGAAACAATTTGGCAAAACTATATTAGTTTAGTCTCAATCTGAATTGAATCGAATTTCGAACCAAAGTCAAACTATAATTTTTAAGAGATCAAACTGAGGTGCAGACCAATTGATCCTAATATGAAACAATGGTTGAGTATTGCACGAGGGAAATTAGAAAAAAAAAAAAGTCCAATGAAATGATCACGAGAGGAATGCTTCTTAACGTTTCTGAACCCGTGATCTTTAAAGAAGAAAAGTCCGTACTCTTCATCAACCCAGCATCGATCAAATCTGTCATGCAGTAGACTGTTCTATAAGTAGAACTAGTTGCGAAATTCTACTATCTTTACTTCTAACATCAGTGTTATGTAACTGGATTACGGTTAATGGGACTCTTCCTCTCAGTTCTGATGGCAATGCCAGAGGGTCGAGCTCGAACTCTTTGCTCGTAACCAACCCTGATTAGACTATATAGATACTGTGGATTTGTTACTTACATAGCTGGAGTTTTCGCCTGTTGTCCATTATTGTATGTTTTAACATGTCTCATGATGAACTCTAATCTTTGTACAAGTTGATCAATCTTACTCATCGATATCTACTTTGTTACTATATTATGTTAAGAGATCATTTCACCACAAAAGTTTAAGTTTTATATGAGGTTAATTTAATTAGTTTTATATATTCAATAATAGGTATCAGATGCTTGTTGATAGAAAAAAATAACATTATTAGTACAATAGAGAGTAAAAGGGAAAAAAAAGAGACTATGAAAAGCATAATAAAAATTTCAAATTCAAACTCATTTAATTCTAAAAATTTAAATTTAAATTTAAATTCAAATATAAATTCAATCAAATTAACTTTAATTTGTTAACTTTAGTCAGAACGAGACTAGTCCATATTTTTTTTGCTATGAGACATCATATCACATAGTTCTAGTTAATAGAAAAATCAGTGATAACATAGTACTAATTAGAGATGACAATTTTTATTCAACCCGACTTAAGTTGATTGGGTTTTAAATTAAATTAATTTTTTATTTTGGACTTTAAATTGAACTCGAGTTATGATTGTTCGAACTTGGCCCAGGTTAAAGTCTAAATTAATCAAATAAAATGACATTATTTTAAAATTTTAAATTAAAAAAACTATGTTAAAGATTTTGGCAGAAACTATCTTTCTTACGTTATTATTAAGAGATATTGTAATAAAAGTTAGTGTTAAAATAATCTAGCCTGTAAGACAGGAAGTGAATCAACTAGATTCCAGAGGAATACCAGCTTGAGATTAACTGAATTCAAGGTTTCATGTTAAATGTGGGAATGTAATATTCTATATGGAAAATTCAGTTAATATGATCACAAGAAAGCTATCTTTTTTTTTTATATCTATATATCATTATTAATTTCGTACACTTTTTTCTGTCCCTTCAATACAAAGATCAACTTTTCAGCTTGATTTTTTGCCAATCATCACGTAAGTACCTATTTTCATGTGAAATAAAAATCCTAGAGAGACTAGTAATGTGAACATGAATAGTGTCTTAATCATATGACTTTTAATAATATCAAATCCCATATGGTGGCAGTTGTTTAGCATGTGAAAAGCAAATATATTGTTATTTTTAATAATTAAAAATTTAACTGATTCAGTTAGCTAAAATCTTAAATCGGCCAATTTTTAGTTAAATTTTTAATGTTTTGATTCTATTTACTTTAATAAATCTTTTTATTAAAACTAACCAGTTTATTAATTAATCGATTGATTATTTTAAGGCTATGTTTGGTTGAACATAAGGTATTTAATAGAATGGAATAATTTATAATAAAATGAAAGGTAAATGGATTAATATTAAAAAATTGTTGATTGGGAGAGACGAAAGGATTCATAATGTAATATAGTGAAATGTTATTTAGAAGAGGGATTTATAATGTAATGTAGTAAAAAGTTGTTTATCATTTTACATTCCATTATAAACCTCTCTAAATCGAAGGTTTCTTATTTTTAGTGTTTATGATGGAATGAGATGTAATATGAAATCCTCTTCTTCTATATGTAATATGAAATCCTCTTCTTCTATCACATTCCTTTCCATTTCATTATAAACTCTTATCTCAAATGATGTAATAATATTACATTCCATTTCTTTCTATTAATAAACTCTCAACAAAACATACCCTAAATTAATAAATTTCTATAAACTAAAATAAATCAATTAATTTTCATTTAACAATTTTTTAATTAAACTTTAAATTCTTTGACAGGTAAGAATAATTTTTTTAAGCATATTTCAAAATTTTAAATTTTATTTAATCTTTAACAGGTATTATGACAGTCTAATAACTGTTGAATCTGTTAAATCTTAAATCTCTTCTTTTATTGATTTTAACTTCTAGTTCGGTTTTTAAAACACTAGTTATTTTCACTTCTCTTCTATTTTTTACTTTTAATACTTTTAATGCAAATTTAAGAAACTGCAATTTTTCTTTTTTTTTTCTTCTCTTACATTTTCTGAATACTTTTTTTTTTTACATCTTTTCACTAAAGTATTAGGATAATGCCTAAATTTCGTTTCTCAAAATATTTATTAAAACCAGTCAACTTTAGTACAAACATAGGTAAATTAACGTGAAAGTTCCAAAATTAAGTCAGAGCTTTTTATTTATTTAATATTTTCATCCGCACCTGTCTGATACATCGAAGGCAGACAAGGTTTGGTTCTTTCAGTAAGTATGTCTACGTACAAGAAACGACAGTGACAGGCTTTTTGATCCATTCTAGACACTTGGTGCCTTCCCAGTTCCCCTTACCTTCGTCTTACTATAATAATATACAGTTTAGTCTTCGATAAACGTGTCCTCACAGTGCAAGAAAATAAAACTAAAAGGAGCAAAGAGCACCTACATGTGAACTCGTCTAACGTGCATGTGTTTTACTCGAAGTTTAAGAAGTGGGTTGAGCCTAACTTACCGTGCTAAAGACAAGTTAATTATAAAACGGGACAGCAAAATTAAAATTGTATATTTTTAAAAATTTTAATTTAATGATTAATTTTTTACAAATTGTGTAATTCAAATAAAAACGATATTTCTGTTGATGTTTGCTATTAATTAAAAACTAATAAAAACAATATTTTAATTTGAATTATATTGATTTTGAAATGTTAAATATTTAATAAAATTTTAAGACTTAAATACTGAATTAAAAAAATCTAAAAGAATTATACACTTTGAAATTTATTTTCTTATTGTAAAACTAAATGAACTACTATCAAACTTATATTTTGGGGATTTCCTATTGAAAAATAATTTATTTTTATATTTTTGAATTGTTTTATTTAAAAATTAATTATATTTGATATTTATAAATTAGTTTTAATTATACAAATTGATAGTTATTATCTCAAAATTAATATTATTTAATGTATTTTTTAAAATTTTAAATTTCATTCACCAAAATTTGTTCTTAATGTAACTATCCTTTGTACTTATAGATTGTTAAGTTTGGTCCAAGGTTGAATCTTCATCTGAATATATATTAAAATAAAAAATATGAATTCTTCCTTAAACTTTTACTTCAATTTGGTCTTCTAACTTTATAGTTTTTTGATTTAATTTTAGAATTTTATTTTATTATCAACCAATTTTAAATTGACCGTATTTTTCCTCTACCTAATAATTTTTTATGGATTTAATCAATAAAAAATTTAAGTTTAATTTGGTAAACAAATATAATTGAAGAACTAAAAAAATCAAAGTTAACGTACTTCGTGCACAAGGCTTCTCGTTTTGTGAGGATCGAAAAAGAGTCATCAATGTATGCAATATTTCCTTTGTAATTTTTATAAAGAAGCTGTTTCTGTTATTCGAAACTATGATCTTATGATCACAAAAAAAAAAACTTTTATTAGTTGTTCTAAGGCTCTTCTTCAATTGACGATCTAAAATGAACAAAATTTTAACAAAATATAGTAAGTCACACCAACTCTGGAATTCTAGCTAATTAGGTACTTATTGTCAGAAATCCCACATCGGACAACTACAAGAATATTCAACAATTTATAATAGTGTGCAATCCTCCCCCTCTTGAGCTAGCTTTTAGGGGTGAGTTAGACACTTCTAACATAGCTTGTCAGGAATCCCATATCGGACAACTACAAGAATATTCAACAATTTATAATAGTGTGCAATCATCCCCCTCTTGAGCTAGATTTTGGGGGTGAGTTAGGCACTTCTAACATGGTATTAGAGCTATGTTGTCTTAATAGTTTGGGGCGGTGCCCGGTTATGTCCCTTTGCCCAATATGTCCATAAGATGTCCAGTCCTGCTCTGGACTGAGGGATGTGTGTCAAGAATCCCACATCGAACAACTACAAGAATATTCAACAATTTATAATAGTGTGCAATCTTCCTCCTCTTAAGCTAGCTTTTGGAGGTAAGTTAAGTACTTCTAACACTTATCAACAACTAAAAAAAGAGGGAATGAAGTTTAATTACAGATCACACAGAAAAATACCAGAAGCTATAATTGTCACATAGTTCTCATAGTTGCAGTAAGTAGGGAAGTGACATTTTTTGCTACCATTGCCGCTCTCATCCAATTCACGATATTCTCAGCTAGATATGGACATATGGTATTTGTCAAGCTCCTTTTGCTGGTAGATTCGACAGTTGCGTTCTTTTCATATCATGTACATAGAAGTGGTGAATGTTAGTTTACGAAGGACTGCCTTCTTATTGGTCTGCTGGAGAAGATAATGAATAGATTTAAAGTCTGTTCCCACTCAAATGAATGGTTCACAGCATCCACCAAGTTTTGTAGCCTACTCCATATAGCTTTAGTGTATTCACATTCGAAGAACAAGTGATCATGATCCTCATCCGCATTGCGACATAATACACACGTAGTGTCAGTTGGCATGAAACTTCCACCCTATTAACTTTTGTTAACTTTTATACACAATATACGCTTTACACAATAACTTTTGTTAACTTACCAATGAGATGAGCATATATTGAATTTAACTTTTGAAGTTTTGGCACTTTTGCTGTAATGGGATATACTAGATTTGAATCGACCCGACTCAAGTTGATTGGACTTCAATCTAATCTTAAGCTTAATGGAGTTAGTTTGGCGCAGTTCAAATAGTGCAAATCGAATGAATCAATTTGGCAAAACTATATTAGTTTAGTCTCAATCTGAATTGACTTGAATTTTGAACCAAAGTCAAACTATAATTTTTAAGAGATCAAACTGAGGAGCAGACCAATTGATCCTAATATGAAAGAATGGTTGAGTATTGCACGAGGGAAATTAGAAAAAAAAGTCCAATGAAATGATCACGAGAGGAATGCATCTTAACGTTTCTGAACCCGTGATCTTTAAAGAAGGAAAGTCCGTACTCTTTCTCAACCCAGCATCGATCAACTCTGTCATGCAGTAGACTTTTCTATAAGTAGAACGAGTTAATGATGATTCTCAGAGAAAAACAGAACTTATATGTATATATATATCCACATACCAGAAAGAACATTAGTGCATTGAGAAAGAAGATTGAACAGATTTGTTCAGCTTGCATGTACAAACCAAAAATGGCGGTTTCTATAGAAGCATTGGCAATGGCAGGCACAGATTATCTAGAATGGGAGTGTGAGGAGTGCGTCGATTCATCACCACCACCTCATCTTTTAGCAGAAAACGAAGTTACAAAAGTGGATGACAAGTACAAGGTGCCTGTCACTTATTTTAGTTTTCCACGCCACCCTCTAGAACCTGATCATCAGATGATCGCAGGTTTGCATCCGAAAATGAAACAAGCGAGAGAAGTGGAGAAGAAGAGGGCCAAATGTTTGAGGTTCTTGGCAATGTTTGTGAAAGCCATCGTAAGGTTTTTGATGATTGCTTGGTTCGAAAAGGGACATAAACCCTAAACCCTGACCTAAACTACTATCTTTACTTCTAACATCAGTGTTATGTAACTGGATTACGGTTAATGGGACTCTTCCTCTCAGTTCTAATGGCAATGGCAGAGGGTCGAGCTCGAATTCTTTCTCGTAACCAACCTTGATTAGGCTATATAGATATTTTAAATTTGTTACTTACAAAGCTGAAGTTTTCTCCAGTTGTCCATTATTGTATGTTTTAGCATGTCTAATGGACTCTAATCTTTGTACAAGTTGATCAATCATACTCATTGATATCTACTTTGCGATTACACTTCCTTTTTTTGTTTCTTGGCTTCACTTTTAGTTGGCACGAGATGCTTATTGATAGGAAACATCACACTATTTGTACCATAAAGATGACAAATTTTGTCCAACTTATTCAAGTTGATCGAGTTTTAAATTAAATTTATTTATTTTTATTTTTAACTTCAGACTGTGTTTGAGTTAGGACTGCTTGAACCTGACCCAATTTGAAGTCCAAATTAATCAAATAAAATGACGTTATTTTAAAATTTTAAATTAAAAAACTATGCAAAGGATTTTGGTAGAATCTTTCTTACGTTGTTATTATTATGAGATAAAGTTAGTGTTAAAATAAACTAGCCCCTAAGGTAGGAAGTGAATCAACTAGATATCAGAGGAATACCAGCTTGAGATTAAGTAAATTCAAGGTGAAAATCACAATTAAAAGATTTAAGTCAAAGGTTTAATATGTTAAGTGTGGGAATCTAATATTCTATATGGAAAATTCACTTAATATCATCACAAGAAAGCTAACTTTTTTTATGATTGTATATATCATCACTAATTTCATACACTTTTTTCTGTCCTTTCAATACAAAAGATGAACTTTTCCTCTTGATTTTTGTAAATCATCTTGTAAATACCTATTTTTCATGTGAAATAAAAATCTTAAGAGACTAGTAATGTGAACATGGATAATGTCTTAATCATATGACTTTTACTAATATCAAATCCCAGTTGGTGGCAGTTGTTTAGCATGTGAAATACAAATATATTGTTATTTTTAATAATTAAAATCTTTAACTTAGTCAGTTTAAATTTGGAATCGGCCGATTTTTGGCTAATTTTTATTTTTTGATTCGATTTACTTTAATAAATCTTTTTATTAAAAACTAATCAATTTATTAATTAATCAATTGATTATTTTAAGGCTATGTTTAGTTGAACTTAAGATTTTTAATAGAATTGAATGATTTATAATGGAATGGAATATAAATGGATGTAATATTAGAAAATTGTTGTTTGGGAGAGATGGAAGGATTCATAATGTGATATAGTGAAATGTTGTTCGAAAAAGGAGTTTATAATATAATATAGTGAAAAGTAGTTTATGATTTTACATTCCATGCCATGTTGCTACAGTCCTCGTAAAAGCCTGGGACAGCCGGAGATTTTATTTGCTGGGGGTGTTGCTTGTTGGGCTCTCCCGTTAGAGGTGTTGCCTGCTAGGCCCCCTATTGCACGAAAGGTGATGCCTGCTGGCCCCCTAGAAGAAGTTTCCCTCATACAAAAAAAAAAAAAGATGTAATATGAAGCTTTCTTCTTCTATCACATTCTATTTCATTTAATTATAAGCTCTCCTCTCAAACAATGAAATAATATTACATTCAGTGTCATTCTATTAATAAACCGTCAACCAAACATATTCTAAATTAATAAATTTCTATAAACTAAAATTAATTAATTAATTTTTATTTAATAATTTCTTTTTTTAATTAAACTTTGAATTCTTTGACAGTTAAGAATAATCTTTTTCAAGTATATTTCAAATTCTTAAATTTTATTTAATCTTTAACAGGTATTATGATAGTATAATAACTATTGAACCTTTTAAATTTTAAACCTCGTGTCTTACTGATTTTAACTTCTAGTAATGTTTTTAAAACATTGATTATTTTCACTTCTCTTCTTTTTTTTACTTTAATACTTTTAATTCAAATTTAAGAAACTTTAGTTTCTAAAATAATTAATTAAAAATTTGATATATAGACTTTTTTTAATAGACTTGTAAAAACTTTCATAATTTTCTATCCTAAATTTTTTTGTGTTCAATTAAAATTCAATATATAATTTAGAATCTCTTCTCCTCTTTTAATGTAAACGTCATTATCAAGATTCAATCTACAATTCAGAATGCTCTATCATCGGTGTCACTTCTCACTTTGGTCATTCCAAGCCCACATCGTAATAGTAGAAGAGATTTGCTCTAATACCATTTATAACATCCTAAGTTTAGATTGACTCCAAAACAATGCTAATTCAAATTCAAGAGAATCATTTAATTAAAAATAGTTAGAATAAGAATCGGTAAAGACGAACAAAACCTTTCGCTTCTTTTCCTTTTTTTTAGATTAGATTATAGTACATACATCTAATGTAACATTTCACTAATCTTTTAATAGAGAAGTGATAACAATACTCTTACTTAATTATAGTATTAGGTAGATACTTACCTTAATATCTATTAGGGTTAAAATACTGGTTTTATTTTTAAAATTTTAAATTATCACATATCTTTTTATGATATTATTTAACTTTCACATAATTTATATCATATTTAATAATTTTTTATAACTTTTTTACTTGAAATAATGTAATATTAAATTTTTATATTTTAACACGATCATAATTTAGAAATTATAAATGAATGGAAAATTAATAAATATATTAAATAAATAATATTATGATTATGAAGAGACAAAAACTAATTTTAAAAATATAATTAACCCAAAACATTAATTACGTTATGCTCTGCAATAACGTTGCTGATGAATCTTCCTTGTTCGCCATGTACGTTCGATGATCTGCTGAAATTTTAGAGAAGCCGTGAAGCTGAGAACGCTGATGATGGAATGTGCAGCATTGCCAAGTTTTCATGCATTAGCTTCCATTACGAACGCATTGACGAAAGTTACGTTTCTTCTTGACTCTTCCTACATGCTGAAAGACTAGGATTGGATATAAGCAGCCATTGACGTCATGCATGATGAGCTTCTCATGTCTCTTATGTCACGAGACGGTTGAAGATACATGGAATCCGTCAACATTTGTGAGAGGCCATTACGTATGCATTGACAACAGCACACGAGTCCTAAATTAATTTATAAATTTAAACTTAAGGTGAAGAGAAGGTTTGAGTTTATATAAAAATTTGGATGATCCGACTCATAATCTAATATTCAAGTCTAGTTTAATTTAAAATTAATAAATAAAATTTTAAAATAGACTAGTTTAAAATGTCCGACCCGATCCGACTCAAACAACCAACATCTAGATCAAATCTGACTCAAAATTTTTAAAAAAGAAAACCTAAAAACTCAAAAAAAAAACTTGAAAAGGATCCAATCTCTAGATGGGACTTCAAACCGAAGTGGGACGTCATTTGAAAAAGATCAAATGAGATTCTTCACTTAGTCTCTGAGTCTTAATGTCTGATTCGTTTCCCTCGACTATATGATGCCTTAGCTCTTCTTTTGTCCTATCGCCATTATTGTACTGATACTGACCAATAAGACTGGTTTTGTTATCCTTACAATGCATCAAAACCTCCTACGGTCCTACCTGTATATCACATGTATACATGTACATATGCAGTTGCCTTCTAAAACTAATTAATGGAAAAAGCTAACAAAAGGTATCAAACTAAAACCTAAAGGTTGTATATCACATGAATTGAGAATCACACTTAAAATAACCGCATTCAGTTACGTAAGCCCTAAACCATCTGTCTCAGTGTTTATCTGCGAAGTACTCACAGTACTGTACTGTCACATTCATGCAAGTTCGTGAAACAGTTCACGTTAACAGAGATTAAGAGAAGACAAGTGGTTGAAGATCACGGATAGAAAAGTAAAAGTGCTTGCATGAGAGTGAACTTGTGACCTGATCAGTTATATATAGGTCTTGGTTTGATCACCTTAAAGATAAGCACATAGAGATTATACAGAAAGGAAAGGAACGAAAGGAGGGACGTTAACTAGCTAGGGATGCCATCCATTGAAGCTCTGGCAATGGCGGGTGTGGATTATATGGAGTGTGGTATCGATCTTAAGGAAAGAGAGCTTAGAGACAAGGAGAAGACACCTCAGTATCTACTTGCAGACCGAAAACCTGAAGAACAAGGAGGCCAACATGATAGTTATGCTGAGAAGAGCAATAGCAAGATGGAAGAACTTGCTAAAACAGTGGCTTCTCAAGTTATTAAGCTCAGTTCAGATCATTTTCAGGCTCAAGGAGAAGAAAAGAGGCTGTGATCACCCCAGAAACTGATAACAGTTTGTTAAGTGTGGTGTTGTGTAAATCTTATGAATGAATAAAGATGAAAAGGCAAGTAGCCATAGTTGTTATGAAGAATTAGCTTATCTAATGGCACTTTCTGTTTACTATTGTTTATATATATATATATATTTCAAATGGTATTTTGAGTATTGGTTTTACTCTTATAATTTTTAAGGATAGTAATTATTGTTAGGGAGGCCAAAAAACGCCAAATTTGGGGGTGAGAAACCAAATTTTTTGTAAATTCTTATTTATAATTAGTGAAATTGCTTGTGGGTTTAACTTGTAAGCTTTTCCTCAGTTTCGAAAGGTTTTTCGTGTAAATTTTTGTGTTAGTTTCTTTATTAAGGATTTATTTTCTCATTCATATTATTCAATCACACTTGACTAGCTCCTCAGAAGAACGTTTCTCATTTATCTTCCCTTGCTCATCATTCTCATAAATCATAAAGGTTTGTAGGATCACCAAAAGTCTTGAAATATGGTTGAACACTTAACAATTACTACTGAAAAATGCTTTAAATGTTACGGAATTGGAAATATTATAAAATTGAAATTCATTATTTCTATGTATTAAAATTCAAATATGTATTAGGCAATATTGATAAAATATTTAACCATGAATTTTCATAGATGACTTGAAAAGAACATTTGTGAATAATAAGTATAGCAGGGAAGAAGAGATTAAGAAAAACATTTAAGAGTAATTACATGATATGCCTTGTAATTAAGAGAGTCAATTATGAAAGAATTTGTAAATATATACATAAAAAGATTACAAAGTCAAATCAACACTAGTTTACAAGGGTTTGCACTTTACAAAGATTGAGAGAAGGTCATCAATTATATATAACTTTCTTCTTGTATTTGACTAAGAGACTACTTACATGACTCGTATTTTGATCACAAAGTAATAATTTTACCAGTTACTCCAAAGTTCAATCTCACACAAAAATTACTAATAAATTATAAATCAACTATCTTAATATATATGATTTTCTTAAATTTAAATACAATTATTTAGAAATAACAATTTTGACCCCACTCGACCAGAGCTTGGTCCAAGTTGGCCAGGCCGTAGGCCAAGATCTCTTAGCCCGACTGGGCCACAGGCTAGGGTTGTCCAAGTGGCTCGATCAGAATATACAAAACGACGTCATTTTGTGAATTTTGTTTTTAAAAAAATAATGTAGAATGACCGACCATTGGTATAATAGGAAATTAAAAACAAGAAATGGATTTATTTTACAATTCATCAACATGGATATATAGAAGATGTTTAATTACTTACCAAATTTAACCGTGAATGCATTTAATGTTTGCTGTATAGGGTAACACTTTGGGTTTTATAATTTTAAAATTTCAACTTATTGAATGTTTAGAACAAATTAAGTAAAAATGAATTTCCAACATTTATGGCTATCATTATGCTTTGAAAACATAATATCTATTTTATAAATATTTCACTAATTTTAGACGATGAATATTCAATTTTTGATGTACTTTTAATTATATAATAGTTTATTTTTAAATAAAACATGAAGTAATTATTTAATAATTAGTTATCAATAACTTCTCATTTAATTTGATTAATTAAAAGAAAAAAATTATAATTATAACTCATAAGCTCCTTTTTTTTTTCTTAAAACATGATATTGAAATATTTTCTAATAAAGTTATATGGTCAAAAAATCAGAAGTTATTAACGTTATTATTATTTGATGATGATGATGATGACGATGGACCAAAAATAAGCATACCCTTCTTGCATATTTATACTTTATTAGTCATGAAATATAAAGCAATTATAATCCACAATATTATTGTGATATCTAAAGTTATATTTACCTAATTAGAATTCATTATTGCAATATATATTATGAACACACGCTAACCCGTCACTCTGACTGAGCTTTCTCAATTCCAAGTTCCATCAACCATCCTTGTGATCTTCATCTTCTTGCTTTTTGATTCTTTTTTTTTTCTGATTTTCTTGGTATATTGGGATATAGGAACATACGAAACATATTAAAATAAGTGCATAAAGCTACAGATATATGGAGTTCTCTGTTCATTCTCTTCCTGCGAGGAACAATTGGAAGACTGGTTCTCCAATCCAAATTTGCTTCACCAAGTACGTAAATTTTCCTCCTTTCTTTTTTAAATGATAATAATAATAATAATATTAATAGTAACTGAATAAGAGTCTTGCTGAAACGTGAGGTTTGAAGAGTTCTATTATTAATACGTAATCTTACTCATTCTTTCAATATAAAGTTGATAATAAGAGAATAAATATTACCGAGTAGGTTTAGTAGTAAGTCTGAATTTTTATTAGAAGAATTAATAAATTTTTAGTCATTTTGATATATTTGATTAGTTAGTAATGATTTGTGCTTAAAAAAACATTCATACGACTTAAATTTATTTGTTCGAATAAATCAAAATTACTATTCTTTTTAGATCTCAAATTTTGGTTTAGGGTTTTAACTTAGTGTTCAAAGCAGTACAAAATGCTTTGTTTCTTCATCCTTATATTGGAAATTTTATTGAATGTGGTTTTTAGTTTTTAGTTTTTGGTTTTTGTTTTTTGTATCAAAAATTAAAAAAACTCATTTTATGGATAATCAAATAATAAAATACAAAATAATAGTTGGAAATAAATTAATTTTAATTTCATTTTATGTAACGAAAACTAAATTTTAAACATAAAAGTTTGTAAATAAATCACTTAAAATTTTAATTTAAAAGATCATCTTAGTTGAAAAATTAAAATTAAATGAATAATTATATATATGTATACACACATTATTGAAGTGTTCTATCTAATTTATGTATAAAACTAAGTCTAACAAAAAATTAATATTTTTAAAATTTATTTAAAATCAGGTCAACTATAAATTTCCTTCTTTTTTTATTACAAAAGGAAAAGAAATACAGCACACGAAAAACAATCTATTATATTACACGCCGATACGTGGGTAGATAACCCCTTCCTTGTCCATACGTAGGACGTCTACGATCTCAAAAGGTGGGGAATGGAGTATTGTAACTCATTCTTGTTTATGTTCACAGCTCCAGAACTCCAAGAAAAGTTGATGTAACAGTTCGATCTCAAGCGAAGAAAGACAAAGTTTTGTTCGTAATGGGTGCCACAGGCACCGGAAAGTCCAAGCTCTCCGTCGAAGTGGCCGACTACTTTCCGGTTGAGATCATTAACTCAGACAAGATTCAAGTTTACAAAGGCCTAAACATCGTAACCAACAAGGTCTCCGAAGAAGAGCTCCTGAAAGTGCCTCACCATCTGATAAGCTTCCAGGACCCTGACACAGACTTTCCTGTCCAAGACTTCTGCCACCATGTGAACGTTGCTCTGAATCATATCGCATCCAAAGGATGCTTGCCCATCATCGTCGGTGGATCCAACAATTACATCAAGGAACTTGTGGAGGGTTCATCGTCCAACTTCAAATCTAATTTCAACAGTTGTTTTCTCTGGATGGATGTTGCTTTGCCTGTTCTCTATAAGCGCTTGGCTCGCAGGATTGATGAAATGGTGGAAGCTGGATTCGTCGACGAGATTCGGGGGATATTCGATCCTGCCGCCGACTACTCTCGGGGCCTCAGGCGAGCTATAGGAGTTCAGGAAATGG
This sequence comes from Erythroxylum echinodendron, assembly GCA_027575705.1. Taxonomy (NCBI): domain Eukaryota; kingdom Viridiplantae; phylum Streptophyta; class Magnoliopsida; order Malpighiales; family Erythroxylaceae; genus Erythroxylum; species Erythroxylum echinodendron. The sequence goes on from JANZXR010000004.1 coordinate 543,510, forward strand.
ACCAGTATCTACGAGCAGAGATGGCGATGGCTGACGATACCACCAAGAAGGCCCTACTTGAGACAGCCATAGCTGAATCAAGAGAGAACACATATAAACTAGTGACTTCACAGCTTGGAAAGATCAGACACCTAATAGATGATATGGGATGGAAGATGCATCGAATCGATGCGACAGGTGTTCTTGAGAAAAGTGGAGAAGAAGCTGCATATGCATGGAGAAACGAGGTTTTAAGACCTACCTTGGCAATAGTTAATGATTTTCTAGAAGATGAAGAAACCATTAAAGGTAAGTTAAGTTTGGTATCTTCAGGCTTCCAAGGTTAGACATAATCTATTTTTGAGTTTTTAAAAGAAATTACGTGATCTACGATTAGTAGACATGATTTTTTCTTCGCACAAAATCCCAAATTTTACCATGTTTTGATATTTTATTCTATTAAACTATATATTTATACAAATTAGTTTAAAAATTTTATATTATTTATTTTCAACTTGAATTTGAAATTCTGGAAGGATGTAAATTTCGCAAAATCTTATTTTGTCGCAATTACTTTGAGTTGTTTATGCCGGTTGCTTGAACAAAATAATTGTGTCAGCAATTATTAATTTTTCAAAAAATACAAATAGAAAAATTAAAAAAGCAGATAACAATCTTGTGTTAATTTTAACAAAAAATTTTAGCAATTTTTAATAAAAATAATAATTAAACAATTCAAGTGATTAGATCAATAAAAACACTTGAGATAAATACACTCTCTTACAGCTGCTCAATATAGATGAAATTCTCAAAAAATCAGCTACTAAAGATAGCTCACAATTTCCAAAAATATGACTGCCAAGTCACATATACTAGTCGTTTTTCCCATACAAAGCAACCTCTCAACGGTCTAGAAATTTACGTCATTGACATGGAATGCAGCCGCCAAAAATGGGAAAAATCAACGAAAGATTCAACTGCCTTAGATGGATAGAACTGCCAAAATAGATTGTAAAAAATAGTCCTAAAATTACCCAAAATTTACACATTATTTTCAATAAAATATGGCAATTTTATTCCAATTAAATTCTATCATAAGATTTTATCCTTATGCAATCTTATTTTTAAGGAATCCACATAGGTAGAATACTCAATGATATTTTACAAATAAGCAATTATATCCAATTACAATTAATGTCTAAAATAAATAAATTAAGATATCTTAACACATATCTTATCATAATTCATAATTATTTATAGTATTTTTTATTCTTAAAAGTTATTATAAGCATTGTTTTAAAAACCAGATAAGTTAAACCTGTAAAATAAGAAGTTTAAAGTTTAAAAGATTTAACCGTTATTAGACCATTATAAAATAGACTAAAGATTGAATAAAATTAAAAAATTTAAAATATGGTTGAAAGATATCATCCTTATTCATTAAATAATTTAAATTTTAATTAAAAAATAGATTGTTAAATGAATTTATTTTTGTTTATAAAAAATTTATTAATTTACAAAAGTTTATCAATTAATTAATTAATTAATCATTTTTAACAACAATAGTTATTAAAATAAATTGAACTGAAAAGTTGAAAAATCAAACTGAAAAGTTAGATGCTTCAAAGTTTTTACAGTTGAATCGCTCGAACCGATCAAATTTTTAAATCACTTTTTTAAAATTAAATTTAGCATACTATGCAAAAGATAGGTCAATAGAGCATGTATGTGTCCAAAAGTTCAAATCTATAATCAAACAAAGGCAGCAAACAGGCTTTTTTAACAAAATTCGTTTTACAAGTACACAAATAATTAGCAGAATTGGCTGCTAAGAGTAAATTTAAGATTTAAAGATTTAATTGGTATTAAACCATTATATATTAAATAAGGAAAAGTTTAAGGTTTATAATACACTATAAGAAAACTATAAATTAGCGACGGAAACTTACCGACAAAACAAACACTATAGCTAATTAGAGACGAAAAATCAATATCCGTCGGTAAAACTGTTGTAAAAAAGTTTATTTTGCAACGAACAAAATTTTTGTAGGTAAAGGTAGAGGTAAAACATCCGTGCAAATTTTTCGACAGAATATAGCGACGAAAACGTCATACTTGTCCGTAAATTAAGCGGAAATGCTTCCCACAATTAAATAGCATCGGGATTTACTGACAGATATATTTTCTGTCAGTGATTTTCTGACAGTATAACCGTGTCATCGATAAATTTAGACTAAAATACTTGGTTTAATAATTAGCATTAGTTTTTTACCGATAGTAATGTATTTCGTCAGTGATTTTTGACGATCTGCCCACTCCGTCGTTAACTTCAGAGTAGTCATTTTAAATAATAAAAAATGACGTCACTTTAAATAATAAAAACGATGTCGTTTGATACCTTCCCCCTCGTTTTCTCCTCTATTATTTCTCTATTATTTCTCTTTCCTCACCATTGCACGTCTGTAACTTCTCCTCTCCTCGCTGTTGCTCGTCCTTTTCTTGTCGCTGTCGCTCATCGTCGTCGGTCACCTACGTCATCTTCTTCCTTCCTTCACATGCTTCAGTGACTTCTTCTACATGCCGGTTAAGGTAAGTTGATTTTGTTATTTACTGGGTTTTTGTCTACTTAGTTTAATTTGGGTATTTGTTTATGGTTTAAACCTATTATTTGAACTTGCTACATTTTTAATGTAAATGACCTACATTTTTAGGTTACTGCATTCTTCTATTGATAATGTTTGTTCTTAAATATAGAAAAGCTTAAGAAAATTTTTAGGATACATAAAAGTTTTAAAGTTTACTACTATATTTAATGGAAAAATAAAAATATAATAGTTGCTCAGAATTACTAATAGCTTAGATATAAAGAAATCCATTTGACTTATCGTATAGTGTAATTTTAGTATGTTTTTAATTTTTTGGTCTAATTTGGGTTCAAACATTGAAGATTAAGCTTGTTATAATGAGTTGGACAATTGGAATGAGTCTAGAATAGTATTCCTCCCGATAAATGTGTAGAACTAAATCTTGAAATGTTTTCGATGTTTGACCTCCAACATACAAGTTAGTAAAGTTAGAGAGACAAAATAAAATAATTAGCGAGAAAAATGAGTATGAACAAAGTCCTTTTTCTTGAAAATACTAATTGCTTTTTATACTAGCATGTGAGTGCATAAGATGCCAATTATCATTATACTATGCAAATGCTAAGAAAATCTTAGGTGTTTAAGTTCTCTTTTAACCATAAGGCTAAACAGATTTGATATATATCTATCAATAGCCTCCTAGGCTTCAATTGTAGGCATGTTTTTAGGTTTAAGCTTTCACTTTGAAACATAATGTTAAGTAGGTATATTGTATTGTGAGCATTTTGTTAAAAATCATATACATTTGAAAATATGTAGTTATGTTATATTATAAGCTTTTTGTTTCGTAAGGCAATATAGCTATAGAAGTTTATTAATTTGTCACTTTACTCAGTGTTAGCTTTGTTGTGTTTTGCTTATCATTAAGCCTGATATTTTGCTTTTCATTAGCTCTTAAGATGCTTCACTTGCCATTAGCACCCATGATGCTTCAATTGTCATTATTTTTGGTGTTTTACTTGATGTTAAGCTTGATGTTTGACTTGTTGTTAGGCTTGAGGTCTTTCACTTGTCATTAGATCTAAGTTCTTTCTCTTATTATTAGGCCTAGGATTTTGCTTTATGTCAAGCCTGGTATTTTGTTGGATGTTAATCCTAAGAAATTTAGTTTTTTGTTAGGCCTGAGATCTTTTACTTTCTCATTAGACTTGGTATTCTACTTTGTTTTAGGTTTAGTTTTTCAAGTGGTACCAGGCTTAGTTTTTTGTTTGATATTAGGTGTGCGGAGTTTCGCTTATACTAATTCTTGATGAGTTTTACCTGATGTTTATCTTGTCATCTTGCAATATATGTACTCTTTTTTGTAAGGCCTTTAACATGTTATTTTGTGAGGCCTTTGGTATGTTGTTCTGTGAAGGCATTGTTTTGATGTTTGTGGGACTTAATTGAAGTTATATAAGGAAGTTAGCTTGTCATTTTGTGAGGAAATTAGTTTATCATTTTGTGAGGCATTTCATATGTTATTTTATATGTTGTTTAGCCTTTCATTTTTCCAAACTTGTAATCTAACATTTCATGTGGTGTTTAGCCTATCATTTTGTAAAAATTTAAATAAGACATTTTTGGACCTTAACACTTTTTAAAACTTGAGTTTAACATTTGTGAAACTTTAAGTTTGACATTTAAAAAGTTGAAATTTTATGATTCCTTTAAGGTTTGAAGTTTTAATGTATTAACATTTTATGAGACCTTTTAGGTTTGATATTTTGAGTAGTTAACAATTAGATATTTAAGGTTTATGAAAATTTGAATCTAACGTTTTGATGAAACTTTGAATAAGATATTTTGAATTAATGTTTTCAATTATGATTATTAAATTTGCAAAACTTTGAGTCTAATAATTTTCATTACTGATATTTTATATGATCATTGAGGTTTATTAGTTTAGTATTGACATTTTAAGAGGCCTTTGAGGTCAAATGTTTTGAGAAATTTAAGTTTTACATTTTATTAAACTTTAAATCTAACTTCTTGAGTTGCTGATGTTTTATAAGACTTTTAATATCTAATGTTGTGTGAGACTTTGAGTTTGAAAGTTTTGATAAATTTAAGTTTTATGAGATCTCTACGGTCTGACAACTTTTGTTGTTGATGTTTTGAAAGACATTTGAATTATGATGTTTTATGAGAAGTTTGAGGTATGATATTTTGAGTAGTTGATATCTTGTGAGACCTTTCAACTCTAATATTTTGCTAGACTTTTGTATATTGCAAAGACAGATAGACTGAGCAGACCTAAAACAAAAATATTTATAAAATATCATGCTCACAATTTCAAGAATACTAAAGCATGGTATGTTGAACATTCCATGTCGTTAGGCTTTAAACTTGTCTAATCACTTAAGTTTATATGTTTTAATCCTGATGATGATCATTAGTTTGCATAATTTGGACTTATTTTCTTACATAATGTTTAAGACTTTATTTGTGTATGATGTGGTCTACTTTTTGATAGCCACTTCAAGGATAAATTGTGTCTCTTTCAAGACTATGTATTTGGGCACCTTACTTTAACCTCCTCAAAGTTTTGAACTTTTCATTTGAAGGGATCTCTATAGTGTATAGTGTTTCTTTTGTCCTTCTCAAAAGTGATGGCTACAATAGATATGCTAACATTAGATATTTATATGATCTCAAAGTTGAATCTTTTTGCAAATAAGGACTAAATCATATAGCCTACATTTGTTGCTCAAAACAATGTGTCCTAAAATGATTATTTAATTGTTTGAAACTTATTACTAAGCCTACAAGAAGGATTTATTACCTATCTTTAGTTATGCATGTCAAAGTAAACTAGAAGGCATCACTTAATTACATGTATAGTTACTCAAATTTGTGATCATATTATAAGCCTCCAACATTAGTAATTTAAATGTCTTTTTTGTAAATGTCTCCTTTAATATTACTGTAGTTAAAGGATTAAATAGGACGATGAAAGTTTGTTCATGATCTCTCTAGTAAAAGGTTGAAATATGCCAACAAAGAGAAGACAGGATATGATGCGACCAAGATTTAGACTACGATTCGGAGGTACTTACTGTATAGGTGACATATCTTATAGTGTAGCAGCTGGAACTGAATCACCTCCTTCCCCTCTAGCTACTACACTTGCAGATAAGGCATCACCTTCCGTACGTACTGCTATACCCTCCACCACTCCTACATCATTCACTACTCCTATAACGACAGAAATATCAGGAGTAAACAATGATGATGAAGGAGGCGGCCGCCAGCCTGGAGCTGAAGGACCTGATGGAAGAACTTATATTACAATTGTCAATAATATGCAAGTGAAAATACATGAAACGCTATATGTTTATAATTAAGTTATAGGTTTCAATTTTAAAAATGGTATATAATTATTTGTTTTGATATTAGGTTGATTCCATTTGGACCGTGCTCAAGAAACATGACATCCAAGTTCAAGGAGAAGATTGATCTTGAGAGTTATGTATGGAAGAATATCTCTCAGGCCACAAAAGAATTTTACTATCAGGAGTTTGAGATACAACAAAAATTATTTTCTTTTTTAATTAATTTTTATACATTAATTAGATAAATATTATTAGATTATAAGTATTTATCGAATGTTTATCCTTTTGTTTCAAAAAGAATTTTTTTGGGATTCTGGATTTGACGCGATCATTTATAAAATATGGGAGAGACGAGCACGTACACGTTATCGAGACTTTATTGCTACGATACACAGGATCGGTGTACAACCGCCTTACATTTCTGAACAAATATGGAGACGTTGGCAGCAGTGTTGGACATCACCTGAGGTAATGTCCATTTCAAAGTGTAATTCAATCAACAGACGTGGAGGACCCGGGGGAGAGAGTCTTTCCGTACATACGGGAGGATCTATTACTCACCATAAGCATACCGAGAGACTTGTAAGTATCTACATTTTACATTTATATTCTGATTTCTTTACTTTGTTGTATTTCTATTGAATTTGATGTGTGAATTTTAGAATAAAAATATATGTATTCTGGAGAATGATATTGTTATAAATGTCTGGTGCCATATAACGTTGTGTTATTGACTTCTTTTCTTTGTTTAACAGGGGTAAATATCATAAAAATAGAGGAAATGCTGCCAAAATTTTTATAAATTTTAGTTCACTTATAACATTTTATTCTTATGCAGGAAAAGTCTATAGGCATAAGGCCTACACCCTGTCAGCTCTTTTTGCACACTCACACTAAGAAGCATGATGGTGTGACATTCATTAACATCCGTTGTAGAGAACTAAATGTATGTGAAATTTATTGTTTAATATTAATGCTTAATAATTGTCACTTACAAATATAAACATTGCCTTCTGATAGGATCAAATACAAGAAAGCTTTCAACGACAGTCTCAGCAGTCTGAAGATGTTGATGAGACTCAAATCTATCTTCATGCAATAGGTGATAGGGATTGTCGTGGAAGGATATTCGGCTTAGGTTCATTTGTGAATACATGTTATTCGCAATCTTCCATGTCCAGTACAGCAGCATCTAGTAGGTGGTCCATAACTAATGAAGTCCAAAAGCTTCGGAGCACAGTGCAAACATTGATAAAGTACATACCTCAACTCCGTAATGAGGTGGATGAGTTGAAGGGTAAGTGTAGCACCTCATCGCACCAATCAGGGCATCCGTCGTCTCCAAATTAATAGTGTACTTTTGATCATTTCATTTGAATTACAAAAGCTTATTATGTACAATTTAATGTTTTTATTATCAATTAAGATATTTTTAACTTTATATCATCAATCAAATTTCTGTTTAAACAAATTAAATGTATATTATTAAATTAATAACTATTTAAATTATGCATCAACTATAACATCATGAAATAAAATTAATTGACGGTATATTTTTAAAAAAAATTTTGGTTGATTTGAAGACAACTAACCGTCGGTAATCGCAAACGGATTAACCAATTATATCGGTAAATTTGGCGACAGAAACTAACCACTGGTAAACTCATCGATGGAACACACGTAACCATCGGTAATATTTGAACAAACTTACTGATGGAAAATTGCAAATCGTCGGTACATTTACTGATGGAATGATATTTTCTGTCGATAAATTTACCGACAATCAACTGCACAAGAAATCGTAGGTATTTTTACCAATGGTACATTAATTGTTCGTCGGTAAATATTTTGTTTTTCATTGAGAATTATTAGCTACGGGCATTTCTACGACACCTTTGTCTGTTGGTAAAGTTCGTCGCTAAGCTTACTTACCTACAGAATGTTAATATTTTTTCGGTAATTTGCATTGCAAAAAGACATTTGTCTTATAGTGTTATTTTATTAAAATAAAAAATACACTAATGTCTATTATTATATAATAAACTAAAATACGTATTTTTAAATTATCCTAAATAAAATTATTTATCTATATTAAATTATTAATTAATAATCTTTTTAGTGTTCTTCTTTAAATATATTTCTTTAAAGTTTAAATAAATTTTTTGTTTGTTTTGAATTTTTATCAACAAATACTAATATTGTTAATATCATAAAATTAAGGTTTGAATTTTGATTAAGTTTTCCATGTAAAGTTGTTATCTTTTCTCTGCATTATTGGTACTATGTTCATAGCCCCATGTCCACTGGCTTTGCTTGTAACATAAATCCAGGGAAACTTTATACTCAGCTAATAAATGCCAGCTGGATAGTTTGCACTTGTGCTTACATAAGGATGACAATAAACCTAGTTAAAATTTGAATCCCAAAATTTGGAAATTCAAGTGGACCTGAGTTGGAAGTTTGATTAGAGGTTAAATTAGTTTGAAAATTTTAAGTTTAAGTGAACTTTGGATAAAAATTGAAGTTACATAACTTCAACCTAAATTTTGAAAAAAAAAATTGTTAAGCTTGAGATCGAATCCAAATTCAAGTTTAGTTCAATCAATTTTACTTCTTGATTTTGAGCTCGAGCCTTTTTTTTTCTCTTCTGTTCCTTCTGGTTGGCTTTCTAATTCCCATAGTCGATTTAATGTTTTGATCTTTTCATTTTTTGGACCCCTCCTGAACAAAAATTTCCATTCAACTCTAATAAATATGCTAGACTGTAAATTGATTCAAGTGGACCTGTAAATTGATTCAAAGTGCATATTAGGGAATACATTTGACAATTGCTAATGGTGACGAGGTTGTAGAATCCATGTGGTTGATGCAACATATCCATATTTCTCAAGAGATGCTTATGCAGTACTGCTTCTGATATAAATTTCAAGATTCCATCTTATTTCCAACATTCACTTAATCATATACATTATCATCTATCAGTTATATCATTGATTGACCTCAAAAAGACAAAACTAGGAGATTATATATGGTGCATTATATAGGTTTACAATTAAGAAATCAGCATAAGAAATACAATTTTTGAAATCAGATATTCTTTCACTTTTGTCAGCTCTCCAACAAATCAGATCTAAGTAAAGTATTCTTAACTGATCATCCTCTTCAAGATTGAAGTGAAATGACAAAACATAAACATTGACTACTTATCCATATCAATATGCAGGATTATACATGAATGATACATATGATTTGTTGGAATTATGCCCATGACCCAATTGTTATGTAATAGATTGAACATTTTTGTTTTGTGATTATTAACTTTGTTTAATAACATGGCAAATGATTATATTATCATATTATATTTATTGCTTTTGTCCTAATATGATAAGTCCTTGATTAAATTTATACACTTGCTATCATAATGGAGATTATAACAATGAGAGTCAAATCTTTAGGGTTTAATATAAAAATGTTCTTGATCGTAGGATCATCAAATATGGACTTTAATGATCTGGTTAAATCAATATGTATGTAATAGTATTTATTGGATAGATATTAGTAGATCTCATTTACTAAGTTACATATATAGATGATGCATATGGAGATATAATCATTGAACTGACCAAACTGAGAATTCCCAATGATTAATATTACCTATGGACTGTCAAGTGGGATATTCTTATAAGGTTTTAAATGTATATTTTTTTCCTTTGACCTGAGATCATCATAGTAATCAATAGGTCACTTATTATATTTTGATATCGGACACCTAGTATGTAAAATGCTAGTTGAATGATCATTGGATATAATTAAGTGCCTATCTGGTTAGTGATGAGTCAAGATGAGATCCATCAACTCTAGGTAATGAGTTTGAACTCTATGTTATCATTGATTTTACCTATGGTTATTTCAAGACCTTGGCCAGGGCGATTGAATGAGTGAAGAAAAGGAGTTTTCTAAGTCATTCACCAATCATTAATGATCGACATGTAACATAGTGGATATCTAATAAGGTTTGACAGTTAAACCATACCTTAGGATAATCCGGAGTTGTAATGATGGAAGGTAATTATACATTATCCTTAACCAGGTTTCGTCTTTGTAAGGTTGTTACTTCACACTATCCGGTCGTTGAGGAATGTTGCTAGACACCAACTTTGATTAGTAATTAATTAGATTAATTACTACCGGCTTAGTGATGAACTTATGTAGTCACACTCTTACGAGTGTAATATTTCCCGTTTATGACTATTTAATTTATTATGAGATAATTTATTAAATAATCTGTATGACATATTATTACATTTTTTGTTAGCACAGAAAATATAATTAATATTGAAAATTTTCTTGTACAAAATAAATAAATAAAATAAAATAATTTTATTTTATTTCATTTTAGAAATAATAATAAAATAAAATAGTTTATTAAAATAGTTTTATCAAAAAAAACTAGTTTATTTTATTAAAATAGTTTTATCAAAAAAAAATCAAATCAAACAAACAATCAAAAAGACGTCAGATGGTTGGGTAGGTGATATTTTGGTTTTACATTTCAAACCAACGAAACAATACGTTGTTCATGGTTTTCAAGTTTTAACGTTAAAAGTATGATAGACGTGATCATCTTCAATTTTTTTCTTGGTTCATGCACTAAGTGAACAACAAGAAAAGTTTGATAATAGAGACACATCGATCAGTGAAAAAGTAAACGAAGACATAAGAAATGTTATTTGATTTTCGTTATTTGTACGGAAAATAGATAAGAGAAAGAGAAAATTTGTTTTCTCTGTTCTTGAAGAAAGAGTTTTTCAAATTTATCTATAGCCATATTAAGTGTTGAAAGCGGGACATATATTTCGACGTGGAATACTTAGAGACTTTGTGTTTTTGAAGTTTTGTATAAAATAATCATTACTTTCCAAATATTTATTCTGTCTGTTCTGATTATAAATATGAGTAAATAACGCAATAGATCAATACATGAATTTAAAATTGTAATTTTTGTTTTTACTGTGTGTGCGATCCTACATTTATTACATCACAACACGCCTGTGACGGCTCAACGACTGGTCCCTGTTTGTGAATGTACTTCGCACATCCTGTTACTAAACGTTGCAAGTCACCTCTGCAACCTTGGCTCAGAACCAGGTTGTCGCTAGACATGAACATCGCCGAGATTGCCAGAACAACCAATACCAGGTAGTGGTGGTTGATGTTAAGAGCAGCCATTTTTGTGTGTGTACCTAAAGCTGGTGTCCTCTTAATGTGTGTGTGAGTGTTTATATATTGTGTGTCTGTTTCAGAGGCCTCGGGTTTTCGTGGAGTTTGGGAAACATGAAGCTCCAAATGAGTAGGGCCTGAACTCTCAAACTCTCTCACGAGGATTTTGTTCGTCTGTACGATGTTATTTTACATTTCATAATTGGGCTCGCGTTGTCGGTCTTAAAGTAGAAAATGGGCCCAAGTAGGCCTAATAAAGGCTTGGGTAAAGAAACAATTGACAAGGTCAGGCCCAGAATCTTGAAAATTCTGAAGAAACAAACCTCGCGCTCTTTCTTCTCAACCACTTTTCTCCGATTCTACGTACTCATCAACTTCTCTTCCGATCTTACTCTCTCCACAAACCCTAAACCCCTACATGTCCGACGATTCCCGAATCGATTGGAATCTTAAGGATTGAATAATTAGTCAGGAATCTCCAAATTCATTGAAAACCCTTGAAATTCCCGACGATGGAGAGCCAGAAACGGGTCCTGTGCCCTGAAAACGAGCCACTTGTGTCCTACATGTTGCAAAAGAGAAAGGAATTGGCCGAAAAGCCTAAAGGAATATCAGAGAAACTTGATGCTACTCTTTCTAAGGCGTATAACAATGTTTGTTGCGCTAAAGCTCCCATTCGGAGCCTCAAGGAGTTGTCTCAGATCAAGTACATTACTTTCCTTTTACTGTTTTTGGTGTGCAATTTTTGAGTTGAGAATTTTTTTTGGGACTTTGTTGAAGTACTCACCAGTATCTGGATGACAGGGGTGTGGGAAAATGGATTCTAAAGCAAATGCAGGGGTATTTTGATACTGGCTGCGAAAGTTCTGAGCCAGAAGACTCAGTGAATAAGGGTATCGTAGCATTTGATCGTTATTTCTGCATAAACTCGCACCACTTTATATTGAATTAATGCCACATTTCATTATTAATTACGTAGGTAAGTGCGGTCGAGGCACCAAACGTTATGTGCCTCAAAAGAATTCGGTTGCATACGCATTATTGATTACCCTGTACAGGTAAGAATGGTCTCTTTGTCAAAATAACGGTGCTTTTGTTTATCTTTTCATTTGTTTTCTAGTCAACATGACTGCCCGAGTAGGTTAAGTTGTCTTCTTTTCCCAGGGGCATTGCAAGTGGTAATGAGTATATGCAAAAGAAGGAGCTCATTGACGCAGCTGAAGCTAGTGGGCTTTCTAGGGTTCCAATTGGGTATGTTTTAACACTCTCTTTCTTTTTATCCACTTTTTCTGGATGGTGAAACTGATTGTTTCGGCCTTTTTCATACAATTAGGCCAGAAAAGGGAAAAGGGAAACCAATCCAATTCGGAAGCTCTCCAAGGGACTGGTATAGTGGTTGGAACTGCATGAAGACATTAATAACCAAGGGATTAGTAATTAAATCGAGCTGCCCGGCAAAGTATAGCTTCTATTTGTTTATTTTATTGCCTCCTTAATTTTCTTCATATCAACCTCAAAACAGCAAGCAAATGATGAACATTTACAGTTTTCTCCTGTTTATTTCGACTACCAGAAATGTCAAACTCAACATCTTTTTTTTGTTGCAATGATACCTAAATGTGGTGGTTCCTGATGGAATGCTGATTTTTCCTTTAATTTTAGACCTGTATATTTAAGTTTAAAAGGGTGATGAATTAGCATTCTGTCATGCATAATTGTTTCGAAAATCACATAGATGTTGTCTTGCAACCTTGGGGAAGTGTATAGATCCATGTGTGTGATGGAGTAAATGTTGCATGCTTCTTCACCCTGTTGTTTAATGTTTGGAGTTCTGATGGATGTCCCATTCCTTTATAGGTACATGCTCACCGAGGAGGGGCAAGAAACAGCTCGTGAGTGTTTGATGAGATCTCGTCTAATCAATCCTGGAGAATGTCCAACTAATGTAGAAGGGTCTTCTGATGTGCAAACCCACGTTGCATCAGACCTTGAATCAACTCAGCTTGACTTTGCTAGAGAATCATCTTCTTCTGTTGGTTTAAGTCGACTGCAGAAATCTGTTGATGTCCCCATTGATTCTCTTGAGAGGGTGTGGTTTTCTGCCAACCTTGGTTCTTTTCATATCTGTCCTCTGTCCCTCTCCTCTCTTCTCCTCTCCTCCATCATCTGTCTCCTACCTTATGAACTAGTTCTAGTGTTAAGTCTTCATATACTGTTGTAATAATTCTTCTCTCACTTGTCTTGTTCTTTTGAGCTTTCTGAAAAAGCTGTTTGATCTTTTGCTCCTTCTTTAACCTTCCCCATATCATGAAAGGAAGGTGGTGGATGTCACCTATCAACACCAAGCTCTTGTAAACATAATTGCATATCCACTGTCTTAAACTTCTTAGAGTGTTTCTTTTTTATCTGGACTATATATTCCCTAGCTCCCAAGGTTGATTCTCTATAATTTTAGTGAAGATTTTCTCTTCTAACTCAATTTACTGTTTGTATAGTTCATGCGCATGGGATTCTCTAAAGAGCAAGTTGTTCATGCTTTCATGGAAGTTTCTAATGATTCCCAGAACAAGCAAATCTCATCACTCTGGCCAGCTGTTCTGTGTCGTCTTCGAGAAGATCAAGTTTATGTTCTGCATTCAAAACCTCAAACGTTCATAAAGGACGCATCGAATTCAACTTCATATACGTCAAGACATGGTTTAACGTTACCTACCAGATAGTAAATTATGCTCTTACTCTTCTTTAGTAAATTTAGATGTTGTTCTTACAAGAGCCACTCTTTAATGTTTAGATCAATTTGATGCCAGCCAAACTAGTCATATGGATTTGACTGCTGACACTGCCAACATGCCAATGTCCTCTTCTTCCAGCTCTAAACCTGCTTCATTTAATTTGAGGGCTTGCTCATCATTTGTACGTATGAACTTGTATATGTCAAAAGTTTCTATGCGCTTTTTTCAACTCTCATGTATTACTTTGTCTTGTTCTGATAACCACACACATGCTTATATATATGTATAGATATTATTGTCTTGTTGCCTGTTATCCTTCAGGATTGTACTGAGACCGGTCCCAAAGCATGCAGAGACCCTTTGAGCATGCCACCTCTGAGCTACGGTGAGAAATTTGAGGATGCATATGAAATAGTGTTGATATTGGATGATAGAGAGCAGTTTGCATGTCACGGGTAAGTTGTTGAAATCATTTTATTGCTGTGAAAGTGCATTGCCTGATGCTTGATATACCTAACAAATTGCACCCTGCCTTGTGATGTGCAGGTCCAGGGGCAGGAAACTCATTGACAACATTTGCAAGGAACATAAAATTAAAATATTAGTAAGCCTTCTTTTATTGTTAACAGGTTGATATTTTAATGCATCAACAAATGAAGGTTACCTAGCTGGTAATGGATAAATCAATTCTTGTGGACTATTGGTCTTTGGTTTAAAATGTATCAGTCCTTGCTTTAGAATCTATTGGGTGGCTGATGATGTGTTGTGGGCTTGTCGAAAGTTTCAGAAATCTGATGATTTAAAAATCTCTTGCATCTTAAGCATAGATCTAGGAGTGTAATCCCTTTGTGTAATGTCTTAAGATTTCAATTTGAAGCAGAATTTATAATTTCATATTTTGATATACTGATGTGAAAGATAAACCAACATTTTATCACCATTTCTTCTTCAGATTGGTTTCTTCCTATGAATCCAAGATCATGTTTCTTGCTTCTGGTTTTGATTCCGGTGCACTTGGGCTGATAGTGGGTTTTTACGTTGACTATCCCCCAGGTTAGACGGTTGCCAGTTGGTGATGGAATTTGGGTAGCTCGCCATAAGTACTTCAACACTGAATATGTTCTTGATTTTATTGTTGAGAGGAAGAAAGTTGATGATTTGCGCTCTTCAATCACAGATAACCGTTATAAAGATCAGAAACTGAGGCTTCTGGTATTGATTCTTATTAACATGTCTCAATTTTTTATATCCTTTTCTTTCTTGCCCCAGTTGCTGTGCTGTTTATTGTATTTGTTATAATGAGTGAATTTCTATCAACTTTAATTGTACGATTTGTTAAAAACATGTCCATTGTCTTTCTATGTCTTTATTTTTGTTTTAGAATTGAGAACTTGATCTAACTAGATGCATTACTAGCCTACATGATTTTCCTGATGACACTTGGAAGTGGAAGTATTTCCATATGTGCTATTTCATATAGCTGAGATGTTAGTATTCTTTGGACCTTGAAGGGGCTGATCAGTTAGTGAGTTATCACGGACTAAAGCTTAGGAATTGCTAATTCCATCAAAATGACTTGATTAATTTGATCAATAATATTGGCATTTCACTCTCAAAGTTTCTCATGACATTTTTACTTGCTGTAAGTAGCAAGTTACGATTTAATATGTAGTTTTCTTAGTAATTATGTGTTTGTTTTTATAGTCTAGAATGTTGCTTATAATTAATTACCAGAACGTAATTTTACTTGCTGTAAGTAGCAAGTTACGATTTAACATGTAGTTTTCTTCGTAATTATGTATTTGTGTTTATAGTCTAGAATGTTGCTTATAATTAATTACCAGAACGTAATTTTAACAACTATGTTTCTTTGTTGCTATAAAGTCTATGATTTGGGTATGAATGTTGCATGTTGTTAGAGGTGTGGCCTTAAGAGGTTGATATATCTTGTTGAAGGAGATCCAAACTATTCCGAAGCTTCTGAAAGCATCAAGACAGCGTAAGCCCCTAATCTTGTGTATTCTTTTCAACGCTTAGATATTTTACTAGTAGATGGTTTTGATTGTTAATTGGCAAAAACAAGATAATAATATATATTTCATGGGTGTTTTGGTTGTGCTTATGTCTAGTTATCTATGGTGATATCTGATATGTTCTATCAGCATACTGTTTGTTTCAAATTCTATTCCTATGGATGGGATGATAACCTGTTGAAATTAGAGGCTGCATGTTGTGAACATTTTCTTTTGATATGAAATTGGTTATTTTGTATGTGCTATATATTTAACAGTCTTTTAAACTTCCTGTGTAGTTGCTTCACAACAGAGATTCTGGAAGGATTTGATGTGCAGAGAACTAACAGCTTGCCTGATACACTACAGAAGTACGGGTATCTCACTCTGGCGCTCACTCATTATTATACGTCGCAGCTGCCCTGTGACAATTTCAAAAGTACAGGCATTTGTCCTCCTTTTGATGAATTTGTCAAAAGATGCCAAGACCTAGACAAAATGACTGTTAGTGATGTATTTGCAGTGCAGCTCATGCAGGTGGGTAGTGCTTTCCTTACAAGAGGGGTACGGATAAAAGTATAGGTATAAATGTATTTGACCAACAGCTAGGTGAAATATTTGATGTCTTGTAAACTATGTTGGATTCAAATTTTAGAGAGTTTTTTGGAAATTGATTTATCCTTTCTTTCATTGAGAAAAAGGAAGGGCTTTCTTCTTGACATTTGGGCTTAGAAATGCTTTCCTGGTCTCTTCTATAGTTACGCGTGTGGTTTTTACGCCCACATGCATATTCTTGTTGGTATTTTGAAACGAGACATAGATTGTTATCTCAGTGTTTCCTTTTGTTATACAAGATCTTCATGTTTATGATTTCAGGTGTCACAAGTCACAGAGGAAGTTGCCATGGCTATTCTTGATTTGTACCCAACTCTCAAGTCTCTTGCGCAAGCTTATTCTCTCCTTGTGAGTTCTTCATGTTCTTCACGAAAAAAAAATCAATTATAATCCAAGTGGTAAAATTAAAACATTTATCTGTCTAGTGTTCCATTGCTGTTTTATTATCTATTCCTTCTTTTCGACTGCTGATTTGTATAGTTTGTCTAATTGATCTAGGATGGGGATGCATGTGCACAAGCAGAGATGCTAAGAAAACAGAGTAACAACACTGTGAGTGCAGTTGCTAGTAGGAACGTCTTCCATTTTGTCTGGGGCGATGAAATTTGAAATTCCATATTTACCTTACGGAAATCACGTGTAGATTATGCATATGAACTTTTGATGCAGCATTCGGTTGAGTCTTTCTCTTTTCGATTTAGTTCATCTTTTCTGTTTGTTGTTGTACTAAAAAAAAGAGAAATAAAACCTCAAGAGCTCAATTTAAACTTTTTGAGTTAAACGTCTATTAACTTGGTAAAGGAAAGCTGTATGAAATGGTT
The DNA here is from genome assembly GCA_027575705.1 of Erythroxylum echinodendron. Classification (NCBI taxonomy): domain Eukaryota; kingdom Viridiplantae; phylum Streptophyta; class Magnoliopsida; order Malpighiales; family Erythroxylaceae; genus Erythroxylum; species Erythroxylum echinodendron. The sequence goes on from JANZXR010000004.1 coordinate 560,848, forward strand.
CCAAATTGATGGACACCACAATCTGTATACCGGAAGTATAAGTAAAAACATAGAAAATCCCCTCGTTATTTCATTGACATGAAACAATTGCAATCTGACGGGTACAACACTCCACCTTCACCTGATCTATATTTTCTGCTTTCTGTTGATTATGCCCCCATCTATCTTCTGATGATGCGGAAACTGTCCTCTATCTTTCTGGTATTTGAATTCACAAACTGAAGCAAAAATGAAAAATAAATTCTTCAGATAAAAATGTATTTTAGATGATGTCTGAACACAATACTCGCATATATGCATATGTATATAGATACGAAATCTTTTGGAATGTGGGGTTGTTTACTGACCACTAAATTGATCTCTTGCCTTGTCGCATGTGCTCTTAGATAGCCGAATTGCGAAATCCTTTTCAAGCTCCAGCTGCCAGGCTGGAAATTGGTGAGAGTGCGATTTATGTCAGTTACGTCGAGTGTCAACAGGAAATGTTTCATTAAAGTACGAAACTTGTGCTTGAAAGGAATGTTAATGGAATCAATAATTCGAAGCTTAGTGGATGCCGACTTACAGTTTCAATGAAACCATCGAGACTGAAGCCAGCCATCCCTATCACTGCCTGAACAGGAGCTACATAGTTGGTGTGATTGTACGTGTCGACTCCATTTCCGTCTTTAGTTGGCATAGCTAGGCAGTTGTTTTGGTATACTGAGCACGTTCTCTCGTAATTGTGAACATGGCCGAACAGAGCAAGATCAACCTAGTTCACATCAAAACGTTTGTAAGAACACTTGTAAGAAAGGAAGAAAGAAACTGATATTTATTAATTTCTCTATCCACTTGTGAGGATGCTAACACCTTACTCTTCACCAGCAACGGTTCTACAGCAGCAGCAAAGAGTTTGTCGACCGAAAACAATCCAGTTCCTGACGAATACATCGGTCTGTGTCTGCATTTGGTGAATGTTTCTTCTTGAGTACTAACGTGCAATTTAAGAAGAGAACTCTTAAAGATGAACTTAACTTACCCCGTGAAAATTAGCCAAGGAGTTCTTGATCTATCAACAGAACCCATGTCCTTTTGCATCCATTGATACTGAAGGAACACGAGACATTAGTGCCGTTATTTGATCATAATCTCTGAAACTAACATATCCTATCACAACAGTGCTTGGAAGGTGAAATGAGGAGTAAGAACTGTACCTGCTCAGAATTTGGTCTCCAGTCGTGCTCAGTTGAAATGACTGTGACATGGATACTTCCTTGTTCTATAGAATACCAAGGCTTGTCTTTAGCTGGGGTTGGCATTGGAAAGTAGGTTTCATAAGGTACTCCACATTCTCCTCCAGAGTCAGGCAACTGGTACAACGATCCTGAGTTCTTGTAATCCCTGAAATCTTATGCACAATAAGCTCACCTTTTCTATCATATATAGCTCCATGTATAGAAATGTTAAACAGCTATCAACCTTTCATGGTTTCCTATGGCAGTCATGTAACTCACTCTGGAGGCCATTGGAGTGATGAGATTGAGGAAGTAATCCCATTCAACCATAAAGCCAGTTGCATAGCTAATGTCACCTATGTGGAAGATAGAGTCTACATTTCCCGATATTACTTCATCTGTCATTGCTTTAACTACCGAGAGCGATCCTGGCTGTATGATTTTCCAGGAAAATAACATGATCAGTGTGTTTTCTAGCTATTACAGGTTAATAATTATAAGGTTTTAAATTGTGGATTGCAATATCAGAATTATGTCCGAGATCGTTAGTAATTGCTGCAATCGTTCGGAGTCACTTACCTGTATGAAGTGTTCAGTAGAAGCGTCACGAGGGGCTTTTCCCATATCTCCAAAGGCTAGAAATTTAACTTCACCTGATCCTCCTGCAGGTGGCGTCCGAAACTGAACTCGATCACTCCATCCAACAGAATCACTGTACTTGAACAGTAACGCCATTAAATTAGGTTCAACCAAGAGAATTGCATGCTCTAACACTGAACTTTTATGTTAGGAATATGTAAGCTTCAAGTTATTATACATCATGTTGATACAGTACATACCTGCCGTATCTGTAGGAGAATGTGCTTGAAGGGGTTAGGCCCGTCATTACTGCTGTATGAACATATCCAGGATCATGCCATCCAAAGTCTTTGGCTGGACTTGGAAGAACCAAACTACCTATATGAATTTTATCAAATAACATACTTGTCGGGAATTATTCTTAAATTCGAACTGAAACCAAACAGACTCACTCTAAATTCAATCAAAATAACCTTAAAGGACAACTTGTAAGTTTCAGTTCCAATGTGCAGAAGTGAATAGAAAATAGAGAGACTCACTGCACATATCATCTTGAGTGAAGGTCGTAACTTGAGATGTCAGATTTTTCCCATTGGAATACTGAACTAGTTGGGGTTTCTTGTCACCACTAACCCATGTTACTCTCATCTGCATTAAATCAATAATCGTACCATATATTTTGGATTACATCAGACAATAATAATTTCAATATTAAGGAAAAAATCTAATCTAAAATTGACCATTCAATCTTTAAAAAGATTTGGATTCAGAATGATTTAAGGTATAAGAGCGTTTCATAATTATATATATAAAAGAATTAAATTGAACATAGATTTAAAAGAGAAAAAAACTCAAATTTCAATTCAAAAAATGAACTTGAATTTTTAAAATATATTAAAAAATTGCTTAAATTCAAGTTAGACTCATTTATTTAAGATGAATTAGACTTCAGTTGAAACTCTCCTATCCTGGCTTGAATGCACTTGTACTTATAAGAATAATAAATCTCATATCGAATAGAAACAAAATCTCATATCGAATAGAAACAACATATAACAATAACACATAAGGTTGAGTATGAGCAATTTTTCGTAAGGCTTAAGTCTTTTAGATCGACCTTATTCTTAACCTAATTTAAATTTCAAGATGGTATCAGAGCCTCTGTGGTTGTGAGTTCAAATCCTACACCCATCTATTTCTCATCTAATTAATTCAGCACAAGGTAGAGTGAGTCTTAGCAAGTTTTAAGTCCAAAGGGCTTTCACTTGAGAGAGTGCGTTAGTGAATATATAAAATCAATTAAGTTGGCCTCACACAAACCTTATAGATTCTGATATCATCTTAAG
>JANZXR010000004.1:598341-672903 GCA_027575705.1 Erythroxylum echinodendron
AGAACGACAAGTGGCATCGCGTGGAGCGAAGCAGTGGGAGCTTCATGAGGAGGTTCAGGCTTCCGGAGAATGCAAAGTTGGATCGGGTCAAAGCGGCTATGGAAAACGGGGTTCTTACTGTTACTGTTCCAAAGGAGGACGTGAAGAATCCTGAAGTCAAATCGATTGAAATCTCTGGTTGATTGGGTTCTTCTGTTTGGTAATGGGTCTTGATTGGAGTGTATCGATGAATGGTAAAATAAGCTTGATTTTGCCTTATCTGTAAGAGTGTGTGATTTCCTGATGAATGTATGTTTTCTTCCCTCTGTGGAGTTGTAATTATCTTGTAATGTATCAAAAACTCTCTATATGATAATAGTAACTAATTCTTCGTTTGATGATAATTGATCGGGTTGACTCAATAGATCGGAACTCAGGAAGCTTGGCATACGAATTTTAGATTAAAAGAATTCACTGAATCGAATGATATGATCGAGAGCTAGTAAAATGATATGGTTTAAATTATACAATTCACCGTCAAAAGTAACTGGACTGAGCTTGTAGAAGATCGAGGTGTGCCAATACCTGTGCAATTGTTGGTTTCAGTCTCTGGTCACCATTTTGAGCTAGATCAATGAGCACCACCTGAGCAGACTCACCATGATTAGCTCTGTGTTCCTGAATCCTGAAAAGCCTCTCTAGTATCCAAAGTGCTTTGCTTTGAGCCTTTACGTTCCCTGTTTCCAATACTCTTACTATGGCTTCAACACCTGACATTTCAGCTAAGTAGTTGCTTCCACTTTCCCAGATTTGATCTTGCACAAGTGTTGCAAGTGAATTAAGAACAGCTTCAAAAGCTTCCTTCTCTTCACCTACTTGCAGTATTTGGATCAGTGGAGAGACTGCACCGGCTTTGATCAAGCAGAATGTGGTTTTGATGTTGCAGTAACCATTGTGAACTTTGCAAAATGATTCAGCAGAAGGTGGCATACAGAGCCAGCTCGACTTCCTTGACTTTCGAAGGGCTATGGTGTTCTGAGAGAGCTGAGCTAGTGAGGTTGCAGCTCTGCACTTAACTACTATTGATCCAACTGAAAGCGATTTCACAAGTAAGGGAATCAGTCCCAATTCTGCAGAAAGAAGCTGCAGTTTCTTGTCAGCAGGAACTGTAAATCGAACCAATAGCTCCGTGACATTTTCTACTAGCTGGCTTGATGGAAGTGTTGAGCTTGATGTGGTTGCACTCAGTGTTGAGATCAAAATGGGCAGTAAACATGAGTTCTTCAAAACGTCTATTGCTTTTCTATTGCCAGGAGGAAGACTGCAAAGTATGCCAACTGCTGCTACTTTTTCAGTATCTGGGATGGGTGACGAGACGATATCGATGATGTGATTAAGGTTGGATTCTCCAAGCTGTTCCATCAACTCTTCTGGTGAATCTCGGGCAAGAGTGTGAATCAAATTCAAGGCAGCTGTTCTGATTTTAATGTTAGGCTCTGTCAGGAATGGAACCAGGAGCTGAAGTGCCCCAGTTTGTTTCAGTTTTCTTCTCACTTTGGATGCACTTGAATGGGAAGCGATGCTATTGAGCGCTTGTAAGAGGTGATACTGAATCATTGGACTGGAGAGATTCAAAAGAGAGAGTATCTGTTGAGCCACATCTTGTTTAACAAGAACTGTATCTGCTTGAGCAATTTTAGCCAAAATGGCTGATGCAGGCTCACGAAGAGTCATAAGCACAGATGTGACAGAGAAAAGTAACTGAATGAGCGGAACTACGATTCCTGAACTGATCAAACGCTGTATGTTTTCAGTTAAGTTTGACAGGTTTTGTAATGCATTCAAAGCAGATAACTTTGCTTCAAGATTCCCTGATTTATACATTTTCACAAGGGGTTCAACTGCCCCTTCTTCTCCAAGCGAAGCTCTACATTGATCTGTGAGTTCCATTCTCGAAACTGCTGTTGCCATGAGGATCTTACTCATATCAGAGCCTGCTAAAACAAGGATTCTGGATTACACATCAAGGTGCAGGACAGGTAAAGAGTTTTATCTTCCTGTAAGAAGCTCATTAAAACTAGTTTCCAAACCAAAAACTGAATTTATTTTAATTTGAGAATGAAAGGGTGTATGAGTACTGCTATTCCTGGAACCAGAGGCCATGTACAAAATTGTTTTTTGTCCAAGATAATGGGCTAGATGAGAAATTAAAGAACCATATATACATAAATTACCTTCCTTTAAGCAGTGAACCAGAGGTTTAAAGTAACCAGCCTCAGCCATATGAAGCGCATTCTGAGTATTGTTTGATAATGCCATTAGCAACTTTCCAGCATCAAGAGAAGCAGTTGTATCGTCCCCATTGAAAATGGTGACTAACATAACAATACACCCCTGAATTTTCCCAATTCGCCGCCTAACAGAAGCAATATCGGAGAGGTCCAACAACAGCCCGACAGCTTCCCTCCGTTCAAGAACATCTCGTGCCAAAGATTTCACCAACACTGATAAATAGCCAACGTCAACCATTTTTTCCTGCAGGCTACCAGAAATTGTAAGATAACAATTTGATTATATTTGGATAGGAGCTGCAAAATTAAAGATCTGTTTCTTATGTGATTCACCTTGTGTTCATCATTATCTGAAGCAATGATTCTCAGTATTTGAATGATACTCAACCGGTTGCTAGGCACGGCTGAACTTAGTCGATTAAACAGAATTGGAATTACCCCTTCATCAACTATCCACTTCTTGTCAACTACTTGATCTCTAGTGTCACAAATCAAATCACAAAGTCCAGAAAGAGCAAGACTAAGTTCTTCATCGTTGCCATACTTCAGTTGCAGTACAACATCATCAACACTGGGAATAATTCTACCTTCCTCAGTTTCCTTCTCTGATTCAATTTCACTTGCGAAGCCAGATTCTCTACTTGGCTGTGGACTGATATTAACGCTATAACCAGGACTAGGAGCAAAACTTGAATCGAATTTCGCACTCATCAACTCTGCGCGCAGTGCCCCAATCCTTTCTTTGATTTCTGATGAAATATCAATACTGGCAAAGAGAAGAAGGCCTAAGGATCTCCCAAGATCTTGAGACACATCCACAATTTGTTTCATGGGCGGTCCCGAATTGTGGCCTTTGATTAAGACCTTGGTTTGATTTAGCTCCTTTTGAAGGGACTCGACTGCTTTTCGAACTGGTGGCCTATCCATGATAACTTCATTGTCTTTGATGTCTGCAAGGATTGGTAGGAATTTATCAACCAAAACTGCAAAATCACAGAGAGCTTCTCTATCAGATTCTGAGCTCTTAGCGACAGATGCCACCTCTTCTGCTGAGCACTGTAATTCTGATAAAAGCTCAGATAAGCTTCTTCTGCTGTCAGAATATTGAGCGTCCTTCATTTCCAAACTAGTTGGACCCTTCAGGGCTAAATGATTCAGTTGAGTGGCATATGCAGAAGTAAGGGGACTTCCGAAAAGGTATGTATAGAAACACTAGAGTACGAACTCAGATAAGTCGACAGGACTTGAATAACCCAGAAACAAACTTCTTGACCAAAATCAAGTGGGAATCAAAAGTGGGGGACTTCAACGAAGTGAAGGTTCAACGCTGACAAATTCCAGAAACTGAAGAAAATCTAGCGGCAAAAGGGACCTCGAGAAAAAAGTGTTAAGCCTGAAATCAAAACCAAACACCCGAGAAGACGTCCTGGACGGGGAATACAATTTCTAGACAGAACCGATAAACCTAAAGTCTTCTCTTCCACGCGTGTTGGAATCATCTGTTCGTCCTGTTCGTGCACTACTGCACTTATGTTGAAAATGTCACTCGGTGTGAAACGGAGGCTGCTCAGTTGGAGTTTTCTCACGGGTCAATGTCAGTCTTGTTAATTAAGCCTCAACTGTGACCATAATTTTATATTTCGGTTTACTTTTCTTCCGAAGGTAAAAGACATGTTTGGGTTTGAAAATAATCCGTGTCAAGACCAAAGCCTGGAGCTTTACTTTGCATTTAGAGCTTAAAGCTTCGGTCTTTACAAGTATGTATCTAACTTCTAGTCTTGTAGGTTTGAATGAAGAAAGCGTAAGCTGGAGGAGAAAGAATCCAAGTCAAAGTCGAGGGAAGGAACCGTTTTAGGTAGTTTTTCTTCTTTAGTCTTTTCGTTTAGGCTTGCTCTCTCCATCTGCTGGATTGTTTTGACTGTTATTCTCTTCATATAAAAATAAAAAAACTAACCTCAAAAAATTGGATTTAATTGAAATTTAAATATTCAAATTTATTTAAATTTATGCTTAGAGTTATATTTTACAATATTTTTTCAAATAATTACACAAAATTAAATCATCTTAATTATAAAATTAAATCAAGTTCAAAAATACTTTTTTAATTTAAACTTAACTTGGTCTAGTTTATACTTTTATTGCACGTCAAATCTTCTATTTCAGTTACGGTATTTCAGTCCTATTTTACTAAATTCTGTCCATACATTTATGTAAGGCCTGTTTCAATTATGGTGTGCCTTAAATCTCATCTACATAATTAGGATTGAAGGTTTAATCCCTTTTTTTAATCAAGTTCACATAACGCAGGCATCTAAGTTTTGGTAACAGATTTTTTGTTTCGATTGTGGTATTTTTATCATGTTTTATTAAATTTTATCTATATATTTATGTGGACTTTACATAAATATATGAATAATATTTAATATAACATGATTGAAACAGAGTAATTAAATCAGAGAAATTGATGTGCTAATTTTTCCACACTTTAAAATAAAAATATCCATTTTATATGATCATGCAAAGCAAATTTTTTCGGTTTATATGTAAAGCTAAAGGCATAACTATGTTTAGTTAGGAGTTTTATAATTAAATGAAATAAAATATAATATTATTCTATAGTTTGAAAGGAAGTTTTATAATATAATGAAATGGAATGAAATTAAAGAAGAGGCTTTCATATTACATCTCATTACATCCTAAACAGTAAAAATAAAAAAAATCTAATTTGGAAGTTTTAAGATGGATTGTAAAGTGAAAAATAACTTTACACTATATTACATTATAAACCCTTCATTTAAATAACATTTCACTATATTACATTTTAAACTCTTTGGTCCTTCTCAAACAATAATTTTCTAATATTACATTTATTTATGTTTCATTTTATTGTAAATCATTCCATTATAATATTTATATTATATTTCATTAAATCGTATCCACACATTTATATGGGTCTACATAAATTCTAATTCCCTTTTGTTAAGACTATATGCCAATGGTTTATGCCAAAACTTTGTGTTGGGCGGTCCATTGGGGACCCAGAGCCGAAAGACAAAAGAAAAAGGTTAAAAGGTCTTTATCATAACAGAATCAGTCAATACAAAAACATAATATGGATTTTTGTCCACGTGAACATAATGTACACAGAAAAAGAGAAAATCAAGTTCAAATAATGCAGGCTTCAATTTTTCCACACTTTAATGTAAAAATATCCATTTATATGATCATGCAAAGCAAACTTTTCCGAAATTTTATTTCGGTTAAAATATTTTTATCATATTTCATTAAATTTTATTTATATATATACACGTGAACTCCATATAAATATATGAATAAGATTTAGATCCTGTTTGAATGTTGGCTTGAGTAATTATAATTAACTGATTGATAAAGTCAATAAGCTATTGGCTCTGTTTAGTTATTGACTGATTAAGTTGGCTGGTTTAACCCAACTAACTAATTTTATAAAAGCTACTTGCAAGCAGCGTTTACGTAACAGCTGATTAACCTTTTTTATAATGTCTTTCATTCTCTACTCTTTATGTGATGTTTGTATGGTCTCACTTCTCTACCTCTCACTTAACGCACAGCTACCATTTAATAAGTCTCTCGGAGAGTCTTATGTCCTTTGCTTTAAAGTTCAATAATATAAAGTTCTTATGTCACAATTATGTCCTTTTCATAATTTTTTAAAGATCAATAATATAAATATAATATTTTGGATTATTAATCTATATTTTGAGGATTATAAACTTAATTTTTATAGAATTAAATATCTAAAATCTAAATTCCATAAGAAAATTCAACGAAATACTAAAATATATAATATTCATATCCTTATAATTTTTTTAAAGTCATTTTCTCATAAGACATTTTACACATAAACAGCTAATTTTACCAAACATCAAATGACAAACAGCTAATACAATTCTCTGGTTAAATCAGCTGATAAAATCAGATAATAATTAATACAATCAGCTGATTGCCAATCAGGGCCTTAATGAAACAGGTTTAGCATAAAGTAATTTGAACAAAAGATTTCATGAGAAATTTTTCGGTGTATGTGTAAAGTTAAAGACATAAATATGTTTGGTTGAGAGTTTTATAATTGAATGAAATGAAATGTAATATTCTTTCATCGTTTATGAGGAAGTTTTATAATAAAATATAATAGAAGAGAACAGTTTCATATTATATCTCATTTCATCCTAAACAGTAAAAATAAAAAACTTCCAATTTTGAAGGTTTAGGATATAATATAAAATGATAAATAACTTTACACTATATTACATTATAAACCTTTCATCCGAACAACATTTTATTATATTACATTATGAACTCTTCCATCCCTTCCAATTAACAATATTTTAATATTACATCTATTTACGTTCTATTTTATTATAAATCATTCCATTATATTTTATTCGAAAACAATGCGTATTATTAGATTTTTCTTAGTTTTACGTGATTTGAATTAATTAAAATTAAAATTAGGTTAATTTTTATTACTTTAATTTCAAATTAGACTATTTCGAAAATTTTAAATTTGACAAATAATTGTCATAAAATAACTTGCCATACATATGATGTTGTTCTGGGTTGACACGTCATTATTAAAATTCTAAAAGTTACTTACTTTGCCCACTTCGGTCTCTTCTTCTGTTTTTGTCGCAGTTCATCGTGTCCAGTGACCATGTGACGTTGCTCATCGAAACTTGATGGTTACAGAGATTGATTTCCATATAACGGAGATTCCTTAAAAACAAACTCTAGCTCTGGATTATTTTTATCTCATTTGCGGATCTAACTTGAAAGTCCGATCTGATTGTAGAAGTAAGGCCCATTCTCTCTATTGCTTTCATTATTATTCCACTTTTTCTGGTTTTTGTATTGGACCTTGGATCGTACCTGAGAAATTCAAATCAGAAAATGGATTGAATGTTGTTTACTTTAGGGGGAGGGGCTATGTAACTAGAACTGAATTGTTATATATGATCTGCATTTGCTTAGATCTAAGATTGAATTTGAATCGAATTGGAAGGTGAGTTTTGAGTCTTTTTGTATTGTTTTAGGTGCAGTTAATCTGAAAGATGTCGGGGCAAGGTCAGCGACTGAATGTGGTTCCAACCGTAACAATGCTTGCAATTGTGAAGGCACGACTAATCGGTGCTACAAGAGGTCATGCTCTTCTCAAGAAGAAGAGTGATGCTTTAACTGTTCAATTTCGTCAAATTCTCAAGAAGATTGTGTCTACAAAAGAATTAATGGGAGAGATCATGAAAACATCGTCCTTTGCCCTAACAGAAGCCAAGTATGTGGCTGGCGAGAACATCAAGCTCATTGTCTTGGAGAATGTACAAACTGCATCTCTGAAAGTCCGCTCTCGGCAAGATAATGTTGCTGGTGTCAAGCTTCCCAAGTTTGAGTACTTCACTGAAGGTGAGACCAAGAACGACCTTACCGGTTTGGCCAGGGGCGGCCAACAGGTGCAGGCCTGTCGTGCTGCTTATGTCAAAGCCATTGAGGTTCTTGTTGAGCTTGCGTCGCTTCAGACATCATTCCTGACGCTTGATGAGGCAATCAAGACCACAAATCGGAGGGTTAATGCGTTGGAGAATGTTGTGAAGCCGAGATTGGATAATACCATTACTTACATTAAGGGGGAGCTGGATGAGCTTGAGAGGGAGGATTTCTTCAGGTTAAAGAAGATTCAGGGTTACAAGAAGAGAGAAATCGAGAAGCAACTTGCTGCTGCTAAGCAGTTTGCAGAGGAACAGTTTGCCGAGAAGGTTTCTTTGCAGAAGGGAATTTCGTTAAGTTCAGCTCACAACTTGTTGTCTGCTGCAACCCGGAAGGATGAGGATATAATTTTCTGACGTCGATGGTAGGTTAAGCCTCCTTTCTTAGGATGTTTGCTTGGCTTTCTTTCTTGGTTTTGTTGTGGAAATTTGCTAGCATTGGGATGTTCACATTCGAAATTTTGTGGTATGAATAAAAGTTATATAAGCTTTTCTATTGATCATTTATGTTCTGACCTTAAATCTCGTGGACAATTGCTGCCGTTTGAGGATCAATATAGCTATTTCAGAGCAGTTGACTTCGATAATATTATTGCTTCATTTTAGATGTTCCTTCTGGCTTTATTGTTCTGTCCTTTATGCCACAACTCACTATTCTTGATTTCTCATCTTCATTACTTCATTTAACAACCTCATTTGAGCAGAAGATCATGTGCTTATCGATTGTTTGTAATTGGATTAAGTTGTGAATAAGTATTTTCTTGTTTGGATTATAAATTTCAAGTGTCCTAGCATGAGTGGGTTAGCAAAAGTTCTTGCAACAAAAATTGTATCAAATTGTGGTAAAAAATCAGTGATGACAATGAGCAGAGCTGAGACTAAAAGAACGTCATTTTGGTTTGCCGAACTGGTTTAAGCGAGACTTAGGATGCTCGGTGCCCATTTTGTCAAGCCTAGTGGTAGATGAGTGCTTGAAACACTACAATGACCTTTGTCCTGACAAAGTTACTGAAATAGGAGTAGCTAACACTACAATGACCTTTGTCCTGACAAAGTTACTGAAATAGGAGTAGCTTATCTTTCAAAGCCACCAGTTCAGATTATCCCCCATGAAAAGGTAATGCTTATTGCATATACTTGAAAGATCATTCATTTTATGCAAATTGAATCTTATGGATGCAGCTTATGTACAACCAAACCAGAATCACTTGCTAAGATTAGCTAGTTGCAACTTTTATTTCCGAAGACTACAGCAGCAGCAAACCAATTCACAACGAAAACAGAAATAAGCAGTACAGAGACTGAATCAGATTTTTGAACCAAGTAAGGTCATCAAGAAGTTTTTATAGTCTCCAGAAGTGTCGCCAATAACGGCATTATCGAGGCTTGATTTGTACATCTTGAAATATTCTGCCCTGACCTTCATCAGGTCAATTTCGGCTCGAGTTACGATTGCTCTGGTTAGTGAATCTTCATCTGTCCCAAGCCCCATGATGGAGGTTCTTATCACCTTTCAAACATTCAGATGTTGCTAATCAGTGGGAAGACAACTTCAATTTGCTCTATGGAATCACATTAACTACAGACGAAATGAACTCACCTCAGCGAAGTGTTTTTCTGGGGTGTCTATGCACCAGATCACCACTCCCAAGAGAGATCCCAATGTGTCGTTTCCAGAAGCCTTGATGTCCTGCAAGAAAACTCTTTTTTCTGTCAAGACAAAGTCCATATAGAACTCTGTTAGTTACAAAAGGACTGTTGGTTAGCTAACTGCACTTGAACCTCGTAAATATGGTTCCCAAATCTTTGGCCATAGGACTTGAAGGTTGCTCTGATCTGAGAGAAGCTTCTTGTGCTGAGTACATAAACTAAATCATCATTGTCTAATTGCTTCATTTTGATAGCGTTATGTAATTTCTCCGCCTCTGAGTTGGCTACATCAGCATTCACCAATTCCTTATCGTATCTGAAAGAGCTCACTAAACCCACCAAAATCTGCGAAGAACAACATGCATCTAAAGTTAAACATGCAAACTTCAATTCAGCCAGGTTCTGGATCAGGTCGGACTTGGGAAAAAAAAAAAATCGACTTTCGGGTTCAAGGTCCAGCGAAGTACCTTTTTTAGGGGAAGAGGAACTAGAGATGCAATTTCCTCTTCAAGTGAGCAATCAAAAAGAGAACAGTAAGCCTGTCTCACTGCCACGAGATGGTGAGGAGATGAAGCACATGCTATCTCAACTATCACTTGCAGCTCTTTAAGGCCCTTCCTACGAGCTTGTAAGGCTTCATTTGCCAGTCTCGCGTCTCTTTCTGGTGGGTCATATGTCCACAAAATTAGAGCTTTCTGTTACATCATGTTCAAAACTCAAGTTGGTTAGATAACTTAATCCCCAGATGTTCTATGAATCAGGTCGCCAGCAAACATGTTCAAGAAATTAGGGGTTACAACTTACAAAAGGGACGGTGTCTGGCTAAATCAATAAGTAAAGTCCGATTTGATCAGTATTTCAATTAAACAAAATTACAGGCTCAGGACTGGATTCAGGTTTCGGGGCTTAGTCCGTATCAGACATTTACCCCGAATTCCGATCAGGCTTTAGCTGACAGGCTGCCAAAAGAAATTGGCTTACCTGGGCAGCTCATTGCCAACCCCAGAAACATAGGAATGTGCTCATTGGCCATCATCTTCACCAGCTTAGCATTATTGATAATAAGCATTCCAGATATGGAGAAATCATAAATCAGAACAATGCCTTAGAACTAATGTCTTAAAAAGGGAAGATAATGATACATACCCTGAAGTCACCAGACAGCTCAGAGTAGAGACGATCAATGAGAGATTCGTTGTAAAGCTGTTGATACTTCTCTCTGATTTCCCTCCTTTGGCTTGCATTTCTACGCCCCAATACCAATATGATCGCTTTCTCGTCAGTCCCAAATCCTAAACTCAACAACCAAAACAGAGAGTACAAGAAAAAAAAAAAAAAGCAGGTTTATTACGTCGAATTAATCCCAGTTTGGTATCTAAATAATCCAGGAAAAGAAAATCGATACTCGCATAGAAACATAAACAACTATACTATGTCATGAACACATGATAGAGATAGAGACCTTGGACAGCTTTTCTAAGTCTCTCAGAGTCTTGGGTTGGTGAAGGAACGTCATCTGGCAACCATAGAGTAGCCATATTGTTCTCCTCAGAAATTTTCTCTGGAAACAAACAGAAACCCAGTTGAGAAATTTACGTTATCCTATCTTATTTGCTATGAAACCAAGAGAAAAACAACATTTATCGAGTGAAACTACTGAAGCCTCGGGTATGGTTCTCTGTCTGTTGCTCTGCCTACGCTGCTTCAATATCCAATTTCCCTCCTAAAAGGGTTGACTGGTTGCTCTTCATGGACACTATTGCCCTTACTCACAGTTAATAATTCCTTTGACACCTCGCTTTTCTTTGATTGATTACGTTCGGATCCAAGCAAGGGCTACAAGGGAAATATACTTTTGCTTTTATTACACCTAGATAATAATAATATAACATACAAGTTTTGTAATAACTTCCCCTATTTTGCTATATTTGCAAGAATGGGCATAGAGTTATATATTTTATGTTTCTTGCCCAATAAAATCAGTATTTACAACTATCTTGTGAGAGATTCTATAAACTATTGGTAACAGCTGGACCAATAATGAACACGTGACTGCATCGGCGTTTATATCGGCTTGCACGTCACCAATGCAGCTACACGTACCCCACATGCTCTTATAGCAACGTTGTATTATTAAGTATGGTCCCTAACAACCAAAGCTTGATTTGTCTAATCAAATCAAACGATGTTTTAAAACAGAGACACGTGTGTCGCACGTTGTGGGGATAAAGGATGTTGAAGTACGAAGTAATGAGGAGAAAAGCGCCAATAAGCACTTAAGTATATCCGACAAGTGAGAACCGTACCCATATTCGCTTTATCCATTTGCACGAAATAAAGAGAGACATGTGTCTCACGTTGTGGTGACATGTCTCTGTTTCTGGGGTCAATAGTCAATATTTAAAGATAGCAATCATTCTTTAAAATATCACGATTTTGAAAAAGAAGTGTTACGTCGAATTAATTCTTTAAATTTAAAATTAATCCTAAAATTTCATTAATTTGGGTTGTAAATTTGACCATATTTAAATTATTTAATAATATCATTTAAAAAATCTAATAATTATTTAAGTTATATTTATTATTTAAACTAAAATTTTAAATTTTGTCCAACAATTTTGTTACAATTTACATATTATCATGTATTATTTTGTTATGTTAGGCTTTGTATATGATCGTAACATTACAAAAGTAGGTAGAGGAAGATGATAGGCCTTTTACAGGTGGTCAAGTCGGTAGAGTGAAGAGGGATAGGATCAAAAGATTTAGTGTTCGATTTTTTCTACATATACTTTTTCGATCGAGCCTATCATAGAGGGCTTATTTAATGCGAAATATCTTATTAGTATGATTTGCAGGTTATTACGTCAATTTGAAAACTTACCGATACAAGTCTAAAAAGTAGTGAATAAGGGTTCTTTCATTTCGAAAACAAAAAGAGAAAGAGGAGAGAGTCGTGGACCGATGATGGCATAATTTTAATTGAGGTAGTTGTCTAACCATATTAAAAACTTAATGCCATGCACGTTTTGCTAAGATTTCAATTTAATTCGACTAATCACATGTGAACATCAAACGACTCTACGGACCGGTTTCTTTACTTATGTACTAAGATGTCGCATTTAATTTATTGAATAACGTAATTATTGTTTGCATGTTGCTTGTGATATTAGAAAGATGACATTATTTAATAGGAGGTACCTTCACATGAGAGAAATGACACATTAAAAGTGAGTGTGACTTGACGAGTATTAGTGGTCTAATTAGTTTGAATCTCTAATTAAAGGCTCTTTTTTTATAGGAGATATTAAGTTCGAGTCATCAAAAAGAAGAGAAAAGGGAGAATTTCTTTTACGGATGATCCTCTAATTTTTTGGGCATGCTCCTTGTTTGGAAAAAGTGTAGAAGTCTCGTTTCTAGTGGCAGTGTGGGAGTTGGAACTACTAAAGAACCTGAGGCTGCTGATAACCTGATGCTGAACCGAGCCAGTGATCAATTAGCAGCTAACCAATCAGTATGTGACGACTCATTGTATACAAAAGTATACAGGCTACGTAAGAACTTGAGAGACCTTGGAATTTTATATTATTTTATTAAAAAAACATAATTTATAAATTATTATGTATTTATTTGTGAATACTTAAAAATAATAATTATAAATTTATTATTTATTATTATAATATTTTATCTTTCACTGTATTATAATTTCGTCCATTTATAAATTAAACGTAGTCTTTAACAACCAAAGCTTAAATGTTGTATAAAACTCGAGATTGAGATTAGTTTTGAGTTTATGAGTTTAAGTTTTTAAATTCAAGTTTATTTTTAACTAAAATTTATTAATACAATTTTAATAGATTTGTACTTAAATATTCTAAATACCTCCTTTTAAGAATAATTATATTTTTATATATAATAATTCATTAATTACGTATCTGTAAATAAATTATTAAATGATGGTTTAATTATTAAATTTAAATTTTTTAAATAATTTTAAAACTTAATATCTCACATATTCTACTAATATACGAAATTTAAGGAAGTTCATAATTACCTTGTCCTGTCTTATTCTTAATTAATAGAAAAAGTTATTTTTACGTTATTTTAACTAATCTAAATAATAAAATTGTTCAAAATGTGGACTAAAGGCATTATTCCCTTGTTGAATTGAAAAACAAACCAGACTGGTATAAGGTAGTAAAAAAATAATATTTCAGTAAAAAAATTTCTAGCACGTAAAATTTGGCAAAGAATTAGTAAAATTTAATAATTTGTAAAAAAATTAGTTGACTTTTTATAGTAATTTTTATTTTTTGATTTGATTTATTTTAATAAACTAATTGATTAATTTCATAAATTAATTAATTTTTATTTTATTAAAATTTAAATTAAATATATTATTTCTGAATAAGTAAAGATGATATCTTTTATTTATATTTTATATTTTATTTATTTTAAGTATTTTTATAACAATATAATATTGATTAAATTTTTATGAATTAACTTCTGGTCCGTATTTAAATAATTGGTAAAATGTGAAAGAGATTTAACAAGCCTCGCAATACAAAGCCTGCTATTTATAAAAGTATCAGATCTTTCGAATTAGTGATATTGTTTTTATCATATTTTATTAAATCTCATCCACATATTTACGTAAATTTTACATAAATATATGGATAAAATTTAATAAAATAAGATCGAAACAGGTAAATTAACAAGTAAGGACATTATCGTGACATGTCTTTGTCGGAGCATAGTGCGAGAAAGAAGTAAATTGACATTCGAGACAACGCAATAGAAGGTACCTAAAAGTTGTTAGAATTGTCAAGTACGAAGTAACGAGGAGAGCTCGTGTAAAGTTTAATGTACATCCGACAAGGGAGAGCCATATATGATCGTAACATTACAATTTACAAAAGTAGGTAGAGAAAGAGGAGAGGGTCGTGGACCGACGGTGGTACAATTTTAACCATGGTAGTTGTAATCATATAAAAAATTTAATGTCATGCACGTTTTTCTAAGATTTCAATTTAATTCTAACTAATCAGATATGAACATCCAACGAGTCTACCTACCGGTTTCTTTACCATTCACTAAAAGATCGTATTTGATTTATTGAATAATGTAATTATTTTTTGAATGTTACATGTGTATCAGATTATCAATGGAGGCAATGAATGCCTCCATCTGTATTTGCACCCACCTTGGGGGGCAGCTTAGTACTTTTGTGCCTTTAACCTTTGGCCCTCCGTAGTATTAAAAAAAAAAAGATTATCTTTATTGTTAACTTATAAAATATTGTATTAAAAACACTTTTTTTAAACGAGAAACTCATGCATATTGGATAAATCTTCAAATTGACGTAATAATCTGTAAACCACACCAATCGGGTACTTTACACTAGGCAAGCTTTATATAACAGGCTCAATCGAGAGAGCGTAGGTAGAGTGGATTGAACACATGACCTTTTAATCTTATACCCCTCCATTTCACCAACTCGACCATCTCTAAAAGGCTAAAAACACATAATTTATAAATTGTTATATATTTATTTGAGCATACTTAAAAATAATAATTATAAATTTTATTATTATAATGTAAAAAAACTTATTAAATTATGCTTAATTCAATGAATTGATATCATATATTAACTCTAAAATTCCTTTAAATAAAATAATTCACATTCATCATTTTTGGTATATTTTTAATATAAGTTTAAGGATTTTTTGTACTCTCCCTGTGGTCGTATCTTCTAGAAAAGGACAAGCTTTTCCAGCTAACTTAAATCATTGGACATCTCTGGCGTCCGACTTTTGATAAGGTTGTTAGGGGAAGGGGTATGAATGCAAATTCAAGATTTGTGTGGGAAGTACAGTATAATGCCAAAAGAGAACCACCGAGCAACATAAAAAGACATAATTCGTGTCCTTGATTGCAAAAAAAAGAAGATATAAAACATGAACTCTTTTGAATCTAAAGAGTACATTAGAATTAGTTATTTACAGATCCCTAATGGGTAAATCGTGTTATTGTTTACAACTCCCTCAATATGAAATATTCACTGACTATTGTCATAACTTATATTAAATGTCACTTTAGCATTTATTTTTATTTTATTTATTTGAAAAATAGTATTTTCAATGCATTAAAAATAAAATAATTAAATAATTGATCAAATTTTCTAATAATTGATTGAAATAGAAAATTGCATATTTCAATTAAATCAAAATTTTATTTGATTTTGAATTATTGATTAATTAATTAATTAAAAATATTTTATAAAATATTAGGAAAATATTTGATTTCAAAAGAAACCATATTTGTCTAATAAGTTTCCATAACTACACAAACTTACCCTTTAAATTCTCTTAATGACACAAAAGGCCTATGGAGTTTGGTATAAATATGGCAGCATCAGCTGTCACCTGTCCATAGGACCATATCAGGGTTGTCATAAGAAGCTGAATAGTCTTTCCTCCATAGCTGAGTTTCGTTTAAGGAACTAAGGTTCAGAACAATGGCTCTTCCTGCAGAGTTGCAAGCTCTAAACCACGCGTTCACAGGTTCCTCCCTCAGTCTTCTGTTTGCTTTACATAACTATGTAAGTTGTTGTTTACTAATGTAGCTGTGAGTTTCTGACTGGCAGGGCTCGGAATCGATGAGAAGAAGTTCGTGTCAACTCTGGGAAGATGGAACCCTGAGCACAGGAGATCCTTCAGAAAGTCGAATCCACAGTTGTTCGTCGACGAGCATTATTTTGAACGATGGGATGATCACCGAGTCAAACTTCTGAAGCACGAGTTCGTGCGATTTAAGGTACTCACTCCAGTAGTTGATGCATTTCTTGTGTTTTGTAAAACTGACCCAATTCAGGAAATGGAGTGTTAGTTTCGAAAACGGAGTCAGATTGCGTTGTGGTTTTGTTTTATGACTCAAACTATCGCATTGTTCTTGACATAGAACGCGGTAGTGCTGTGGGCCATGCATCCTTGGGAAAGAGATGCTCGTTTGATAAAGGAGGCCTTGGTCAAGGATCCAGAACCTCACCTTGTGATTGTGGAAGTTGCATGTACCAGATCATCTGAACAGCTTTTGGGTGCGAGGAAAGCTTACCATTCCCTATACGAACATTCTATTGAAGAAGAAGTTGCGACTCACATTCATGGCCCTAAACGCAAGGTACTTAGAATACAAGCACATAAAGAAATGTTATTTATCAGGTTTGTTAAACTCTAGCTTAGTTTGAGTTAGTTGATCAGAATTTCGACTCGAGTATGTTCCAGATTAGTCGTAGTAACTAGACCGATACCTGGAAGGCTGAAAAGTTCACAGGGCCTGAGATTTCCGATGGGTGTTCTTACGAAAATGATGAAATACAGGTGTTAAAACCCATTTACTGTCTAACATGGCTATTAAGCTCCAGCTTAATTTGTGTTAGTTAATCAGAACTTCGGCTCAGGCGGCTTTGGAATTAGTGATAGTAACTATAGCAATACTTGGAAGACTGGAAAATTCACTAGGCCTAAGATTTCAGATGGTATTTTTAAAGAAAAGATGAAATGCAGGTGTTAAAAAACCCATTTACTGTCTAACATGGCTGTTAAGCTCCAGGTCAATTTGAGTTAGTTCAGAACTTCGACTCGGGCGTGTTCTGAATTAATCGTAGTAACAAGACTGTTACTTAAAAGGCTGGAAAGTTCACTAAGCCTAAGATTTTAGTTGGGTGCTCTTAGAAAAACAATGATGAAATGCAGGTGTTAAAATTTTTTATTTAATTTGATCTTGAGAACAAGTATCAAATTGAATTTACGGTTAAATTTCTAGTTATAGTTAGACTGCTGCTAAAAGTTGCTTGATTTGATTTCTTTGTTACAAACAGCTGTTGGTAGCACTTGTAAGCGCCTATAGATATGAAGGGCTTAACGTGAAGGAAGATATTGCAAGAGCTGAAGCTAAGATACTTGCGAATACGATCAAGCATGGTGATAAGAAGAATCCTGTAGAGGATGATGAGGTGATCAGAATACTATCAACAAGAAGCAAGGCCCATCTCAGGGCATTGTACAAACATTACAAGGAGGTATCTGGCAAAAGCATTGCTGAGGTATGAAACATAATTTATTAACTCTTTTCTTCATTGATTATACTTAGAATTATTCCAATAATTTCAGTTATCAGAGCACTACACCACTAGTTTGAATCCTAGAAAATCTCCAGGGATAATAGTTTGCTTTATGATCACTTCTTTTGTTTTCTCAGGATCTTGCAGGCTTTGACCCGATCTTGAAACAGACTGTCGAATGCTTATGCAACCCTTATGCTTATTTCAGCAAGGTAAGAAAAGGCCAAGCTCAAATAACAATGGAGTTTTGAGTACTTAAACTTCTAAAGGCAACGATTTTTAAAGGCTATATTGTTCTCTTTGCTTAGATCGTGAATGAAGCAATGAAACCTGATGCTGATGTGAACACCAAAAAGGGTTTGACCAGGGTAATCATCAGCCGAGGTGATGAAGATGTGAAGGAGATCAAAGATGAGTACAACAAATTGTATGGAGTTCCTCTATCCAAGAAAATTGAAGAAGTAGCAAATGGAAGCTACAAGGATTTGTTACTTTCCCTGATATCAAGAGAGAATTGACTCAAAGCGCAGAGATTTACAAATACTGGGTTTTCTGGATATGCTTGAAGTTCTCATTCACTTACTTGTCCCTGACTTGTGGATCTTATGCATGTTTTGAGTTGTATTATCATAAATAGAAGCCCTCGTGTTCTGGTGCTTCTTTGATCTCTGCAATGAACTTACTTGGATTGGTTTAGGAGCTATAAATAATCTTTACTCTTTGATGAGAATAGATCCTTTTCATTTTCTGATGAAATGCAATTCCTGGAACAGAGGACCAACCTGTAAAACATCTTAGGTAGCATAAAAACTCCGATAAAGATTACATAGAACGGGGATTACATATTCCTGACACGAGACACAAAGCATAAGACGAGGACGAAGGGAAACAAATCTAACAGAAGCAAAGTTCTCTGAAACCATAGGGCTTATAGTAACAATTATTTCCCGTTCCCAAGCAGAGCAAGGAGGAAATCCTCATAGTCTCCACGAGTTTCCTTCTTGACAGCGTGATCAAGAGTGACGCTGTTTCTTTTGTAGTAAAGCTCCTTGATGTCCCTCAAGTCCTTCTCTGCTCTCGTGACAATCACACGAGTCAATGCATCCTCATCAGTCCCGACACTTTTGATCGCATTGCGCAGAACCTGTATCTCACAATGGAATCAGAGGTTTAAGTCCATCGAAGGTCATTTTACCGAATAAGAGAAAAAAATGCTTCAGGGATTTCACCTTCTCGTAGTACTTGACATGGTTATCTAGGCATCGAATGGCTACACGCAGCAATTTTATGAACCCATCAGCAGGTTCACTCTGCAATGCCTGTTGCACACAAATCCCACAAGTAGCAGTCAATTCTTCTGCAGTTAGAGCAAATAGTTCTTCACAAGGTGTTGAAATTTATTATAGGCTTATACCTTGGTGATGGAAGTTCCGTGATGGTCTCGGTACCGATTGAAAATTGCCATGAGCTGCGTCTTGCTCCTAGTAGTGAGAATCCTGATAACTTCTTCATGACTAAATTCCTTGTCTTTGAATGCACCGTGAAGCTTATCGGCTTCTGTGTCAGCCAATTTTGCATTAATTTCACTACCCTCATATCTATATGCGGTTACCAGACCCAACAAGAGCTGCAAAACGAATGAAAACTAATTGTCAGGAATGAAAATTTTCTATGTTTCAGAACTTGGAAAGGGAACTTTTCAATGTTGATATTGGCAACTTGCCTTCCTGATATCTCCTGAAGTATGTGCAGCAACGTCTTCTTCCAGGGAATGTTTGTATCGAGCCTGATAAGCCCTCCTCACAGCCAAGAGCTCCTCAGAAGAATGGACGCAAGCAATTTCAATGATGACATGAAAAGCGCCAGATTTCTTCAATGCCACATTAGCCAACACAGCCTCTCTATCCTCTGGATCCAATATCCAGCGATACACAGCTTTCTGTGTTGAGAAATGAAGCAAACTTCGTAAAGCTCAACTACTATTATCTAAGATATCACGGTTGCTTCTCCAGTTTCTGTAGTTGAACTTATCATTTTTCCTTTATTATTTGATCATTTTGAGCTGTAAATGACTGAATTTTTAAGTTAATAGTACTGGGAAATTCATTAACCTCGAAGTCCCCAGAGAGCTCAGATTCAAGACGCTTGATGAGATCTTCTTGATACAGTCCATGGTAAGCCTCCCTGATTTGCTTCCTTTGAGCTGCATTTCTATGTGCCAGGATCTTAACGATAGCCTTCTCGTTGGTACCCCACCCTGGAAAAAACAAAAATTAATCAGGAATCCAGTTTCCGATTCCTATTAAACATCTAATCACTGATTCCACCATTATCATCCACTTTATGAAGAAATATACGAAAAAGGGTCAAAAACAGGAACTGGGAAATATGGAAAATCGAGCAGATTAACCTTCGAAAGCCTTTCGGAGACCTTCTGCATCTTCCTGGTAAGAAAAGTTTTCGGGAACAACAATAGTAGCCATTCTCAAGTACTCTTTATTATCTCTCACACAACTAGCTCTCTTGCTGGTCACTATGTGTACTC
The DNA here is from genome assembly GCA_027575705.1 of Erythroxylum echinodendron. Classification (NCBI taxonomy): domain Eukaryota; kingdom Viridiplantae; phylum Streptophyta; class Magnoliopsida; order Malpighiales; family Erythroxylaceae; genus Erythroxylum; species Erythroxylum echinodendron. The sequence goes on from JANZXR010000004.1 coordinate 618,448, forward strand.
AAAAGTCTATATATAGCTGAACGTCAGACTCGAGATTGCGACTTTAATCATTCCAGGCAAAGAAAAATCATGTGTGATTCTATCTTTTTAAGAAAAAAGTTAAGAAAAGGAAAGTGCATTACTCAGCATCAATTCACCTCCTGACACTGAACTGAAATAAACAAAAGTGTGAATTCTAGGAAAGCTGTTGTACCGCAACTCACTAAATTACTGAAAAGATGACGACATGTGTACCTTTACAAGCTTTATAGAGAGCTTCAGCATCTTGGACAGGGACGTTTTGTTCAGGAGCCACAAGGGTCGCCATTGTTTGAAGTGTCTCCAGAAATCTGCGATTTCTCAGGAAGGTGAATTGAGATTAAGCTGTTGGCCATATATTTATATCAAATTCAAGGTAAGGGATTCATAGAAATCAACGTCAGGTTCACGCCTTTGGCGTTACTTACTTTGTGAAGATTTTTTCACTTTGGATGAATCACACAGAAAGTTTCTGTCAGGACATAGCCTACTTAGGTAATTGAACAACTTGGCAAGTAAAATGTTTTTAAGGCATAATTAAGAGACCCTTTGTCTTTTTATTACAGTTGCTGCTTTTCAGACTCTGTTTCGGTCCAGTGCTCATTGGAAATGCTTGAACTTGGCCTGACATGCCAACATGAACACAAAACTTCTAACTTCAGACTTAAAAACTCTGAAGAAATCGATAACAACAGGTCATTTTGTAATTTGGTACCGCATAAAACTGTATAGCACTGAGCTCCAACAGAATTCTTAATGGTTAATTTGCTGCTATGTATAGGAATTTTGAGATTTATCTCTTGTAACCGTGAATTCCAATGATTCTGGTTGGAGTGGTTTATCTAGACTCAAGCGATTAACTTGATTCGTACAACGTTCCTTTACATTTTTGGCCAATTGTCTCTTTTAGACAAAAATATAAGTTTTAGTTAATTGAATTTTGGATCGGACTTAAACTCGGACTCGGACTCGGACTCAGACTAGAGTAGGAGAGCTCCCTTTAATGTGCTTCGGCATCAAATTTCTTATCTTAATCTATTGATGATATTTACAAGTTAGAAAGAAACAAGAAAAAACTTGTATACTTAGGTGATGGGAATTTGATGGTGAAGGTGACAGCAAGAGATGAAGTTTCGTGTTTGGTCCTATTGGAAGTTGGAATGTTAATTCTTTGCCCAAAATCGAAAAGGTATCATATCAAGGAACAAAGACTATGTTCAAGAAAAGTAGAATTAGTAGCAAAGTTGCTTCATTACTTATTTTACTAAAAACAATGTTTTTTTACACTATACTTATATATTTAGGCCCGAAACTCGTATTTAGCTGACTTTAATTAAATTGTTGTTATTATTTATTTATATATTTAAGATTTATGATATTTATATAATAATATGATTCATCAAGAGACCTATAAAATAGAGAATATGAAAATATCTAAAGTGCAATTTTTTTTAGTTAATATCATTTTACAATTATTTAATTGTTTATTTAAGCAAATTCCAGGTTACTCAGAGTAACGAATATCTATATATTTAGAATAATTAGCTATGTTGGGGGGGTAACTGGTCAATTTGTTGTTTAATTGAGGTTGTCTATGCTGTTGCCTCCTTCAAGAAGGACTCCATGGCCCAATGGATAAGGCGCTGGTCTACGGAACCAGAGATTCTGGGTTCGATCCCCAGTGGAGTCGAATCATCTTTAAACTGATTCTATTTAATTTTCGGACCAAAATCTAAACTCGTCGGTTTAGTGTCCGTAATATATCACCTCGGGTTAAGTTGTACCGTTTATTATGATTACTTAAATAAAAATTGTTATTATTTATAAAAAATTAAAATTTAAGTGAACAAAGAAAATGTTAAATAAAAATTTATTTGTTTATTTTAATTTATAAAAATTAATTAGTTTAAAAACGGACCTATAATTTAATAAATTAATTAATTTTAACATTTAAAATTATTAAACTAAATTAAAAAATTAAAAATTAAGTAAAAATTAATCAATTTAATTTTTTATTTTTAAACCAATTAAACAGGTCAATTTTTAAAACATTTCTTTATGATAATTACTAGTATATGATAACCAGTTAACCACACCTATTATGGTAATCATAATTAAAATTCAACCAACTATTTTTCAAACCCAAAACCATTCAAATTAACACATGCCCAATTATACATATATTTATATAAATAAGAATGGTAAAATTGACTCGGCCTATCTAACTCGGCCCGTTTGTTATCCTACTACACCCGTTATTTTTAAAACGACATTATTTTTAAAAAAATTAAAAAAATAAATGACATGTTGGACCTATTATATTTTTATATATAAATATGGAAAAGTTTAAAACAAATCTAACGTTGATAATCGAAACGTGGATAAGAATAAGACTACACCGTACGTGGGTCCCACATTCGGACAATGAAAGCGACTCGTGGACACAACCAGAGCCACAAGTTAGACAGCGGTCCAATGGTTAAAATCTCACGAGAAATTCAAATCCACAACTTTCACACTATCCAATCACATTGCAGCATTAGATCTACTCCTCTCCTAACCGCTAATTTAGATTACTCTACAACGACACGTTTCGACTAGTTAGCCGTTAGTCTAATAGACTTAACGTGAAACGGGCCCCACACCAAAATTTTCTCTCTCTCTCTATCCACCCGAAGACTGTGTAATGTACTGCTTTTGGCCGTCTTTGACCTGTCCTTTCAAATCTTTAATCCTATGTTTCTGGTCATCTGGGGTTTTGAGTACAAACCTATGTCTTTCGTTGGTTTACAAGTTTAACAGTCGTGTTGGTGTTTTAAATCTTTTGATTTCTTCTGGGTTTATTTAAGTTTATGTGATGTTTTCTCTCTTTACAGTGACGTAAGTTCTGATAATCTTGTGTTGTGTCCAAGGTTCTTGGAAGACTGGGCGATGTTTGGAATAATAAATCAATACCGTGTCTCGTGCTTGGATTTTCGTTTCGAGGACTGTTGTGGTTATATCAGCTATGTTTGATTGGAACGACGAAGAGGTACGACTCCCTTATCTCTTCCTTTCTTTCTCTTGATCTTTGAAAGGTTGAGCTTTTTTGGGTTTCCTGTCAGTGATTAACATGAAACTTGCATGGAAAATTGAGGTTAGAATCCAGTTTTGAGGTGCACAAGACTTGCAGTGATGTGGTTAGATGCTAAAGAAATTCATTTTAGCTATTGTAGTTGGTGATTATCGGTATAATATGTTAAGGTAGACCAGAAGTGCTCAAGGGGGTTAGGGACAGGTTTCAGTATAGAGAAATTCATTTTGCAGAAAGAAATCTGAAGAATTTCATGATGCAGTTGAGAAGCAAATTACTTTTTAAGAGGATGTTGAACAACGATGTTGGTGATTATGTTTTTGTTTTTACAATATGAAAAGGTATAGGGAAAGAAAAACTTATGCTTCTGTTTAGTAGATCAGAAGAGCTTAAGAGAGCTACGAACAGGCTTCAGTGAATTTTATATCAGTGAAAACTGCAGCCGCTACTCTTTGGAAATGGTGGTAACTGGAGTGTGTTACACATTAAGCACTTCCCTACTTTGTGCATATGAAAGACATTCAACTAAATTTTTGTAATTCGAGTCGAGTTCTTCACCTGAGAACCTTACTACTTCATCCTTTGTTTTATGAACAACATCTATTGCACAGCCTATATCGAAAATTTGGATCCATAATTAGATGGAATGTAATGTTTTGCTTTCTGCATAATTGAAGTAGACTAATAGAAAACATATGAATATGTTAAGATAAGTGTTGCACGTCACATTTAATGTTGATACCCGAATACCCTTGCATTTTCAGCTTGATAATATCATATGGATTGAGGCGGGTGAGGGTGGTGACCGTATTGTGCCATATCCAGAGGCAACGGACGGTTATTCCAGGAAGAAGGAATGGAGTGATAAAGATGGTAATGTTAAGTCCACTGGGCGTAAGCAATCCACTGCTAAAGTTGACTTACATGGAACCAACCTGGAGAGTAGTTCAAACTTTGAAAACAGTGAAGGAATTTCTGTGTCTGGATCTGGCATAGATTCTTGGCCTAATCTGCCTGTAACAAATGCTACTGCCAAAACTGATCGAGAATCGTTGGATGCTTCAGTATCTGTTGATCTAACTGATATTGCAAAACTAGATTCCTCAGGAGGTTGTGAGATGTTTGAAGCACAGAAGTATTATGTTCATATACTGCATGATTTCTTCACTCTTAACAAAAGAAATTTCTGGTGACAGAGATAGGTGAACTGGACAATGTGACTGCAATGTTTCAAAATCCGCAAGAAGGGAAAGAACCGGGCAATTTCATTGACTATGGTTGGGCTAACATTGGAAGCTTTGATGATCTCGATCAGATTTTTAGGTAATGTGCAATATCAACTGAACTTCCCTATCGAACCTGGAATGATAAAACGTCTGACTTATTATTCTCACAAAGTGATGATTTTGCAGCAATGATGATCCAATATTTGGCAACGGAAGTCTTGCTAATGCTGATGAGCTATGGTCTTCTTCTAAAGATGTTACTAACAGCCCAGTGAAGTCCTTTCCCCTGTCTTTGGACTCTCCAAATTCAGGGTTAGGGCCTTTAAAGAATACATCTGAGCATCTTGGGATCAAAACAGAGTATCTTCATGAAGATGACCAGCTCTTTATCCTTGGCCATGGAGAATTGAACGATCCAATACGTCATGGTCCGCGGAGTTCACGGCAAATCTCGGATCATGTATGTTATACTGGAAACGTGAGTATCAAAACCTCTTGTTCAAGCTAAGAATGTGTGAGAAAGTTAATCTCTTGTTTGTCTTTTGTAGACAGAACTGACTAACAGGGGAAAGAACAGCTCAACAAACTCTCAACTTGCCTCAGTAAAAGAAGTTCTGTCAAGTGAGTTGACTGCTAAGGTAAATAGTTGTCTCCTTAACATTTCTGCTTCCTATACCTTGCAAGGATTTGGCAAAAAGGCCTAGACCCAGGCTAGCCCAAAGGCAACTGATAAAACCCTATTTCATCTGTTACCTCAATATAAAAAAAACACTTCAAGGTCGAGCTCGGGTTTACGCGGCCTTACTCGCCTGAACCCTACCCAACCCACTCAAAGCCGACCCTGGCTGATTGCCATCCCTAGTCTAACTTGAGGATTGCATATTTCTTACCAGAACGGAAGGTTCATGCCTTTTGATGGCAAAATCTTCATTTCTGTTCTCTTCCAACTAACCAGAGTTGGTTGAGAAAATTGATTCTTCCAGTATACACTATGTATATGATTCCCCATGAATCATGAAAAATTAAAAGGATATTACTTATCATCATCTTCTCATTTAAGCAGGTCCAGAAGCAAAAGAAACTCTTGAGAAGTAGGAAAAACTTGGAAGAGAACAGTCTATACCAGGATTTACATGATAACTGGTTTTCATCTGGAGCCTCTTCAACTCAACTGAAGAATCAAAATGCAGATCCAATTCTGCGTTCTTCTTCCTCTACAGTTCCAAGCCGGCAGAAACACTTACAGGAAGCTGACTCATTACAGTACCACCAGATCTGTAATTCATTCTTTGCCTCTTCTGCATATGGGCGGGTGGCAAGTCCATGTACCAACATGCCATTGATGTCCCACATTCAGTCCAGGGAATTTAAACCTCAGCCTTTGCTTTCGGGCTATGAAACTTCTTCAAGTAAACCGAATCCTGTAAGCGAAATAGCGCACTCTTCAGGTCGGCACACAATGACACCTCAGGAAAAGATAGAAAAGTTGAGGAGGCGGCAGCAAATGCAGGCACTTCTTGCAATCCAGAAACAACAACTCCAGTTTGTTCATCAGGTTAACTGCAGTGATCAGCCAGTTCCTCAAAAAAGTTCTCAGGAAAATGAAATGTCGAATGCTGAGGGAGCCTGTCTTGCAAGTATAGAATTTGATGAGCTAAGCTCTCTTCCTGCTTTTGATGATAGTTCTCCTATAGAACAAGACGAATCCAGTACCATCTCTTTGGTAGATTCTGCAGAGGATAATGTGCTGTTCCAGCTTGAAGAGATAATTGCCAAGGTACGACTGACTTGTACATGCATTCTCAACAATTTTGAGTTATTTGTACTTGGATTTATTGTCAAGCCAATCTTTTACCACAGTTGGATGTCAGAATCAGACTTTGCATACGAGATAGCTTGTTCCGGTTGGCTCAAAGTGCGATGCATAGACAAGATGCTAGTGATACTAGGAGGATCAACAATAGTAGCAGGGATAAGCAAGGTGTGAAAGAAGAAACCTCAGGCCATAACAGGTTAATGCATTTGGTGTTGTTTTGATGGTTTAAGTACCAGTATCGGTATTTACTTTCAGAATTTATCAATGACCTTGCAATTGCAGCATCTATATTTCTAATCTTGTTGCATATTTTCCTACACAGGAATTCTGACATTCCCGAGGAGGAAACAAAGACCAATCCAATTGACCGAACAGTGGCTCACCTGCTTTTTCATAGACCTTTCGAATTTTCGCGAAAACATTCTGGCAGACCCGAGTCCCCTGTCTCTACCGAGCTCTCTTGCAAGTATAAAAGTGAAGGAATGGCGAAATCATCAGCCAGCTGCTTGCAGGATACCATGAAACTTAAGCAGAATTTGGATGGAAGATCTGAAAATTCTTTCCTGTTGTCTGATCGTCGGTCTCCTGTCCACTGTAAAAACAATCCTTGCTTAGATATGTCAGAAAATGGATCTAACAACGAATCTAGGGAGGTTGAAGCCTCTCAATGATCAAAAGGGCAGCCCTGAAAACTCTTCAGGTGTAATTCCGTACTTTATCTCTTCCATAGTTAAGCGTTCATTGTCTATGATATTGATCTACTGGCTTGTGATGGCTTCATCTTATTGTCAGCCAATGAGGTTCTAATCTATTGCTGCTCTCGGAGATTAATGACGGACCTCTCAACATCTCTGGAGCTTAAATATGGAACAATCGTTGGAATTGTTATTCTTAAATGTTGATTGGAATGTGTGCCAAGCTGACTCTGTATTGTGTGCTTATTTGTATACTCTAATTACCGTTTGAAGTAAACTATACAACGTGTCCTGGAGGATTTTAGACCAGTGTTCTATCTTAATGCTATGGACCATTCTTTTTTCCAACCTGAACACAAGTCAAAATTGGTGACTGATGTTGAAGCTCCCGATGAATGAGGCAAGCCAGCATTTGGCGCATAGGCAGGATGTTAGGTTTGTGGTGAACATGATAATAAAGACAATCACAGATGGTATTTTTGCGGGCAGCAGATGATGGAGATGCTGTTGATCCTAAGCTGTACCTGTAAAATCTGTAAAGACATACGTTATCTGCTTCTTATTCCTACTTTAAGTTTACTCTTTATCACATGCCTCGTAGTTACATCTCATCTGTATAATTGTTGTGAGCATCAAACCTTTACTCGCAAGTGAAGTAAACAAGATGGACTACATGGACAATCAAAGTTCTAATCCAGTTCAGAGATCAAATTCGAAAGAGAAAACTGAGACACAAGATACCCAAGAATCCAAATACATAAAATCCATGGTTTCACCAATGAAATAAGGTTCGCGCGCATGGATTAAATCCCTTTCGTTTTACTTTACCCCCAATCTTGTTAATTGATTCATTGTCAATCTCATTTGGTAATTCCATACACACAAATGAAAAGAATTGTTTGTTTTCACACTTCAAATTATCTTAAAATAAATAGATATGCATAATAACAATTGAAATTTGATAATTAAACAAAATGAAAATGAAACAGAGCAATGAGCATGTTACGTAACTGTATACGTGCAGTTGCATTCCATCGCAACATGTCGTGCATGTAATTCAAGACTTTTGATTCAACATGTTGCTATTTCTGTTTTTCAATAACATATTCCTTTATATTCTTTTTTTATTTTTTTGTTCTTTGTCAGGTGTAAAGTTTTTGTTTGCCTTCCTATAACAAATATGTTTATAAAAAGAAATCTAGCCTCTTATTGCATTTAAGCAGTGATACATTTCTTCTACTATGTTTCTTCAATAGTCTTAGCTTGATATCAGAGCCAATTTGGCTCACGCCTCATTCGATCCACATGGCTTATCAGAGTGACTCTGGTGATTCATCATCTCTACCATCACAACCATCAGTTACCTCTGGTGCTGGTAATCAGAATTTAAGATCCTCTTATTCTCTGAGCAATTCTTTTAATTTGGTAACACTTATCAAGTTGGATAAGAACAACTACTTGTTATGAAAACCCGTGAGTCTTCCAGTAATCAAAGGCAATAGAATGAAAGGTTTTATTACTAGATATAGGCCTTGTCCCAAATAATTCATTGAAAGTGAATCTGGAGCAATCCGTAATCCAAAGTTTGAAGAGTGGCATATAGTAGACCAGTTACTCCTTGGTTGGCTATATAGTTCAATTTCTCTTGACATAGCTACATAAATGATCAATTGTACAACAAGCAAGGAACTATGGGACTCAACACAGGATCTCACAGGAGCTCATAAAATTGGCTTCTACAAAGGAGAACTTTAACGAACACGTAACGGCTCAACAAAATGGAAGAATATCTGAAAATCATGAAATCATTGGCAGACAATCTGCAACTCGCAGTAAGTTCTCTCTCCCTATCTGATTTATATACCCATGTTTTAGCAGGATTAGAATTATAGTACAATTTTATAGTATTGCAGTTAACTGAGAAAGAAAAAGTGTCTTGGATTAAATTTCAAACTGCCTTGTTGACCTTTGAAAGTAGATTGGAACAGTTGCATAGCTTACAATCTATGAGTCTTAACCAAGTTTCTGTCAATGGACCTACCACTCAACAAGATAATAAATCAAATAACTCCTCTTTTTATTCTGGTAAAACTAGAAGAAGTTGGCATAGTTCTTCTAGAAGAGTACGTTTCCCAGCTAAAGGAAGGTATGGAAATCAGAACTCCAAACCAATATGTCAAGTTTGCGAGAAAACTAGCCACATTGCAACCATATGTTACTATCGGTTCGATCATGCTTATATGGGTAACACTCTAACTCAGAATCAAACCACCAATCAACATTCCTCAGATTCATATTCCACTTACATTGTCACACCAGAAGTCACTGCTAATACTACTTGGTATGTTGACAGTGGAGCTAGTCACCATGTCACTAATAATCCAAATGCTCTCACTCAAAGTGATCAACTATGATGGTAAGAATAAATTGGTGGTTAGCAATGGTAATTCACTTCTTATCTCTAGCATTGGTTCTACTACGTTACTGTCTTCTTTTTCTAAACTAATACACTTGAAAAATGTTCTTCACTTACCTAGAATCACCAAAAATCTTTTGTCTATCTAGACTTACTTCTGATAACAATCTGTTTCTTGAATTTCACCCTTCTTTTTTTCTTGTCAAGGACAAACAAACAGGGTCAGTTCTTCTTCAAGGGATACTTAAAGAGGTGCTCTGTCAACTTGACACAAAAAATGGTACACAATCTTATCATAATCAGCCATATGCATTCACTGGTGAAGTTCTAACCTTAATTAAGCTTAATTCTCAAACAGATTGGCATCGTATTATGGGTCATCCATCTCACAGAACCTTGTCCAAAGTCTTACAGCTTTGTAATCTTAAAATTCCTATCAATGAAACACATAGTATATGTTCATCTTGTCAATATGGAAAGTCCCACAAATTACCTTTTTCTTCTTCAATTTCTCAAGCTTCACAGCCACTTGAACTTGTGCACACTGAGTTTTTAGGTCCTGCCCTAATTCCTTCTTCTCATGGCTTTCGATACTATATTTTATTTCTTGATGATTATAGTCACTTTATGTGGATCTACCCGCTTAAGAATAAGAATGATGCATTGTCAACCTTTATTCAATTTAAAACTATGATTGAAAAACAGTTAAAATTTTCCATTAAAATACTCCAAAGTGATTTAGGTGGCGAGTTTCTTTCATTTGACTTTTTTCTTAAACAACATGGGATACTTCATCGCTTCTCTTGCCCTTATACATCTGCCCAATATCGTAGAGTCGAAAGCAAGCATCGTCATGTCACCGAAACTGGATTAATTCTTCTAGCTTAGGCACAGATGTCACTTAATTTTTGGTAAAAAGCCTTTCAAACTGCAGTTTATCTTATAAATTGCCTTCCTACACCTATTCTTCAAGATACTTCACCTTTTTTTACTCTTTCACAAACATCTTGACTACACCTTCCTTCACCCTTTTGGTTATGCTTGCTATCCTTGCCTCACTCCGTATAACCAACATAAGCTTCAGTTTCACTCTATTCAGTGTCTTTTTCTGGGCTATAGTGATCGTCATAAGGGCTATCGTTGTCTTTCTATTCAATGACGCCTTTATTATTCTGTGCTGGAATGAGCTACCACATGTTGTTTGCAAGAAGACCAAGTAATTAAGGAATCTCCAAGATAAACACAATGACCACCAATTGATTTTCGATCATTGGGCGATGAAGCCCAGTCAGCATCCGAGAAACCAGAGAGTGTAAGATGAGAACTACATTTTAGATAAAGACCCAACTCTAAAGTGCCACAAAGGTAACGAAAGAATTGTTTAAGAGCCTGCCAATGTGATGTCATAGGAGCTTGGAGAAACTGACTTAATCTATTAACAACAAAGCTTAAATCAGGTTAGGTATAAGTGAGATATTGTAGGGCACCAAGAACACTATAAAAAAGTGTTAGATTAGTCAAAGGTTCTCCATCAGTTGCAGATTAAATATGACCAACTGTTAATAGAGTGGGATATGAAGAAACATGAAACATGTTAAATCTATGGAGAAGATCTTCAGCATACTTAGATTGAGAAAGATGAAAGCCGGTACTGTCACGATGAACCTAAACACCAAAAAAGAGATGGAGAGGTCCAAGATCCTTTAGGGCAAGACACGATGTAACTTGTTAGCGAAATATGTTAAATAAGCAGAATTGTTGGCTACCACTATAATATCATTGACATAGATAAAAATGAAAATGATTTTATGAGGTTAATGCAAGAAAAACAATGCACAGCTTTGCTATGATGAAACCCCCATGATATAAGTGTAAGTCAAAACTGCCCAAACCAAGCACGTGGAGCTTCCTTGAGACCATAGATAACCTTTTGAAGCTGGCAAACATGAGTAGGAAGAGCAGGATCCACAAATCCATTAGGTTGGGATATAAAAACAACCTCAGAAAGAACTCCGTTGAGAAAAGCATTGTTAATGTCAATTTGGTGCACTGACCAATTGAGAGAAGCAGCAATATATAAGATGATCCAAATTTTAGCAGGCTTGATAACTGGGCTAAAGCTGTCAAAGAAATCCAGACCGGGGTTTGATGAAAGCCCTTGGCCACGAGACGAGCCTTGTAAAGTTGGAGAGATCCATCAGGGTTATACTTTATACAAAAAATCCAACGAGAACCAACAATATTCATAGAAGAATGTGTTGGAGCCAGAGACCAAGAGTGATTACGAGCCAATGTTTGGAATTCATCTTCCATAGCCTTCTTCCAATGAAGAATAGTGAGAGCTTGAGCTGCAGTGGTTGGAACATGGTAGAGGCACTTATAGATGAGGTATGGTAGTGAGACCAATGAAAGGAACCTGGGGCTTGAAGGTACCAACTTTGCTTCTAGTGATTATAGGATGCAAAGATGTTGAAGGAACATATGGTGAGGATTTGATAGGAATAAATTATGATAATGAAGATTTATACCTGATAGGAGATGAGAGTTGAGACTGTTGATCTGCAAGAGAGCTTAAAGATGAGACATGATTAGTTGATACCAATCATGGAGGTTTAGTAGGAAGAATGCAAAGTGGTAATATAATAGTGGTGATATCATTTGATAAAGATGGAGAGCAGAAAAGTGTGCGATAAGGAAAGGTGCGATGATCGAAAATCAATTGGTGGTCATTGTGTTTATCTTGGAGATTCCTTAATTACTTGGTCTTCTCGCAGACAACATGTGGTAGCTCGTTCCAGCACAGAATCTGAATATCGTGCACTTTTTAATCTTGTTGCTGAAGTTCTTTGGATTCAGTCTCTTCTTCATGAAATTCGTTTTCCTTTATGCCACTGCCCTATTCTCTGGTATGACAATCTCAGCGCTGGTGCTCTTGCATGCAATCCTGTATTTCATGCTCGATCCAAACACATACAACTTGATATACATTTTATATATGATCTGATCCTTTCTAGGGAAATTGAAGTTCGTTATGTGCCTTTAGTCGACCAAATTGCTGATTGCCTCACGAAATCTCTTTCTCACTCTCAGTTTCGAGCCTTACGTGACAACTCGGTGTGTGTCTTCCACCCTCTCGTTTGCAGGGGGATGTTACGTAACCGTATATGTGCAGTTGCATTTAAGGGTGGGTAAAAAACCCGAAAAAACCAAACCGACCCATAAAATCGAAGAAACTGGGCCAAAACGAACCACACTGGAGTGATGGATGGTCAGTTCGGTTTTGGATATTGAAAAATCGACTATATCGGTTCGGTTGCGGTGTAGGCAAAATTTTTTCCAAACCAACCCGAACCAAACCGATCAACTAAAAACAAAAAAAATTGTATTTTTTATGCTTCTAATTCTAGGTATATAAGGTAAGTTTGCAACTTTGCAAGTATGACGATCACCCAATAGGTCCTAAAATGAAATAAAAATGTTGGACATGTACTAAAATTGACCCAAATTTTAAGACCCAAGATTAGGGCCCAAATCGATTGAAGTAACCGAACTAAACCGAACCTAACCGCAAGGCAAATCAAATTTTCGATTTCATTTGACATTTGGTTCGGTTCCGTTTTTTTGTGGGATAAAACTAATTATTCGGATCGGTTCAGCTCAACAGCCAAAAATCGACCGAACCGAATCATGCCCACCCCTAGTTGCATTCCATAATAGCATGTCGTGCATGTTATTCAAGGTTCTTGATCCAATACGTTGCTATTTCTACTTTTCAATTTGTAACAAATTCTTTTATATTATTTTTGTATTTTTTATTCTTCGCCAGGTCTAAAGTTTTCATTTGTCTTCCTATAATAAATCTGTTTATAAAAGGAAATCTAGCCTCTCACTGCATTTAGGCAGTGACGCCATTCTTCTGCTCTGTTTCTTCAGTAGTCTTAGTTGTACATAGCTAAAACCACTTCATTCAAGATTTTACCCAGACAAATTCAACCCTATCTTCATAGTTGTGGTGTCCAAGATTATCCTAGTGAACTTTGTCCTAGAAAGTCTTGATATCTTGATCTTCATGAGTGACCTTAAAAGTTATAAAATAAAGTGTTCCATCAAACATGTTGTAATTTGCTTCGATGGTCTCCTTATATTTCCAATGTGTCTAGAAGATAACGGAGAAAGATGAAATTTAAATAATGCAGATGAATATAACATGTATACTACATATATACATGAGGAATGAAGATAAATTATTAAACCTGGTGATCCTTGTTTTATTTATTAATGGCTACTTGTAAGATATAGGGCACCCATTCTTCCATCTCACTATTCTCTAGTGGAATTCCAAAGGAATGCAATAAACCCAGAGAATTTTGGTTAGAATGCGTAATGTCGAAACCCTCTTGATTACCAAAAACATGTATAGGCACAAATGAATGAAATGAAACATAAGATGAAATTACATGAAATAATTAAAATGAATAAATAACTAACGCACCATGCAATTCTTGTGTATGGGGGTGTCAAGGGCGCGAGATGGGATCCCCTCGTTCTTCAAGTCAGCTTTCGTAAAAGTCATCATTTGTTTCGATTTCTTTCTACGAATTTTGAAATAAAAGATATGGGAGAGACGTCCCATATGATTGGAATTTCAATATTTCGTAAGAGATCGGAAGGATTGTCTCAGAAAACTTATATTAGGAAAATTCTTGAGAAATTTAACATGAGAAAGTGTTCAGTGAGTATAGTCCCTATATAAAAGGGATAGAAATATAATCTTATACAATGTCCAAATAATGAAGTGGAACATAAGGAAATGGAAACAATTCCATATCCTTTTGTTGTGGGCAGTTTGAAACCTGTACTAGACTTGACATTAGTTTTGTAGTAGGGATGTTGGATAGATATCAAAGTAATCTTGGTGTTGATCATTGGAAGGATGCAAAGAAATTGTTAAAAGGTTTGATCATTTAAAAGCGATTGGATATTCAGATTCAGATTTTGCAGGGTGTGTTGATAGTAGAAAGTCAACCTGTGACTATTTGTTCCTATTAACTGAAGGAGCAATCTCATAGAAAAGTGTCAAACAATCTATCATTGCTTCATCTATAATTCATGCAGTATGACTGTGGAATTTATTTCAGGACTTGAGGTTGTCGACATAGTAAGCAAGCTGCTAAAATTTTATTATGATAATTCTGCAACAGTTTTCTTCTCTAAAAATGACAAATACTCTAGAGCTGCAAAACACGTAGAATTAAAGTATTTTGTTGTTAAAGAGAAGATTTAGAAACAAAGAGTGCATATAGAATATAATAGGATGGATATCATGATAGCATATCCTCTAACTAATGGTTTACAGTCAAAGACATTCAAAGAACATGTACCTAAGATGGGTCTCGGTTATAAGGATTATTGATAATAATATTTGATGATGATGTTTTAGCACTCTTTAACTCAATAATAATATATTCCTGAATTTTATATTTCTTAGTCGTTATGTTTATGTATACATGGTTGTTTAAATAAGAAATTTGTATGTATTTTTATAACAAGTAAGTGGACTATATGTTATTTATATACAACTTATGAACCTTAACATAATAAGTTCTTAATGTAACGGTATAAGGAAGGGAGTGTACGACTATACAATGTATAACTGTCATAACTCACATTATGTGATTTGTTGTGTTGAGGAACTTATGATGTTAACGGTTTATAAGATTTTATTTTTTTAGCCTTATGTACTATTAAAAGTAATGATGAAATATCCGGCTAAGTAATATAATTAATTAAATAAAAAATTATCAAATTTATATAGTCAAAACTAAAGAGTAGATTTTAATAGCATAGAGCCCATTTATAACTCCATATTTATCATTATTCTCCTAAATTTTACTTTTTTTATTCTTTTAGGATTTATTAGAATATATTAAGGATCAAGATGTGAAAATGGCGTATGAGATATATGTCGGTCGTTATTCAGTTTCTGCCGCTCCACGTGTCAAAAGATCAACATCCGAGAATTTAAGACTTCACTTCGCGCTGACACTGACAGATTGACTGTTAACTACGACTTAAACCAACTCTTAAACGATTCTCGTCCTCTTTCATCGGACGCCACTGATCTTCGATGGCAATGGCCTCTGCTAGTTCCGCGAGGATAGACTTGTCGCCCATGGGCTCCACTCATCCTAAAGCGATCTCAGAGTCATCATCGTCTGCTTCTCTCTCGTCCTCCACTGGCACGCCTGATCGTACTGACCATTCCAATTCTTCTGCAAACCCTAATAGTGATGCCGATTCACAGGTACTAGTCTTTGACCTTTTGTTTATTCAGCTGTACATAAAGTCCGTCGGTTACCAAAGTTTTTACGTTCCAATTCTTGATATATCGATTCCTCTGCTCGTATACTTTGTTTAGTACTAAATCATGGACAAAAACAAAAGATGAAGAGGTAAAGTAAATGAATTTATCAGCGTACTCTACGCGCTAATAAACGAGCTCACTAAAGGTGATCAAATTGAGCCGTGGAGAGGAAATTAAGCTGTTCACGAGGTTGTAGATGCTAATTAAACACTGAAAACTAATTCTTTTTGGTTCTTTGATCTACGCCGTAGTCCTTAGCGTCTATGAGGAGTGAAGAGTACCGGCAACTGTTCCGCCTTCCACCTGATGAAGTGAGTGACGTAAATCCGTACTCTGGAGAGTGTCCTTTTTCTTTCTAAATCATTTCAAACTCATTTTGATGCTAAACTTTTTCTATAGGCCCTTGTACGAGACTTCAATTGCGCAATCCAGGAGAGTATTCTTCTTCAGGTAATTTATGTGCACGTGCATTTTATGCTTGGAGGTCTATGCTTAACTCAATAATTGCTTCACGAACCTTACCTTTCTGAATGAGATTATCTGCAAAAGTTCACCGATTAAATGCCATTTGTACTTCTTTACTAACTGTCCTATATTGCTTACATGCAGGGTCATATGTATCTTTTTGTGCACTATATTTGTTTTTATTCAAACATATTTGGATTTGAGACAAAGGTAGTCTTTGGAGTTCAGCTTTTGTTCTAATTATTCATAAATACCCATATTGCTTTCTGGTTTTTTTGACTTATACCCGATTTAAATTTGTGTGTTAGAAAATAATTCCTTTCAGCGAAATTACAAGCGTGAAACGAGCAAAGACGGCAGGAATCTTCCCTAATGCGATAGAAATAATTGCTGGAGGGAAAAAGGTAACAGTTTGATGAATGTCTTTTCCTGCTATTTAAAAGATTGAAGCCTGAAATTTGGTCTTTTTACTTCTCAACATAATAATAGCAATAGTTAGATATAGTTATTGATTTGTGCAGTACTTCTTTGCATCATTTCTATCACGTGATGAAGCTTTCAAGCTCATCAATGATGGATGGTTGCAGCAAGGTGATGCTCCAAAAGCAATAACAGACCAACAGGTAAATTGATATCTCCAGTTTTCTTGATTGTCTTAATTGATTCATGAGGAAAGCAGTTAATCTAACTGCTTGAATTAGACAATAAGAGAACATTAGAGGACAAAAGTGAAAAACAGATGATAGAGTTTAAATCAGAGGGCTTAAAGATATAGTACGTTGACTACATATGGCTTATAGCTTTCTCAGGTTCTTTGGCTGACCTGTTGGAAAACATAAACAGGCCAGAGTGCAACCTTGCTATGAATTTTACAGTCTCATCTTGCTAGTTTTTTGAAATCATGTTTCTTCGTGTTCTTCTTCATTTCCATATAATTGAATATAAAGGGAAAGGTTTTTGGAGGTTGCCATATCTTTTATATGTACGCTTATTGTTGGCTAATTTGGACATAAAGATTGATTATGATCTGAAATGTTTACGAAGTTTCAAAAATTTGTACTCTGTTAGGATAGATTGTTTACTGTAATCTCGTATGTTAATTTTGCCTCAGGAATCATTGTCTATGTCATCTAGGCCAAGTAGCCAGGATAATGGACTTCTTGTAGTTGAAACAGTCGACGGCTTTAAACTAATCAATGAATCAGATTCTAGTGACAGGTATTTTCTGAAGCTTATGAGAATTGCATTTGGTTTGAGGAATTGGTTTTAGTTTAATTGCCTATATTGCATCAGGCATAAGGATTCACTTCCAGATGGTCCTCAGCTTCCAGCCCATTCTGAAAATCAGATTATCTCAGTTACACAAGAAGAAGATAATGTTGGACAAGATGTCGAACCAACTCTAAATATCCCATCTTCCTCTTCAGCAAGATCCTGTACATGGGATGGAGAAAATTTTGATCCTCCTGAGAGTTAGTCAATTTATCCTATACTCCCGGTTATTTCTTTTTTGCCCATACGGTATTAAACAAGGCATCTTTGTTTAACATTGGCAGCAAATTATAGGATATCTGGATAGTCAAGCATATTGTTTTCTCTAGCTATCAATTTTTCCTAGTGTCATTTATTTGCAGACTGAGAATAATTGTGGGTTTCGGTAAATTAGAATTATTTTTGCTTTTGGGAGACGTGGAATGATAATGACGATATATAGACGACATGGAAAGTATTAGTTTGCTAACTTGCTGGGTTAGAGCCTTCATATCATGATTAATTTTCTGTTAAAACATCAAAGTTGATCTGCTGCTGCTTGGTGTTGTTGATATTATAAGAAAATGTTTTGTGTGGCCTTCTTATTATTCAATATGATTTCAACCATTTCATTCTATGTCTTGTCTCAAAAATTTGAAGCAGCTATTTTCCTGATTTGCAGTACCAGAATCATATACAAAAGTTGCACAATCAAAGTTTTCGGTAACTTCTGAGACATAACTCTTATAACATCAGGAATTAAGAAGAATTTGTCACTGACTCTGTGATTTACATGGACTGCAGATAAAAGTAGAGGAGTTCTTTAACTTGTTCTTCTCAGACGATGCTGTTGGTTTTGTCAAATCTTTTCACAAGGAATGTGGAGATAAAGGTAATTTTGTCTGATTTTCTTGGTTGGAGTTGTCAGGGTAAAACTCATGAATCAGTCACTGGATCTCTGTAATCAATACAGAGAGGCTGATCTATAACTCTCTAGTTCTCTGAGTAAACTCTTTTATTTTACAGAATTTAGGTGTTCTTCATGGTCCCAGCATGAGAAATTTGGGCAAGTTAGACAAGTGTTCTTCCAGCATCCAATAAAGATATATTTTGGTATGGAAGTATTTCACTCATCTGTCAGACTACTTAGTCGCCATTAATTCAGGACTTTTTTACATGCTAAAGAGATGTAATTCATTTTGATTTTGTAATTATAATAATTTCTTTTGGTTCTTCCAAGGTGCAAAATGTGGTAGCTGCCAGGAAGTCCAGAAATATCGTATGTACAGAAACAGGTTTTGGTCAATTGCTTTAGCACAATGATTTGGCACTCTCTTCTTTTCTCGTTTATGACCTTTGACCTTTTTCTCTAGCAGTCACTTAGTTATCGAGACATCCCAAGAAATCAATGATGTGCCCTATGGAGATCATTTTAGTGTAGAGGTACAAGTTATTTCTCAGACAACTGAAGGGATAACCTGTTACCTTTGTTGTGCTATCAGCATTTGTAATGGGTTCTGTAATGTCAATTATACTTGGGTTTTTACTGGATATTTGTGCTGAAACTAGCCATTACTTGCATCATCCTGAATTTGGATTCTTCATCAACCTGTTAAGGAAGGAAGTATTAACTAGGTTGTTCTTTCTCTTCTTTACATGTGGGTGTGTCTTGAAGAGTGAGGAGGGGAGGGTGGATGTGGAAAGAGGATGGCACATGAAGAACATATTCATATAATAACTGAAATAAATGAAACGTGATAGAATTTTGATGAAATGTAACACAATAACATATTTAATGCATTTATTTCTTGCATGAAAAGGATATGAAGCATGATTCAATCATTGTTAACGATTTTCTTGGTTGTTATATTACTAAGTTAACCATAATTCTTTTCTGGGCTAATAGCACTTTTCCTGGGTTGGGTATATATCAGGGATTATGGGATGTGGTCAGAGATGGTGATGAATCTAATGAAGGCTGTAGTTTGCTGATGTTTGTAAATGTGGCATTTAGCAAAAGAACGGTTTTTAAAGGTATCTTTTCTCTTAGATTTTTGCTTAACTATCTTGATTGGCTGGTTTAAACATCATTGTGTCACCTCACTATATTATTTAAGTTGATGATGAACTATCCTAATTTTCCATGGTTGATCAATTTCTGTAAGGGTTTTTCTTAATTCATACGATTTTTGCATGGGCATCTTAAAGGCCTGAAATTGATTTCTGGGGTGACTATAACATCGCAGGGAAAATAGTGCAGTCTACCTTGGAAGAATGTCGTGAAGCATATGGATTATGGGTGAAAATGGTGATAAGTTGTCTTCCGATACTTGTTATCGGTCCATGTTCACTCTGTGTTTCTAGTTGAATTTATTAGTTGGATTGTAGTAAATATGTTTTATCAACTATTATGCAGGCCCATGAATTATTGAAACAGAAAAACCTTGAAAAGCAGCAAGGTTACAATCCTACA
Organism: Erythroxylum echinodendron; assembly: GCA_027575705.1. Taxonomy (NCBI): domain Eukaryota; kingdom Viridiplantae; phylum Streptophyta; class Magnoliopsida; order Malpighiales; family Erythroxylaceae; genus Erythroxylum; species Erythroxylum echinodendron. Next base: position 638,245 of record JANZXR010000004.1, read on the forward strand.
CCTGTTCTTGAAGTTATATACTCTGCTGTTATTTAAAATAAAAGAATAGTTAATTCAAAACATTTACCTTTTCTCTTGGGCAGAAGAAGCGCAATCTGCTAGCTTCACTCAGAATGGTGGTGAGTCTCGGAAGAATGTAAAGACTCAGGAATTTTCAAAAAGATCAAGCAAGTCAGATGACAGAAGAGCACAGAATTCTGGTTTTGCGGACATTAGTAGGCAGCTTGGTAATTCTATGCTAGAAGAGTTCAACAATGCACCGACCTTTATGTCGGTAGTCAAAGAATACAATTCGAAATTCTGTTCAACAATTAAAAATCAAAGCCAAGTTTCCTTGATCTTGGCTGTTGCGTTTTTGGTGATCTTCCTGATGCAGGTATGCAAAACATTTCTGTTTCCGCTTTTGTTTTTCTCGGGTCGGAATCCAACTAATCGGTATTTTTCTTTTATATACTCTTGGTTGTGTTAATCTAATTGAGCTGTTCTGCATCAACTGGATCAATATATCATTGAGTCAAGCTTCTGAATCTTCTTTTTTCCCCTCTCAACTACAGATGAGCGTACTTGTGATATTGAGCAGACCTAAAACAGTCCATTTAGCTTCTCCAGGAGACGCCTACATGGCGGGCATAGGCAGTGTATCGAGTGACCGATCACCTGAAACCGTGGCATGGCTTGAAAGGCGGATGCACCACCTAAAAGATGAGATACTCATGGTTGAGACCTGGCTCCAGAGGTTACAAGATGAGCACGCATGGCTGAAAACACAGTTGAAAATCCTGGAAAATCCTGGAAAACGTAAATAACCTCACAAGTGTGTATATTCTGTGACCTTTCCTCGAGTAAATGCATCGGATTCTCCTCCATCCTCCTTATACTCTTTCTTGTGTTTTTCATATTAATAACCCTTTTTTTAGTGAATTAAGAATTTAATATCTGTTTAATTAGCATTAACGTGACTAAATTAAAGATGGCAAAAAGGTTTTAACCCAGTTTTATCAACTTTTTAAAAAATAATAATAAAATGTAACTATTTAAAACGGAAAACCAAACAAAAAAGATAAATACTAAAAAGAAACATTGAACAAGAGTAATAAATATAACACAAAATAATATACATGTAGAACATGTCTAAGAATAGTAATAAACATCAGTCGAAATACATAACAAAAGAGACTCTTATTGATTACGATATTAGAATTTTTAATATAGGTAGAGTATAAAATTTACTAACAAAAATTAGGCTTATTTAGTGCCGGTTGTTTAGCCAACCCTGTCCTTTCTTATTCAATTGGTACACGTCAGTTTGTCTCGTGCCTTTTGGGTCTCGAAATATTGCTGTATGGGGATATTATTGAGGTCTCCATATCTTATTTTTACGCTTTGTAACTTGTTACATTTATTTTTGTTTTAGTAATTTCAAGGTTAGCCCGCCTCTTTTGTTAAAAAAAAATTGAGCCTAAGATAATCATTATCAAAATGAATAAAACTAATCATTCAAATAGTTAATCTTTATCATTTATAAACTCTTTAATATATACATATTTAGTGAGTATGGATAATTTAACACATGAAAGACCTTTACAATAATAACTCTATTTATAAATAAATAAATAAATCACAACGATGTCCTGAAAGTCTCCAACGTCACTTTCTTTTATAAAAATGATGGCTACGAGGACACCGACTATTGAATCTCTATATTTCCTTTCATAACAAGAAACTTCTATTTCATTTGGCTCGCTACAGATATGTACACACATTCATAATTACTCTGTACTTCAAAATTTGACTACGATGATTGGTGGATAAGGTTCACAAATGTGATTGAGTGAGAGATTTGAGGCATTTTCCACATTTTATATATTTCCTATCTCTAGGCAAATGAGCTTAAATTGCTTACGGGACAACAGTTATTGGAGATTCGGCAACATCAGAGGAATAACGAGTGTCTTTGAATTTCAGCTTTAGACCTTCTTACTCGGCGCCTGTCCTTTTCCTTCTACACACGCGCACTGCACTCTGTTATGCTTCTAATCGGATCCAATATTTTGAATTTAAGATCCAACCGATTTAATTACAAAAATTTAAATTATCTAATTTTTTGATTCAATTTTTTATTTTTTAATTGAATTTATTTTAATAGTTTTTATTATTAAAAACGGATCAATTTATTAATCAATTACTCAATTTTTATGAATTAATAAGTTATTATAAATCAAAATAAGTCAATTAATTTTTATTTAACAATTTCTTTTTTAATTAAACTTCAAATTTTTTTATACTTAAGAAAATTCTCTTTCAATTATATTTTAAATTCTTTAATTTTATTTAATCTTTAGCCAATTTATGACGGTTTAATACTGATTAAAACTTTTAAACCTTAAACCTCTTATCTTATCGATTTAATTTTCAATCTGATTTTTAAAACGTTGCTAAAAATAACAAAAATGGGAAAAACTAAATTAAATCGTTAACTTAAGTATCCCAGGAGAAACTAGAAAAAAAACAATTAAAGAGCAACAGATAAAAACCTTAGCACGTGTTACATTTTAAGTAGGAATATTAAATTTGCCCGATCTGACTCGATTTTGAGTCGAGTGTCACGGATTGATCATAATCAGCCCGATTTATCATATATTTTTTAAAAAGAAAAAATTGAAAACAAACTGTTGAGCTACTAGCCAACTTATTTCGACCAGTCGAACCACAGACTACCCTAATCTGCCCGGCTCGGCCAAGGCCCATTAACATTCATAATTCTAAGAAGAATTTGTTGAATCAACATCAATGTGGAGAAAATTAGCTGCATTTACTCTAAAATAAGTTACCGGCGTCCCCACAGTGGGTCATTCTCACGGAGGACCACCACCGACCGATTCCAACCTCAGTAAAAGATACCGACTCCTTGTACGTTCTTTTGTTTGGTCACTTTCATTTTCACTATTGAACAACAAATTCAAAGTTGGGGATCATTTTGTAGTTAAGAGTCATTTTCTATTCATAAAAGAATAAATAAATCAATAAAAAATTAAATCCATTCAATTAATTTAGTTGTGAAAATTTTGAACAGTTTATTTTTTTATCTGATTTTTAACTTTTCGATTTGATTTATTTTAATAATTTTTTAATTTTTTAATTTTTACTCAAATTTATAATATTTAATATCAATTGAATTTTTAATTTTTAATTTTTTAATTTTATCAATTTAACTTTCAGTTAAATCCTTTCTAACGTTCAAATAAGTAGATGTTTCGCGTTTAAGTTTTAAAGCGTAAACTATAATAATCATGTAAGAGTAAGACATTGCTGGGCCTTTGTGTTGTGAAATGATAATGTTTTCCACGTTACATGGGTCTCCTTCCTTTCTGTTTTTAATTTCCGTGAAGGGTGGAAATAATACAAGAAGCTATTTGGTCGGAGGGGGGGCCTGTTCTACCAGAATGTCACGTCAGAAGCGGTTGAGCAGCATTAACCTTGACAAATTAGTCTCTCTTTTTTTTGTTTTTTCTAGGATTAACTCACAGTCTCTATTATTTAGATGTATACTGAATAAATTTTTAGATTAATACAATAGTCTGCAAATTACACTAATTAGACATTTTATATTAAACAAGTCCTATACAACAGGCTCAATCGAAAAAATATAAATAAAAAAATTCAAACATATGATATTTTGACACCGTACCTTCTACTCTACCAATTTGACTACCCTAAAAATTAGCCATATACATAACTATATTATGTATCCTTTAATTCTTTTGCTTGAATCCTTAAATTGTAGATGAGATTTTAAAAAATAAAATTTTTGTTTAGAATTATTTTAATTTTTAATTAATATTGAAAATTTTAAAAATTGAACAATTGAATTATAAAATTACTTTCGTTAATAGTTAATACAATTTACAAAGCTACTCGATTTTTTTTTTGTATTCGTTAACATAATTTGGACAAATGATAATAATAACAATAATAATAATAATAATAATAATCATCATCATCATCTTCTTCTCGTAAAGAAGGGGCGTTAGTAATCTCTCAAATATTAGTCATTATATTATTCGGTATTCATATTTATAAAATATACATTTTATTTTGCTCGAATAGAGTTATTAAATTTTTTAAAGTTTGAACAATTAAATTATTTTTTAAAAATATGTCAATAAAATATTTAAATTTTATAATTTGTTATCCTAATTAAAGTTAACTATTTTCCAATTATTGAAAAATTCATTCAGTTCAGCTGTACGAAACTTGAATCGTTTAATTTTTCATTTCAATTTTTAACTTTTTGATTTGATTTACTTTAATAACTATTGCTGTTAAAAACCTCTTAGTTTATTAAGTAATAAGTCTATTTTTATAAATTAATAAGTTCTTATAAAATAAAATAATTAGTAAATTTTATTTAATATTTTTCAATTAAAATTTAAATTCTTTGATAGATAAAAATAATATCTTTTAATCATTTTCAAATTTTTTAATTTTATTTAATTTTTAGAGAGTTTAATGAGGGTTTAATATCTATTGAACATTTTCAACCTTAAACATATTATCATTCGTGTTTTACTTCCAAACTAGATTTTAAAATATTGCTATTTTCAAATGTTCATTAAATAAATTTACATACATATAATATTTTTTGAAATCACGAAACATCCATAACATCACATTAAATCATCTGTTCCAGTTACCTTGATCCAACCTTGTTCTATTAAATCTCATCAATATATTTGTATAGAGTCTACGTAAATGTATAAATGAGATTTAATGAAACACGATAAAAATAACATAACCGATATAAAAGATCTAATTCTCGTCACATTGGCTGAGATTTCCCGAATGACCTTACTCCTTAAAATCAATGTATAAATGAGATTTAATAGAATACGATAAAAACATCATAACCGATACAGAATATTTGATCCTTGTAACATCGGTTGAGATTTGCGAATGACCTTCCTACTTAAGATCTTTATCATTGTAACTGTTAGGGAATATATAAAACTAAATAAGTTGACCTCACACAACAGCTTAAGCTATTGTGGTGAAATGGTCGCTTAACATAATATCAGAGCTTCTGTGACCAAGTGGTCGTGAATTCGAATCCTACCACCCACCTATAAAATTAAGCACAAGGTAAAATAGGTCTATTTTAAATTCTAACATGGTATCAGAGCATGTTGCTCTTAGGTTAATCGTTAACACCTCGAAATGATAGATTATGTCACGTGTTAGACCCACACGTGAGGGGGGTCTGTTGAAATATAAAAAGTAGGAGTCTGTCTCATATTGGAGAAAGAAAGGAAAGAAGATTAATATATAAATCTAGTGGGCTACTCCACCTATCGCCAATTAGTTTTAGGATGGAACCTCATTTGGGCTTATATGTGCTCAGTTTACGTAGACCCAATTATATAAAATTTAACATGGTATCAGAGCAGGTTGCTCTTGGGTTGCACGTCACCACCTCGACACGATAAACTATGTCACGTGTTGGGTCTTAAATTAGCCTACACGTGAGGAGGGCGTGTTGGAATATAAATGAGAGTTTGTCCCACATTGAAAGAATACAAGGCCTTGAGCATGCATATAAGCCTAGTGAGTTACTCCTCCTATCGCCAATTGGTTTTAGGATGGAACCTCATTTGGGCTTATATGTGCTCAGTTTACGTAGACCCAATTATATAAAATTTAACATGGTATCAGAGCAGGTTGCTCTTAGGTTGCACGTTACCACCTCGACACGATAAACTATGTCACGTGTTGGGTCCTAAATTAGCCCACACGTGAGGGGGGGCGTGTTGGAATATAAATGAGAGTTTGTCCCACATTGAAAGAATACAAGACCTTGAGCATGCATATAAGCCTAGTGAGTTACTCCTCCTATCACCAATTGATTTTAAGATGGAACCTCATTTGGGCTTATATGTGTCAGTTTACGTAGACCCAATTATATAAAATTTAACATGATATCAGAGCAGGTTGCTCTTGGATTGCACATCACTACTTCGACACGATAAACTGTGTTACGTGTTGGACCATAAATTAGCCCACACATGAGGAGGGCGTGTTGGAATATAAATGAGAGTTTGTCCCACATTGAAAGAATACAAGGCCTTGAGCATGCATATAAGCCTAGTGAGTTACTCCTCCTATCACCAATTGATTTTAGGATGAAATCTCATTTAGACTTATATGTGCTCAGTTTACGTAGACCCAACTATATAAAATTTAACATGGTATTAGAGCAGATTGCTCTTGGATTGCACGTCACTACCTCGACATGATAAACTGTGTAACGTGTTGAGCCCTAAATTAACCAACACTTGAAGGGGCGTGTTGGAATATAAATGGGAGTTTGTCCCATATTGAAAGAATACCAGATTTTGAGCATGCATATAAGCCTAGTGAGTTACTCCTCCTATCACCAATTAATTTTAGGATAAAACTTCATTTGAGCTTATATATGCTCAGTTTACGTAGGCCAATTATATAAAATTTAACGGTAACATAAAAGACGACTTTAGTAGATACCTTTTGTAAGTAGAAGACGCACGCATAAGTTTGAGATTCTACCTTGTATAGAAATAGATTCACGCACTTTCAACGTGATGTAACGATTCCTAAAAATTCATCATTACCACCAACTAAAGCAAATCTAATAATTACACTGTTTGCCCTTTTTTATTGGACCTTTAGCAAAAATTTGGTCCAAACCCTAATTACGCGTTGCCATTTACAATTTAACCTTAAAACTAATTTGCTAATTCAACTGTTATCTAAATCCCAACTTTTCCCTATGATGCTTATTCAGCATCTTCTTGGCCGTTGCTCTGAAGGGACACGTGGAGCTAACAAACCCGTTGACCAAGTGGAGATAGGTGCTCAACTCGTGACACGTGGCAACATCCCTTTTGTTGAGGTACGGTGACTCTTTGCTGCTCAGTCTTAACTCTCTTCCCACCTCAGCGTAGACCCATGGCGTGTCCTCCACGCGCCTCTGCAACCAGCTTGGAAGACCCCCCTCCTCGTCACTAGCTACAAAGCCTGGTACTTTTGTGATGAGATCATCGGAGTTCACAATGCGTAATATGCGGGTCCCACTTTTGTCCAGCTGGCACCTTAAGTTCTTGTTCCCGACACGTGGCCCTCCGAAGGATATCACAGTCACCATTGGTGCAGTCGGGAAAGTAGAGTTTATATCGTACGCCGTGAGCGTAGCGAGTGCTGCGCCGAGGCTGTGACCGGTGATCGTGAAACTGAGAGGCTCATCACCGTACATTTGAATGACTCTCGAGATCTCCTCTCTAACCATGTCTCGTAGACTAGGAAACGTGGCGGTACCTGAAGTGTAGATGCTCTGAAATCCTCTCTCTACCATGGGCACCCCCACATTATTACTATCGTCATCTTCATTCAAACAAGTTAAGGTGGTGCGTAGATTCTCAAGCCATTCCAAGCAGGTAGCAGTGCCTCTGTAAGCAATCACCACGTCGCGGCGCCCCAGTCGTGAAATCTCCTCCTTATCCTGGCAAACCGCGACGTATCCAATCCAGCTGGACTGAGTCGACACCCAGCTCGGAGCTCTGTCAAACCAATTCGGCAATTGTATCCCACAAGTGGCTCGTAGGTTCTTCGTCATACGATAACCGGTTTCACCGATTCTACACCTGGTCAACAACGAGTTTCTCGGGTACTTACAGTTGGCATAAGTAGGTGAAGAAGGGTCAAAGTCGAATGATCGATACGCTGCCTCTACGAACTGCCCATACCTCAAAATCTCCTTGCGTAAATTATCATCAAGAGGGTCAAGCAAGCCCTCCCAGTTATTAAGTCCCTGATACTCCATCCAGTTCTTCCCTAGTCTCCGCGATGGGTTACAGGTCAGACTGGAGAGAGCTGAAGGATGCTTAATCCGATGCAGGGACTCCATGGGAGAGTAGATTTGTGTTGGTAATCTTCTAGTGGTAGTAAAGCAACTAGGTCTAGCACTAGCAGTAATATTTTCCAGGTGTTTAGAAGCAGAGGGTAATGTGCATGAGGGCCTAGATGATATAGTAAGCCTCATTGTTCGAACTTCGAAACGTTAATTTTTTCGGAGTTGGAGGCTAATGTTTTTGGATGCTTCATTCGACACTTGGGACATTTATAGGAAAAGGCCAAGTACCATAAAACAGTGGACGGCGGTGCATGCACAACACGAGCAGATAACAAAGCATAATAGGACGTGTAAGAAGGTAAAACATAGTAGCACTAAGAGAGTAAACGATCGAAAAAGGCAATGAAGAAAAAAAAGAAAAGGAACCGAGTGAGTGCAATTATTACATTTTGACAACAGGAAAAAAACGGCTGGGGAATTTTTCACTTGTTGGTTACTTTTTTACATTAAAAAATATATATATATTTGGTTTGACTTGGGGTCCACAGTCAAAACCCCGTTTACAAAATGACGAATTTGTGTTTCCGACCAGCGAGCTTAATAAGGACAACATAGACAAGCCACGGGCGCGGGCGTGGGCACGTGTAGTTCTCAGACCGCGTAGCTGATTCGGCTCCATTCAAGTTTTGTTTTGGCGTGGCTTTTGGAGTTTAGTCTGATCACCAGTAGTAAAGCTGACATTTATTTTTATCTCCAAAGTCGTGCTTAACTGTGCCTTTTCAGTAAAAACTGACTTCAGCGATTTCACATCAATCATTCAATTTTTATTTATTTTTATTTTTTAATTTATTTTATTTTAATAATTTTCAGATTCAATAAATTTATTAAATTAATCAATTAATTTTCATAAATTATGAAGTTCTTATAAACTAAAGTAAATAAATTAATTTTTATTTTATAATCCTTTTCAATTAAACTTTAAATTTTTCAATAAATAAAGACATTATCTTTTAATCATATTTTAGATTCTTTAATTTTATTCAACCTATAATTAATTTATTTATGATAGTTTAATATTTTTCTTTAATTTTCGATGAGTTTTTAAAATATTTTTTTACTATTTATTTTACATGATAATCTTCAACAAGTAGTTTAGATTAGATTCTTGCCTATCAAATTAAGTCTTATTAACCAACAGGGTTGGTCCGAGTAGTAAGCAATTTGATTTCGCTTAAGCAAAGTTTCGAACTCGAGCCTTAGTATATATATGTAGAAATTTTTGTTAGGAGACTCATTCACCGCAATTAGGTGCGCGATACAAGTCAAATATGGATGTAGTCGAGGCCAAAAAGCTCTTGTGAATTGGGTGGGTCACTCCAAAAAAAAATCAAGTCACCTTAAAGATGTATTTCCTTTCAAAGTTTCCTTTTTTTCCCCACTTATCCAAAATTATCCACTCAAACTATAACCAGAAATGAAGAAATTAAAGAATACTCTGCGAGAGAAAGCAAGAAAATTATACTTTTCAATGACCCCTTATTGGTACATGTAAGATGAGCCAAAGGGATCATTTCTTGTCCAATCCAACTTTAATTGCACTAGACGACTTTACACGTTAAGCAAGATGAGTTTTTATGGGAATAATGTAAAGCAAGCCACATCCTACTCATATCATTGGTTCGATAGGAGCTAATAAGGTACTAAACCAACCAAAGTGGGTGATTTTTGTTCCATATCCTAATCCTAAATCCTAATTCAACTTCCCTTTTTAGCAGTTTGAATTCTGCACTTGGATCTTCGACCAGCCATAAACGGTGGGCAACCCTTTTAGATCATCGCCTTAATTTCATCGGAACCAAGTTTTATGCAACTTCAAAGGCAAGCACGATTTCGATGTTTATTTGATGTGACACAGAGCAGAAGAGGCTCTTCAAATGCAAGCCAAGGCCAAGTCGAGCCAAGCGAAGGCAAGCATTAATCGACTCGTTAAACCTCACACAAATCATGAAAAAAGTCTGGAGCCATTGAATGTCAATGAAACAGTTCATCATATCCTTTCAAAAACAAGATAATGTGTTCCTCGTGCAATTCCGAACTTGTTTTGCCCTAAAAACTCCTTCCACTACCTTCAAAAGATCGAACTACACCAACTAAAACATGGGTTTGGTTTGATTCTTGCAAAGATATTATTCATTTTTCCACTCTCTCCTTTCTCTCTACCCTTAAAAAGGTAATTATCTTCAAAAGTTGACATCTAAATATTTGTTCTAAAGCCTCATGCTAGCTCTTCCATTTTTCCCAAGAGCTGGTGCTTTCTCACACCCTCCTTTTCACTATACACTAAGAAAGGTAATTATCTTCAAAAGTTGGCATCTAATTTCGTGTGTCTAAGATCTGAAATCAACGAAAGGCTAGCTAGCTCGGTACTTACCTGCAGATCCATCCCTGATTCTGAAAGATAATTTCATTTTGTTGCGGCTGTGGAAGCACAAGCATGTGATAAATATGCCACTTTGTTTAGTGGAGGATTTAGACAGTAGGAAATGAAATATCTCGCACTACCTCTTGCAAAGACAGGTTTGGAGAAAACTATAAATGGAGATTGGCATATCTGTGCTCTAAACAAGAACGTTTTATGTCCAGAAACAAATATCTGAAACATTATTGGCAAATTAGGAATAGTGATGTTGCTGAAGAATCGGATTCGAAGTTTCTACTTTTTGTAGAAAAAAGTTAAATCGCTATAAAGCACAAAATTTAAATAATTCGTTAAAAGGGTTTATATATATCTTATATATTAAGGTGTTCAATTATTAATTGTGAAATGTATAATTTCTATTTATTTATATTTAAAAATTAAGAGATATGGTTTAAAATTTTTGTTCCTATGGGAATATTTTTAAAGGGTTGTCAAAAATTTTAAGATTTTTTTTATTTTAGTATGAAAATTTTTAAAATTTTGAATTAAATTTCTGATTTTTAAAAAATAAAAAAATCAATTTTCTTAATATTCTACCTATAAAACATATGAAGATTGACATTTAAATAATTCTTCATCTTTCTTAATATAATTTTTGAGTCTCATATTATAAACATTTTTTTTAAACGGAGGAACTCACAGTTGTTATTTTTTAGATGCGCATTGGATAAACCTTCAAATTGACGCAATAGCCTGCAAACTAAGTCAACCGAGTACTCCATACTAGGCAAGTCTTGTATGACAGACTCGATCTAGAGAGCCTAAGTAGAGGAATTCGAGCACAAGACCTTTTAACCTCGTGTCTCCAACTCCACTAACTCGATCATTCCCTAAAAGGCCTCATATTACAAACACATTAATAATTATATGTGCAAAATATAATTACTTGTTTAAAAATGATATAAAAAATATCTCGTAAATCTTCTAAATATTAATTTTTACATATTTCATCAATAGCATCCACTAAATATTAACGAGCAACAACCTTTTAAACTAAATTATTCAATTTTTGAAAATTTAAACACTTAATTTAAAAACTTTTAAAAGTTAATCCCTTAAATATAAGTTATACTCACACCACTACACGTGCACTTCATCGTTTCACTCCATCATTTCCTCATGTCACATTAGTATCTATTGCTTTCCTACAAAATATCATCTCTATTTCTTTTTGGAGCAATTTTGTAACGACTCAAGGTGAGTTAGGCCTTTCCACAATAGATGTCAAATTTTCCATAGAATTTTATTTTAGCCATTTTTGGTTAGAGTTTGAGATACGTAAAACACATGAAGATTCATCATTGCTAACTTAGAATTCTCTGGCTGCTATACACTAACCTATCTACATATAATAGCTAAAGATGCATATCCACATATCACAACCATTATCCATTACTTTTAAGTAATCGTAGCTTCATGCTTTTGGTATACATTTAACCTACCTTCAAAAATAACGAGAGACGAACCAAAGAGAAGCAATGAACCTTCGTATTCCTCTTGAAGCCAGTTTAGATGTCAAAGAATTTGTTTCACATTGGAGTTCTTCTATATGTGTATATATATAACTTAATTTAGTATGATTGCCCAATAAATTGGTATATATTTCACGAACTATTATGCAATTTATCCCAGTATTTTAAAAATTGAATCGGTTCAATCAATTTAGTTGTAAAAATTTTGAACTGTTCAATTTTTTGTTTGATTTATCTTAATAATTTTTGTAATTAAAAACGCATCAATTTATTCACTAATCGACTATTTTTTATAAACCAATCAATTTTTATAAGCAAGAATAAATTAATTAGTTCTTATTTAACAATTTACTTCTTCAATTAAATTTGTTCAAAGAGTAAAGATATTCTCATTTTTTATTATATTTTAATTTTTCAATTTTTATATATCTTAATGCTTAATTTTTAGTTTAATTTTTTAAATATTGACTTATCTATAAATATTTTTAAAAAGTAAATTAAGATTTTATTTATTATATTCACAAGATCCATATTCATATTTTAATTATGAATAGCAACATAAAATTTCTATATTTCTTTCAACTTGAATTCATTTTTAAGCATGTCGCCTAATCCCGGACTATTATGGCTCAACCTGCTTATTAATTTTTTAAAAAAATTTAAAATGATATCGTTTTAAAAAAAATCACAACAAATTATAATTAACTTTGTACTCTACCTATAATTCGGCCAACTCGAACTAAAAACAAGCTGAGCTGGCTATATGATGGGTGTGACGTCCCTGTCTAATTTCAACTGGCATGAAAAGCACGATCTCTGCAACATCGAACGCTTATCGATCGTGACTTCTTTGGAGCCGTGATGATTTGGATGATTAGTGTCCAATCAACCAAAGCAATCAATCCTGATTCGACCCCTAAATTATGAAAAGCTTCGTTTACTTACAAGACCCGTGTACTGTTCAGCCTCACTTTCCAACCTCTTGTTGCAATTACTGCTACGGGATGGACGGTGAGGTGATGTACTAGATCATAGGAACATATTATTCTTACATTTTCAATCATGATCTTATTAATTTTCTGTATAAATGTGTGGATAAGATTGATTAAAACATAATTAAAATAGTAAAAATGAAACAGAAAATCTGAAATACTAAATCAGGAAAGTGCTAGATCAATTTGTGATAAGGTCATGCTTGTAAATCTTTAACCCTTTCATATATTCGTAATTAAAAATATTTTAGTAAATACCAATATTCTTAGAATTTGCCATTTTGGAAGATTATTATGATATTAAAATATGTAGGTCGAATTAATTTGTTGTTATGATTAGTATCCTTGGCCAAACGAAGAAATCGTCTCTTTCGTCCCATTCCAAGCACTTAGGTAAGTGACTTCTGCCAAAGATATCCAGTGAGAGTGACGTACCATTAAAGGACGTACTGTACCTAAATTGTCCTGCTCTCTTCCATCACCACCAAATAATAAGCAACCGGCCAAGTTGTTTTGCAGTTGAAATATCAAATAATATGTTAATACTCTTTTTTATAATTTATATTTCAAAAATTGATATTAGATAACGTATTTAAAGGATTTGTTTAATTTAGTACTCAAACTTTTATATTTCTTAATTGAGTAACTAATTTTTAAAAATATTAATAATTCAGTTCAAAAAATTATTCTTAATGATATGACATATTTACTAAATATTATGTAAATGTCCGTCTATTAGTTATAACAGTAAAAAATAATAGTTTGAACTGAGACGATACAGTCTTAAAAATTTGATCACCCGATTAAAAAATATAAAAGTTTATGCACTAAATTAAAAAATCTCAAAAAATTGATTACTTTTAAGATTGGTTATTCCTTTAGGTATAAGACGCAATCATGAACCTCTTCAAACTTCGCATATTATTAGGACTTTTACTAAATTATTGTTATTGTTGTTGTTGATGTCGTTTTAATAAATTAAAAAAATTAAAATTAAGTAATGAGTTTAATAAAACTAATTTTTTGGGAGCTTAATGGCCTGTTTGGTTGAGTGGAATAGTTATTCTATTACTGATATATTCTTGATGAATAGTTATTCCTTTATTTGGTTAGAAAATAACATACAGAATAACTAATCTGAGGTTTAGTTTTTCTTACACTTTGAAGAATAGCCAAAGATATCCCTCTCTTGACTTTACCTATTATGCGAAACGTAGACTAAGTAGACAACGTTTCTCTCTCTTATTACTATTATTATTATTGTTGTTGTTGCTGTTGCTGTTGTTAATAATAATTTTATTTTTTCTTATTCTTATTCTTATTTTTTTCTTAAATAAGAAAATTAATAATAATAATGATAACAATAAAATAAAATACAATATAATAAAAATATAGTTAGTGGAGACTATAATAAATATTATGGTCTTTTTGTTAGTTATTCCTTTGTCATTCCAAAATTATATTTTCAAACCAAACATTAGCATACATCATCGTTAAAATTTTTTAGGAATAAACCAAACTAACTTTATCATTTCATTCAATTCCTTATCTATTTTATTCCTACGAATAATTATTCTATTCTTTATCCATTCTAACATGTGAACAAGTAAAAGAATTCATAATCCAAGCTATGACTTTTACTATTTTAAGACATTTTTGGAATGTTTTCTCCAAATTGCCCAACATTTTCCATATTTTTTTTTACAATGTTGAGGACTGATCTAGCGAAATGATTGGTCCCCAAAAAGCAGACGATATCGAAGAAGTTCCGTACTTTGGTAATCGTTATCAGTAAATTCAAAGGAACATAAGTTTATGGCTATGCATAGCACAAATTTTGCTGGACCTACAGAAATTTATGGCTATGCATGAATCCATTAATTTATGGCTTTGCATGAATGGCATAAGGTTGGTATTGGATAAAAGGAAGAGACGACTTCACTCCTTTGTTATCCCCAACCATCTTTTCTGATGGGACCCTACTATGATAATCTCTTTGAATAATGGCTACTTATATCATACCGATTCTGTTCACACTCGGATCTTAAATTTCAATTCTAAATTAGTAATATATGATCGAGATCCTTATCATGACTTGTAATAATTATAAGAATAACAAATTAAATAGTGTCTATCTTTTTAAAATGCATATAAATTTTCTAATAAATACCATATAAGAAGAACCCTCCCTTTTCGAATCCATTCAATCCATGCTATTTCGTTTCTATCAATACTTTCCGCAATGAGTACTTGAATTCTTTTTGTATTTACCTGTTCAATTAATTTAATAGTCACTTTTACCGCTTTGCAAAATGAAGTTCTATTATTTAATTCTTTTACCTATAAATTCTATAAGAATATTAGGGTTTCGTAAGGATTTGCAATTATTGTAATAGTAATTTTGACTTTTCGGTTTACATAATTCATGCAATTCTCTAATTATAATTACACTTATTGTAAATTATGGTCATATTATTCACAATTATTAAAATCCCTTGCAGAGAAAGCAAAAAATTACAATTTCATAAATAGTACAAGTGACTGGTGACTAAGTATATTGTTACCCTCCTTACCTTGTACGGTTTCCAATATTATGGCAAGTTGGCAACGTAGTGGTTGAACACAACATGAAGGGATGGCATGCTGTAGGTGTGAAAATGATATCTATTAGTGGGCTTTTTAGCAAATTTTGCAATTTAGCCCAATAATGTCTACTCAAAAAGTGTGAAAATTAAACAACTCGAGCTCTTGTACGAAATATCAGATCTTCAGTTTCGGTTATAGTATTTTTATTATGTTTTATTAAATCTCATGAACATATTTATATAGATCTCACATAAATATATGAATGAGATTTAGTGAAAACGTGTTGAAACATCATATCTGGAACAAAGGATTTGATGTGCTTTTACGGTTCTAGTGCATTCCCACTTTAGGCCTCAGGTAGAATTATTTTAAATTAGGAATATTAGATTAAAAATTTTCACTTTTGTGATAATTTTTTTAAAAATTTCAATTTAGTGATTAATATTTTAATGTTTATATAAATCAAGTTGAAAGGTTATTTTCATTGATGAAGCATGTCCATTAAATATCATATAGATGTCCATTTATTAATCATATCAATAAAAATAACTGTTTAACCTGATTAGCACGAATTTTAAAATTTTAGTCATTAAATTAAAAAATTAAAAATATTAAACACTTATTAATCAATTATTCCTTTCAAATTATAAAAAAATCATAACACATTACAAATTTAAAAAGATATTTTACGTTAAATGTTTAAATTATTTCAAATATTACTATAAATTGCTATAAAAATATCTTGTAATGCTACAAATTTATAGAAAGAGTTTTAATGTTAAGATTTTAAGTTATTTTATCACATATGATAAAATTGAACAAAAAGTTTATTATGATAAATTTTCATAGATAAATACCAATGTTTTAAAAATTGGACCGGAAGTCAAATCTGTAAAACAAAAAAAATAATATTTAAAATATTCAATCGGTATTAGACCATCATAAAATCAGTTAAAACTTGAATAAAATTAAATAATTTGAAAATTGATTTAAGAAGAAAATATTTACCCATCGAAAAAATTATAACTTAATTGAAAATGAGGCAATTAAATAAAATTTAATTAGTTTATTTTAGTTTATAAAAATTAACCGATTAATTAATAAAATAATAAATTTTTAACAAAAAAATTATTAAACTAAACTGAATCGAATAATTAAAAATTGAATAAAAATAAACAAATTTAAAATTTTTACTGTTAAATTAATTGAATCCACAGCAAAACATGCTTGATGTTGGAGTTACAGGAGCATTCAGAATCTAGGCAACATGTCTTTCTCATTTAGGACCCACCATTAAGGGTCATGAATATTATTTGTTCTATGTTTTTTTATTAAAATAATATTATTTTATTAAATTTAATTTCTATCAAAAAATCTTACTATAGATATGATAATATGCAAATAAGATTTTTTATTTTTAAAATTTTCTTAAAACTCTTTTTAATTTTCAATTCTTAAGGTTCAACCTAGAAGTTAAACAAATTAAATTTAATTCAAACTAATAATTTACTATAATTTTCTTAAATTGTTAATTTAAGTAGAATTTAATTAGGTAAACTCTAATTTAAAAATTAAATTGAGTCATTATATTAGTGATATTTAAATATTTATATTATATATTTTTGTCATAATTTTTAACAAAAATTAATAAAATTTGGGAAAATTTTTATATATTTTACCCCAACTCTTATCTATCATGCAAAATACTCATCGACTATGACAGCCCAAGGAATCTCTTAATGTCAATACATAAAATTTTCTATTCCAATTATTTTATTTCAATTATATTTTATTAAATCTTATCTATATACTTACGTAGACTCTACGAAAATGTATAATTAAGATTTAATATAATATAATAAAAATACCATGATCGGAAGAAAAAGTTTGATCCACAATGTCAAAGTACTCATACAAAATACCATAATCGAAAGAATAAATCTGCTCCACAATGTCAAAGTACTCATAAATGACTTTTTCTTTATTTCATTCATTTTTTTTGATCAATTTAAGGATCATTAATTTATTATCGGAAAAAGAGGTTTTTTTTGTTTTTTGAGACAGTACGTGAAGTTGGACTTTTGGAGAGTCTGAAATTGCGGCGCGAAAGAGATGGGTTAGGTTTTTACTATTTGAGGCATGCAATAAATTATGTGTTTCAGGAGCCTAACTCATTCTCTAACACAACCACGTGTATTTGTCTTTGATGGGTATTAGCGACAGCTCCTATCAGAAGCGACATTATCGTACTATTGTGTATGTTTTAAATCACACAGTTTCGTCCCGGACTAAGTTTTAAAACACGTCCCGTTCAGACTTTTCTAATATTCAAACTTTACTTCTCTTATTCATGATGTATCTTATTAAAAATTTTAATGTGAGTTGAGTATTAATTTCATTAATAAGAATTGAATATGATTGAATCATTACCAAAATGATTAGTATGAGTATATTGTAAATTTCATTAAAAGGAATTGAATATGAGTCTAATTATTGTCAAAATAACTAGAACTAATCATTTGATTAATTAATCCTTATCATTTATTAATCATTTAATATTTTTATTTTTAAGCTATGTAGGATACTCTAACATTCTCCTTCAAGTACTATTACAACTAGACATCCAGTTATAATTTGAACTAAACGCAATGGTAACCGAATCAGACTACTAGAATTGGACATTTAGATGGAGAATTGAAAAATTAAGAATCCGAACTAGATACTATTTTAAATTTGCAACGAGCCTATAGACTCATACGAGGAAGAAAGCTAGATCATACACAAGCCTAAGTGGGATTCTATCTTAAAACTAATTGGCAATAGGTAGAGTAGTCTGCTAAGCTTATATGATAATCTTCTTTCCTTTCTTTTTTTGATGCGGGATACTCACATATGAGTATTCTGAACACTCTCCCTTAAATGTGAGTCCCTTTTTAACTTAGGCAACCTGAAGAGATACGTAAATAATCCTCATAAGGGCTGGACTTTTGATTATGGTCAAATAGGTCCTCTTTTGAAACTACCAATACTGCTCTGTCACTTGCTCTATGTAGACTTCAAAATCTTCCCTGTTTGCTTAAATGATGGGCCTCTTATGGGTCAAACAATAAGCCAAGATTTTTATTAGCTCCGATACTATATTTAGAACTTTTATGGGTATCGTATGGAGCTCATTAATAAGAATTAAGTTTGAGTTCACTCATTCCGAAATGACTAGAACTAGTGATTTAATTAGTTGACCCTTATCATTTATTTACCCTTTAATATTTTCATTTTTAATCAATGTGGACTCTAACATATTTCTCTTACAATTTATTTAGAGTTAATTATTAAAAAATCAAAATTTATTTAATTTTATAATATTAAATTCTACAAATTCTATTTTAGAAGGTGACATTAAAATATTTTAATTTTTTAAAAAATAATCCGATTTAAGTTCTTCATTAATGAGGATGGCGTAATTTAACACATCATTAATATTTCTGCTACATAGCTTTCAAATATTTTTTATTACTTAATAAATTCTAAATATAAAAAACTCTATATTTTACTTCATAATTATTTTAGGATGTTCGATATTTTTAGTTTATTAAATAATAAATTCCATTCTTGAGACAAATGTAATATATGCAGCCACATAACAAAAATACTAACTTATCCACATTAACAAATAATTTATCATTGAGATGTCTTTGCTGAAAATTGAAATTGAAACCTTTTTAAATTTCAAACTAAAATTACAAAATTGAATAAAGTTTTAGATTTTCTTATAATTAACCCATTTAATTACTCTTGTTATGTTACAAATATTTTTTTAAAAATTATGAGTATTTTTAAATTAAAATTGAATATTATGACTCCTAAAATTTTGTGGCTTAGAACACCAATGTGGATATCATATCTTTAATTCAGATAAAAAAATTTGAAATTTGTCATTTTTTCAAGTTTAAAATTAATTTAAATTTCTGTATCTTTATTGATTAGACAAGATGAATTTAAACGTCTAATCTTTATTGAGTACACAAGCAATGCATTATTTGTTACACATTAGTAAAGGAAGTACATACATATTCCTTAATAATGCATAATAATATGATAATATGGTATTTTAAATTTGATCCCAAAAAATTGCTAAAATTTTAATTTTTGCTACACGCTGGAGGTAAAATTCAAATTGACTATCAATATGTATATTTTCTCTTTGTACATATCAAGCTAGGACAATGTTATAGCCGGGATTAGATCTCCTATTTAGGTTATAATGTTTCTATCATGTTCTATTAAATCTTATCCATATATTTATGTAGATCTCATATAAATATATAGATGGAATTTAATAAAATAAGATTAAAACAAAGTAACTGAAACATAAAATTTGATTTGTTGGTAGTCTCTTATGTTGATTTTTTGTTACGTATGGACCCTTTAATTTGACTATTACTAGATATGATATCACTAACAAGTGACACTGCAACGATAGTCATATCACATTTTAATTTCATGATAGTTACTTATATAGTGTGCATCTCACATTTTAATTACATGATAGTTACTTATATAGTGCGTATCTCACGTTGTGCTAGTAGTTCTACAAAATCTAAGACCAAAAACTAAACCGATAGATGGTTAGTGAGCGATCACACTTGCACTGGTGGGCTCAAAACACGGCTTCCTATCGGTGTTCTTCACTTCTTTGTACATGAAAATGATCGTATGCCACCCTTCTGAAGTGTCTTGATATTTTAATTTCACATGCATGTAATTGTTCTTGATACGTTAAACTATATTAGCTCTCATGAATATTGCATCTGAATATTTTAATTATTTTTTTAAATTTTGAACTATGAGACATCTATCAAAATGATTTTGCCTATTTGATTTAATTAAAGATGACAATGGATCGGGCCTAGGAGTTGAGACTTAGATCTAAGCTGAGTCTGATAAAACCCAAATCCAGTTTGATTAATTTTTTTAAAATAAAGATCCAAAACAATCTACCCACTTGATTTAGTGTCTGTTTGGATGAGTTTATATGAGTAGAGCCTTTATTAGTAGAGCTTTTCGGAGAAGAGTTTTTCTAAGAAGCTAGTTGACTGTTTAACTGTCATTTAAAAAAGAGATTTTTTGAAAGAGCTTCATACAATAGGCTGTTTTGCTACAAAAAATAAAATGCACTTTTAATTTTAACTATATTTTATTTTGTAAAAAAATTGTTTATGCATATAAATATTATGTAAAATATATTAAACAATATGAATAGCACAATATATTAATTATTATATAATTTTAAACCATATGAAACATAAATGAAAATATATCTAACCAAATTTTTTGTATGGATTATAAGATAAGTAAAACTAATATTAAAAATAAATATTAAACATATAAAAAAGTCAAATAATATTATATAAATATCAAAATAAACGTAAAAATATGTTTGTGGGTATTGTGAGAATTATGTGTAAAACATAAAGGATAAAAGGGGCTAAAAAATAGGCTCATTAATTGATATGAAAAATCTACTTGAAAAAATGTTTTTTTATACGCTCCAAATTTGAGCTTTTAAAAAAGTTGTATTTTAGCTACCAAAAAAGTTATATATACTAAAAAGTGCTTTTTTATTTTATAGCTAAACACTCTTTTAAAAAAAAAAGCTTTTATTGTAAAAAAAGTGCTTATTTATCCTCCTAAAGTTCAACCAAACAGGCACTTAATTAGAGATAACAATGTATCGGGCCTAGGAGCTGTAACCTAGACCCTAGCCAAGCCTGATAAGGCTAGAGATAACTAGAACTCGATCACAGTCAGATTAATTTTTTTAAAATAAAGATCCAAAACAATGTTGTTGATGTCGTTTTGGTTAGAATAGTTGGGCTTGGGCAGCACCAACTCGAGGATTGGCCCAGATGCAACCCCTAGATTGGATAGGTGACGTAGGGCAATTAAAGGGGTTAAATTTTAGTAGTTAATGTATCAAAATTGGCTTTAAATTTTAAAAAATTTAATTTCATTTTTATAAATAATTTAGGATTATTTTGACTTAAAATTATTATTATATGATATTTATTTTAAATTAACTAATGTTCATACCATAATATATTATTTAAAGCTTATCAAAATTATTATATAATTTAATTCTTATGATTATGATTATGATTTGATTATTTATTTATTTATTTTATAAATTATATTATTAATTTTAAAATAATTATATTTATTTATTTTAATAAATGATTTGTATTTTGTAAATTTTCTAAAAAATTTAAAATAAACGAGCATACATGATAAACTTAAACCTAAAGGGATTTAATTTCATAAATTGGATGGATATTAAATTAAAATTTTATTTTTTTATCTAAATGTAATTAAATCTAGCAAGATTTAACCCGAAACATTTACAAATTTAAGAAACACATTTTAAGCTATGAGAACAAATTTTAAGTATATGGCAATGGCTGGACATATACTGGACCTATAATGGAAAGATCCAATGCGGTTACTATATATAATTGCTAAGGTCCTGTTTAAGTAAATCGTGATTTTTCGCAAAGCAGGTATTTTTCGCAATTTTCTTCATTTATTCACTTGCATGTTTGATCTTGGGTGCGTAAATAAAGTTCGTGTTATGCATTATAGAATATTCTCAAAACCTTTGTGTCTTGTTTTTCCAAGAGATGTCGGAAGCTTCGGTTGCTGATCGAGGACCACCGAAGGACAGGACGGTGACAAGAGGCATGCAGTTGAATGATGTTTTGATATCATAATCAGTGAGTGTCGCGAGAGGCAAGCCCAGCCCTGAGCAAGGGCAGGGAAAGTACCTGCCCAAGACCCACTTTATTTACTCTGGTCAGGACTGAAAAAACGTTGAAAACGGCGGTGGCGAGAGTAGACTAAGTGGCTCGTCACCGTAGGTCTGAAGGAATCTTTTGATTTCTTCACGTACCATGTCTTGTAGAATCCGACACATTGGTGTAACCCACTTTCCACCCCGGGACGGAAAGCGTTAATCGGACACGTTGTCGGTCGGAAATGAAGTGAGGGTGGCGCGTAGTTTTTCAAGCCGTTCAAGGCAAGTGGCAGTGCCTCTGTACGCAATCACCATGTCTCTACGTCCAAGCCTCGAAATCTCCTCCTTGCTCCGACAGACTGGCACGTAACCAATCCAGCTGGACTGAGTTCCCATCCAGCTTGACTTGGCACCTTTCGATCCAATCCAGCAATCTGGTCTTGGGGAGCCGACATGTGGCGTAAGTGGGTGACGAAGGGTCAAAGTCGAAAGACTTACACGCAGCTTCAGTGAAGTCGCCGTATCGGAGGATTTCTTCACCAAAATTATCGTCTAGTGGATCAAGCGAACTTTCCCAGTTCTTAAGACCTTGATGTTCCATCCACTTGTTGCGTAATTTGATGTGGGGTTTTTAAGTGGAGCGAAATGCTTCGTAGTCTTGTTCGTTTGGCTGAAGCGACGACTGTTCCCAGTTCTTTGGAAGTTGGTTAGACTCTATAAACTTCTTTCTAAGGACTCTTATGGGTAGACTCGTAGTGCAGCACCGAACTGTCGTGCTTGTATATTGACGGTACCGACGGTACCATGCATGGCCATGCAAATCCCACAGAAAAGCTTCATTTCGAATCTATATTGTACTTATCAACTACACACAGAGACTTTTAACTTATGGTTAGGCTGAAACTTTTGAAAGAAAAGTCAAAAGGTTTCCAACCACTATATATTTCATTACACACCCTGTAAAGCATTTCTGTCTATTTATAAGTTTGCACGTTAATGTGTTTGTCTGTGATTGAGTTTATTAATAAGTTGCCTATTAGTTGGTCATAATTATATTTAATTTCGTTTACAAGTAAGATTGATAAAACAATCTAAATTCAGTTCGATTTAATTTAAAATTGATAAATTAAATTTATTTTAATTACTTTATGTACCAATAAAATTAGAACCATCCTTTGTTCTTAATAATTTTAGTATCTTAGTAATGGAAAATTTTCATTTAAAATATCATTGTATATAATTTTAAAATAGGGTTAATTATTTAAAAAATCCCAAATTTTTTTCAATATTTCATTTATAATCCGAACTTTAAAAAATAGCAATAAAATGTCTAAACTTTCAAATTTTTTCAATTCTAGGCCAACGTTAGTCCCAGCGTTATTTGTACTAACGTGACATAATCATGTGTCGACACCGTTCCCTAATTAGACACCTCAACTAGTTTAAGTAAAGATTGTCTTATTAGCGACTATAATCTAATGAAAAATCTTCTGCATCTCTTCTCTTTCTCTTTTCTGTCGTGCATTGCTAAAAACTCTATAGCCTTCCAAATCCCCCAAAGTTGGTGCTTCTTCTATCGTGCGTTGGTGCTTCTTGTATCTCTGTGATTTTGTGCGTTGGTGCTTCTTCTATCTCTGTGACTTCTTCGTAGGGTAAAAACTGAAGCAACAGTCGCCGGACTTCCTGTGGCGTCAACTAGGGTATGATTGGTCCTCTCTCTCTATTCTTCTTTCCACTTTGACTAGAGTAATTGAATGCATGATGGTCGAATTTCATCTTGTCCGCAAATGACTTGTGCTTCTAGAAAATTGAATTTGTGTTGTGCTAGGGTTCCGAAAGCATAAATTCAATTTGTTGTAATAGGGTTTCAAATTGGATTTGAGCTCCTACGCTTGGTTTTCAGTATGAAATGTTAGTTGAATAAAAAAAACAACTACATTGAATGCATGATGGTTGATTCATAATTTGTTTTCTGTTGTAGGTAGAATATATACATCTTGTTAATTACTAAAAAATATGACATTACATAATCCATAGCCTAAATATTCAATTATGTGATACTTTATCCTGGTTTGCAGGGAAGAAGCTTCCTCTCTTTTATTTTGTAAATGCAATGGTAATTTAGCTAAATGTTAATATTGGGGATATTATGCTAACATTTTGAAAATTTAATTATTTGTTGGGTAAATTTATGAAAAGAGATCGTAGTAGTTTTCCATTTAAGATAGTAATTAAATATTTGTATGATAATATTGTAACAGGATAACCATTTATGGGCAGAAATAAAGTATATGTAGCTTTCATTAGGCATGAACCTTATATATATTTCACATGAGAAGAGTGTCAAGGTGTTGTCAAATGGATTCAAAGGTGCCATTTATTGTTTTTTTGATAGTGTAGCAGAAGCTGGAAGGATATATTCTCAATTTAGTGAAGAGAAAGGATTATGTTCGGCGGTAAAATAACTGTAATATATATTATTTGTTATATGTGCTAATTTAATTGGTTATCAATATAATTAATATATATTGATTGCAATTGAATATTAATTGCCCCAATTGTAATGCCTTGATGAAGTTACAGATTTCAAATGCTAAGCCTAAAATTGGTCAACATTTTTATGAATGCGTTAATACGAAAGTAAGTAATTCACTTATTGTTTGTAGCAATGGCAATCGTATAAATTAATGTTAATCAATGTTCAAATTAAAGGTCTCTTGTAGGTACTTGGTATTTGTGAAAGAGATGAAAGTTTTCTTTTAAGGTAAAATATGTCAAACAAATTCTGTGCGTTGAGGTAAGAGTTTTGTTTGGAAGATATATTGTTGTTTGCAAGAAGTAAATATGTGTAAAAATTTATGTGCATAATGCAAATTTGTCATAAGTTTTAATATTTGTGCTTATATCTTTATTTTGAAGATCTTATGCGATATCATAGCTTGGTCGTCGGATGTAAGTACAACAAAAATGGAGACATTCGAATAGTTACAAGAGCAAAAGTAGCTATTATTTTTATTGTGACTCTTTTATCTTTTATTCAATCACCTACCACTTTAATATCCAGTTGTAAGCTTTTCATATTGTTAAGGAAACTACGATTATAACAAGGTTTTACACTGTAGAAGTAACTACCTTTTTTAAGTAATTCCATATGTTAATTATAATTAAATTTGTATCATTCAAATTACTTATCCTCTGGTTTAGTTGTTTTTTAGTAGTATAAAGGAAGGTATAGGAGGATTTCTTCTTCTTTTTAGGCTGCCAAACCCACTATGGAACCTCTCCATATAAGTACTGCCATAAGCTTTCACACTTTATTCTCTGCTTTTCAAACTTCTTTATAATAGCAAGGAAATAAGAGGACGAGTATATTCAAGTAACATTAATATTTATGCAATTGTTTTAAGAGAGATTGAGAGAATATTTTCTCTTTATAACTTTAAGGCTTATTAAATAGCATTTCCAGAAAGAAAAACTTCAATCCTTGCCATTTAGATAAAAGAAATACTTGCAGTTAGTCACACTTCAACTAATGTCTTTATATAACACTATAAACAATAAAATATTATTTTTATGAAGATAAATATTTTTTATTTAGTAACTATTACAGGATGGTTATATGCTCATTTTGTTATTTTATATTGCATAATTAGTTTAATAATTTCAGAATAAACCAAACTAAATTGTGAAAAAGCTTTCGATAACTATGGTTACAAAAGCAAACAAATGTTTAGATAGGATTTCCTCTAGAATCTCAAACGATAAATATCCAAATTTAAAAAACTAAGTCAATATCAAATTTGAAGAGTAAATTACAGAGTAAGATCAAACAAACAAATAAATAGGTTACAGACATGACTGAATTCTACAAACTTCTAAAGCTCCAAGTGCAAAACTATGCCTCTGTCTTCCAACTTTCTCAGATAGATCGGTGACCCATCAGCTCCAGCTCCGAAGGCTTAATCCAGGGACTTCTGCATTGCTTGATCACTCACACCATCCTTATATAATCAGTAACTAGCAGAAATTTAGAAGTATGAGTCAGCTTAAAAGAGATGTCATCAAGATCACACACACACAAACATAAAGGAACTATCATGTTATATAAGAGCAAGAAAAACTTTTCATCCAAATGTCATACAAAAAATAGACTATAATCATTCAACAACTTACTTCCATAGCCACTGAGGGTTAAATCAGCCACAATTGAAGCAAGACTTTATAACAAGATGTAATATTTGTTTAATGATTCAATATCAGTACATATATATATTTGAATTAGGTAATGAAGCAATACTCACTAACTATCAAGATTTCCTGCTAACAGATCTTTTAGCCATTAGTTTGATCCTTCTCCTAAGTTGAGTTGTATTAGCAAGTGTATTTTGGGATGCTTGTGTTGCTGTTGTGTTAGTAATGGGAGGTTGTAACACTTGACATTGACCCTCACCCATTTATGAAGTATAACTTACCAATTATGTAAATATTATCATCCCCCTTATAATTACATATAATTAGTATAAACATGAATTTAAATGACTTACCATAAAGTAGGTATTCCCATAAACTTCCCCAAATGTTACTCCATATCCTCAACGTGCCTATAAAAATAAAAAGAATTATAATGTTATATAACCTAGGAAACAACTTAAATTTTATACTTAAAAGTTAACTAACCATTCTTGTCTCTCTTCGTAATATAGAAGATGCAGTACTTGATCTTGTAGATACTGATTATGTCAGTCTACCTACTTAATTGCTATGAGTACTGGATAAGGGGGTTCAGTAAATACTAATTTTGGTGGTCTTCCTCTTTTTTGCTGCATTATACATATTGAAGATAAACATAAAAAAAAAAAACTTGATAAATAACAACACATTTGTTACACGACTAAAATATCTACCTTAACAATTTCAGGTTAGTTTGGAGGTTGATTCTTATTTTTGCATCCTATTATATTGCGGCCAATTTCATGACAATAATGATATCTCATAACTACTCTAACCTTGGTTAATTTGTTGGGATTGCGAGGTTCTTCAATGTGATCCCTTTTTCTTGCCTTTTTCGGTCTTACAGGTTTCTTCTTAATCAATAGAGGTAATATTGGCTGAATATTTTCAGTCTTTGGCTAAAACTTAGGATCACTAATGGGTTTCGTAGCAAACTGGTAAGTCTTTAAATAAGAATCACGCTTATAACGTTGATTCACATAAGCATCAATATCCTCCCTTTGATAAGATATACAAGCCACAACATGTTTACATGAAATTCCGGTTAAATCCTATAGTCTACATTGACAAGTTGGTGCTTGCAAGTCAACGATGTACTTGTCCGCAAAGATATTGACTTTAAATTTCAAATTTCCATTTGTCCTGAGCATACAGTGTCTTGCATCTCATTGTGTTACCTCTATTTTCTTCCTCACTTTAGGACAAATCTCATCTATGCACTTCATCATCATATCCCTTTTTCATGTATTCGAGTCATTAAAGAAACTCAAATGTCTTCGAACATACTGAGCAAGCTTTTGCTACGAGCTTCATAAATGAATTCATTAAACGTCTCTGAAATATTGTTATATACTATTTCATAATTTGGTCTTATGCTCACAAAAGCCTTCACAAATGTCTTCGGATTCCTACTTTTAAAATCCTCATAAGCCTTCACTAACAAGCTATTTAACTCCTGCGTTACCTCATCGAAATCAACTTGCATTATGCAATTCACCGCTTTCCAAAATAAAGTCCTATACGTGTGCCCTTTATGAACACTAGACCAGTTTGCACACACATGACGAGCACATTTTCTATGTTCAGCTTTTGCAAACAAATTCTTTAATGCTTCCACTAAACTCTGTAAAAAAAATAGTTACATAAATTAATTAAGTGTTGATCACATAAACAAATGAACATAAGATATATGGATACTTAAAGTTTACCGTCTGCTGATCGCTTACGAATGTCCATGAATTTTTACTCATGTGGAGATCTTCAGTTAGAATGGTTAAAAATCAATTCCATGATTTATAGTTTTCTCCCTCAACTACAACCCAGTATTTGGGAAACATATGATTTTTTTCGTCACAACCAACAGCAGATAATAATGCACCACCAAGGAAAGTCTTCAGAAAACATCCATCTAACCCAATAATCTTCCTGCATCCACCAAGAAAACCATACTTTAAAGCACTGAAACCCACATAAAATCTTTTGAAGATTGGTCTCCTAGCTTGTTCATCAAAATCACATTCAATAATAGACTTTTCATCTTTGTCAGCTCTCATTAACTGATGTCTATAAGACCATAACTTCCGTTGATCCCCAAGCATAGTAATTGCTCCCCACTTAGCCTTATAACATTGAATTTTAGTGACCTTTAATGCATATTTTGATTGAAGATCATCTATCATTTCATTAATAGGCCACTTAGGGTTCCTTCTGAGCTTGTATATGAATTCATTGGCAATTTATTTCCAGCAAGCTTGCTTATTCCTTTACACTTTACTACAGGTATGAGTGTTTTTGAATCTCTTCACAACAAATATTTTCTCATTTCCAATCCAGCTAGCATACACCTGAAAAGGACAATGTGCATTATAAACTGCTTCCATTCGTACACCAGATCTCACAATTGAAACATTATACCCATTTATAATTGCATATTTCCTTATAGCTTCCCTCATTACTTCTCGTCCTTGAACTTCATTTCAATTTCAAACTTAAAATCTGTCATTTCAACTTTTGGATTGAAACTAACGTATTTCTTCTTTGGTATCGACGCTTCATCATCATTAGGAACTGGTGATTAAATTTCATCATCACCGTTGTCATAATCACTATTTGTACAATGCAAACTTCTTTCTACTCTTCCAGTATTATTCGAATAATCACCAACTTCATTGAAATTGTTTTCACTTACACCGATACCATCGACAACATTGTCGAATTCAAACTCACTTTGTGAAGTCTTCGCATACCTCCTCTCATTTGTTCTAGCATTAACATATTCTTCATCATCAGTTCCAAAAAACTCCTCATCAACTAAATCATTACCGTAATCATTATCCTGCATAACAGTGAAGTCCTCATCTTGCTCCAATTCAACATGGGACAACCCCTCATCTTGCTCCAATTCATCATCAGAATTTGACTCCTTACCATCTGTCGCAGGATTCTCATAACCATGATCATGGTATATTTGAACATTCTGACAATTCAACTATTCCAATTTTTTCAGCATATCCAACATGCCCTTGTCATACTTTAAGCCTAACTTCATCAAGCTTCTAATGGACTTATGTGAAAATTTGTAAAACATATAGATTACTCTATGTCCTTTATCTTCGAAAATCCATTTTAAAATTAGCATGCTTAGCTCATTAATACCCATATTCTTTTTCTTTTAATCTTACCCCAACATATTTGTTTTCCTACCTTTCTAACACTCCATCATAATGAAATTCAAAATTGATCAACATTTGAAAAGGCAAAATGTGACTAAATACGAAATGATAAATATTACAAGAAGAAAAAAGGCAACGGTTAAGAAGGAAAAAAAAGCAACTAACAGTGCATAGAAATAGGTTAGTATGATTGCATCAGAATAATACTCCCACATTTTTAGATGCAAGGATAATACATTCTAAAATGATGGAAAGGCACCAGAAACGTATGTTTACAAGTTTATGTTCAATTTACTACGTACACATACAAGTTAATCCTCCTTTTCAATAATAAACAAATCATACCTTATCACAATCCAATTTGAAAATCTAGTACACTAACACAATACAAGTCAATTTTTTGGAAGTACAAATCTATTTTGAAACCTTATTACAACAAATTAGATTTGAGCTTTCGAAACCCTAACACAATACAAATTCAATTTTCTAGAAGCATAAGTCATTTTCGGACAAGATGAAATGCAAATCGACCATCATGCCTTTAGTTACTCTAGTCAGAGCGGAAAGAAGAATAGAGAGAGAGAAGATCAATCATACCCTAATCAACATTACAGGAAATCCAGCGACTGCTTCTTTAGTTTTTACCCTATGAAGAAATCATAAAGATAGAAGAAGCACCAACGTACAATAGAAGAAGTACCAACTTTGGGGGATTTTAGGTTGTAGAGTTTTTAGCGATACACAACAAAGAAAAGACAGAGAAGAGAGGTAGAAGATTTTTCATTTGATTATAGTTAAAATGATGTCGTTTTACTATCAAAGCTAAACGATGTCATTCGCTACTCAGACAATCTTAACCTAAACTAGCTGAGGTGTCTAATTAGGGAGGGGCATCGACACGTGGTTGTGTCACGTCAACACAAATAACAATGGGACTAACGTCATGCTAGAATTAAAAAAAATTGAAAGTTTGACATTTTATTGCTACATTTTAAAGTTCAGGTTATAATTGAAAAATTAAAGAAAGTTTGGGATTTTTTAAGTAATTAACCCTTAAAAATATTTAAGGATAAAATTGAAGTTTACTAACTAAATTAAGAATATTAAACATACATTAATGAGTTTGTAAGTTATTTGGTCACGTTAAGATTACATGTTTTTCTTTAATAAGTTCATTTAACCAATTTTATACGTTGTTAAGATTAAATGTTCTCATAAAAAAGACTTTCAATTCCAAGTGTAAGGTTTTAATTGAAAAATTATTATAATTAAGATTTTTTTGAGAATTCAAGAAAATGCAGTAGAGTATTATAATACGTTACTTCTTAATTCTATCAAGTATTCTGATAAAAATTATATATATATATATAATAAATCCTTTTTCAAAGAATATTAAATAATAAAATATTATTAAGAAATAAAGCAAATGATATGAAGTATTAAAACATTCCATTTTGTTAATAATTAACGAAAAACTAATTAAAATAATATGTGTGTGTATTTAATAAAACATATAAACTTTTTTAGAGAATAATAAACCCCGAAGTCAAGCAAATGATAATAAAAATGATAATGAGTTAACTGAGTTCGAGTCGGGCTTAAACTTTTTTATTAAAATAAAAAATAATATCAGATCATTGAATAATTATCAGTATTGGGTCAAATTAGGTCCGAATAGCTTAAACTTGAGCCCGGTCCAAAGTCTAGTGAATATTTAATATGAAAAAGTGAAAGTGGTCTTACTAACCTAAGCCTCTACTTGGGAAAACCATCGGAGTTTAGTTTTGGGGCCATCCTTCAAGCCCACTTGTGCTCTTGAGGGAAGTTTACATTCCATAACAAGCTCACCTCCAAACAGGCACTTGTCCAGTGGAGCAGCAATTTGAGTCAGCATTCTTTATAATTTTCTTTGTATCGACCAGTTCACTTTATTTTTTAATTTTCATATTTCACTTGAGTTCGAATTTTTATTCCATTCAAAATTTTAAAATTAAAAAATATTTTAAAAGTTAAAATAAAAAATAACCAAATCGAACAAGTTCACACATAATGTGTTACGAATTAAAAAAGGTGTGCATACACACGTTAAATAAAAATAATAAAATAAAATAAGTTAATAAGTCAAACAAATATTAGAGATAATAATTTCAATCGCGACCTGTTCATTTTAGATAAAACGATATCGTTTTGTTCAAAAATAATACCTTTTGTAATTTTTAATTAAAAATATAAATAGGTCAGACCGACCTAACCCTCCTGTGACCCAGCGGCTCACGAGTCAGACAGCTTGCTTATGGGTTGAGCCTCGGGCTGATCCATTCCGGCCTGTCATGACCTCTGCCCGGCTCAGCTCGATTTATTGATATCCCTAATAAACAAATGAAAGTAATAAAATAATTAATTTTAAGTACTTGAACCCAAATATAAACTTATATGATAATAACAAATATAGTATGGAAGAATTCAAATCTGAACTTATTTCATATTCTTAATTTATTGTATAAGTTTAGTGTCAAATTAAAATCAGAATATCACAAAAATTTTACACCATATAAAAAAGGCTACAGATCAATGTCAAGGTAAAGATGGCTTTGACGATAAAGTTCCATCCTGCCAAGATAAGACATGAAACGGACCTCTCAGTTTCCAAAGCAAATTCAGAATTAAAACTACCATTCATTTGGCCTCCCACAGGTAAATGATTCGATTTTGGCCGTGTCTGGTGAAGAGCTTTTCAGTTGTTTATAAGTTCTTTGACTTAAATGAGTTGTTATATTAAAAAATCCTTATTTATTTAGTTAGGAGTTAATTGAGTTGAGTGATTCAATCTAACTGGTTATTTTTTGACAAGTTTATTGAATGTAACGTTTGGAGTTAGCTGATTCGTTTACGATGGTCTTACCTTCTCTACTCTCTGCTCTCTCTCGGTCTTGTCCAAAACGTTCTTGATTGTCTCATCTTTGTACCTCTCACATCTCCCATCTCTCGGTCTTGATTCATTTGTTTTGTTTAGAAGTTTAACCTGATTAGTGATTCTGATTCTTTACCGATTCTTAGTGGGTTCACTTGGTTCTTGCTTTTTGATAAATTGTTTGCTATTTTCTTTAATGTTAATGTTGTATTTCTTTGTTTTTGTTTGTAAGTTTTGTTCTTTTTTATGTTATAATCATGCCTCGTTTGATTGAAAGGAAGATATTTTTTTATTTTTTGATTGAATCTTGTATTTTTTGATTTTAATCAGGTTTGTGTGAGTACTCCTTGTTACTTTGCTTTTGTATAATTGCTGAAATCGATTAAGGCTTGGTTTACTTTATTGGTTTTCAATAATAAAGGAAAAGACTTTTTTTAATATTCTCCTAGGTTGTATTGAGTGTTATCTTATGTTTTCGTTCATGGTGTCAAGATTCAAAGATTGTTTCTCAAACTTGTTGATGTTTCGGAGTTAGTGCTTCGGAGATTTTTCACATGATAGTTATAGTAAGATCATGATTTTCATTATTAAATGTATATAGACCCATTTGCGTTGAAGCATTCAATTATGACTATATTTAACTTGTATACTAAATGTATATAGACCCATTTTCTAACTTGTTCATTGGATTTTTGTCACCTTTGGTTGATCCTGAAATTGAAGCTTCAAATGGCTCTCTTCTACCAACCAAGGATTCTGATGAGTTCAAGTCATTCATTCGCCGACTTTCGAAATTCAAGTTCCAGTGAGGAAATATTTTCTCTTCTCTCTTTTTGTTTTTTGTATTATTGGTTGAGTCCTTCACGTACAACTTCGCTTTACTTGCTGCTGTATGATTTAGCTTTCCTGTATATATGGACAATATGTTCACCAAATCAATCTTTCATGATGCTGGATAATATTGGAGGGAAGTATAATTGCAGTCATAGACCAATTTTTCTATAGATATTTAGTAAGATTTGGTAAAATTAATCTTAAAAATTTGTACATTCAGACCTATTTTTCAGATTTTAGCTAATTGTTGATGTTGCATGCTATATGTGACAATATAAATGTAAAGTTTCACATAAAATTTAAGCATGGTAAATAGCACCTGGCATATATTCTACATCTAATTGGAAACACCAAATCTTTGTAGCCTGTTCACCTATATAATGTCGAGAAAAATGTTCAGAACTAGTAGATGATGTTTCTAATTGATTTCTTGACGATTTACAATGCATTTGAGAATAAATAATTGGGATTGGAAGTGTTAGCAGTTAGGTCCATTGAGATTCTTATCTCAGATGAATCTCAAACTACTTGAGGTTGATTTCAAGAATTAACTGTCTAGTTTTGTGCTCCATAATGAATTCCTTTTTTTGGCTACTTGTTTATGTTTCCATGTGTTCCTTCACAGAGGCATTCTGCGTAGCATTTCTGATGACTTTCTTCTCCATATTTGATGTTCTTGTGTTTTGGCCCATACTGCTCGTCTACTGGATTGTTCTCTTTTCCCTTACCATGAGGCGCCAAATTGCACACATATTAAATACAAGTATGTCCCGTTCAACGCAGGGAAGTAGGTGAGTTTCAGTAATCTTTTAGCAATCTCTCTCTGTTATTGAAAGAACTCAATTTAGTAGTGTAACATCCTGTTTTCATATAACGGGTTGAATTATGGAAATTGGTATACGTGAGATTAATTGGAGAGATTAAGAAAACACACCTCATGCTCATGCATTTGTGAACAGTGATTTTTGCACATGAAAAATAACTGTACATGCATTCATGATATTTTCCCAGTATAATTGTGAATAAAATGTGATTTTTGAAAAATAGGCTTTGTGTGTGTAAAAATTGGATTGGAGAGGGTCATTGGGGTTTTCTAATTTTTATAGAATTATAGGAATTTTTCGGAGTCGTTTTCGGACCGAAAAATTGTCAAATGACAGAATAGGGATTTACCGGTAGTGAAAATAACTGTCCAATGGCACTGAAAACTTAGACACATGAAATTGGGAATTTTTTAATTGAGCCATTGGAATTTTGGAGAGAAATTGGGAATTGAATTGGAAGAAAATTTAGTGAGCCAATGAGAGTGTGAC
>JANZXR010000004.1:673003-705874 GCA_027575705.1 Erythroxylum echinodendron
GTTAAGGATAGGTTGTAAGATGAGTTATGGTGAATTTATGAAGTAAATTGTGTGTTGGTTGTGTTAGAAATGGTATGAAAGATGTAGAATGAGAGTTAGAATCAAATCTGGAAATTGTGTGATTTTATGTGTTTTCAGTGTTTCTGCCATAAATTTTTACGTGGATGTGCAATTGAGATGATTTTTCGCTTGAATGAAACTAGAAGAGTTTAGCTACATTTCTTGTGAAGAAAGTGAAGTCTAATTCTGACCTTAAGAGTTCTTAATTTGGACATGAATGTGAGCATATGTGTAGATATGAACAGTGTAATTTAATGACACTAAGGTTGGATTTATGATCAGAAACTTTAGAAATTTATCTGGATTGATTTAGGCAGAATTTGCTAATTTGGTCTTCATAAAAGTTAGAGATCTTCTTGTTAGATTTCAATCTCCATAAAGTATGAATTTTTTTGATATAAGGATTGAAAGTTATGCCTTATTGAATTTCGGATATAATTTGAAGATTTGGTGCTTTGTTGTGTGAAATTGCCTATAAGTGTAAGTTTTGGTGATTACTGGATTATGAGGCCAATTCTGGATTGTTATGGTCTGAATTGAAGTAAGTGTCCTAAATTAAAGTTGTAGAGGAATGTTAGAGCTTTTTAATGATATATAATATGCAATTTTTGGATGTAGGAATTGAAGGATATGAATTTATAAAGTTTGGATATGGTTTAGGTGCTAATGTAACATGGTAGAAACTTTGATTATGAATTTTACCTAGTTAGAGGTTGAATTTTCTTCTGAGTTCTTCATAATAAGTGTAGAGCATGTTTTGATCTTTCCATTTCTATAAAGCATGAAATTTTTTAGTAATGGAATAGGAAGTTATATTGTTTGAAAGTTATGTTATTGTTTTGAGATAAGATTGATAGGATAGACCTCTTTGAAGTAAATTTTGACCCATATAGAGGTGGAATTTGGCTACGACTCCTTCATGAAATTTGCAGGTCTTTTTGTTAGCTTTCCATCAATACCAAATTTGTGAATTTTGGATGTCCGTGTAAAACGTCATGTGATTTGGAAGAACAGGTATTTCGGGTGAGGAATAGGAGAGAAGGAAAGAGGAGAGTTGTGATCGCACCACGGTACGATCGCAACAACTCAAAGGATTCGCGATCGCGACATTACTGAAATGTCGCGATCGTAACGAGGTACGATCGCGACTCTGACGAGGTCGCGTTACTCGCCCCTCGCGAGCCTCGGCGCTGGCGAGTGCGAGGGGCGTATTCCCCTGCTCGCGAGCGCGCGCATTTTGCGCGAGCCTCTCGACCGCGAGGCTGTCACGATGGTGCGTAATCAGTGGCAATTGTGTAATTTTGTGACATCCGAACCCTCCGACATTTAGTTGCTTATAACTTGGCCATCCGACCTTTGATTGACTTGATTCTCGAAGCGTCGGATTTCTAAGTCCTTTATCTACCTCTCCATGAGACTTAATTAATTGTTTGGATTAATTTGGAAATTTGGGAGTGAGTTAAAGTGAGTGGTAATTTTGAAATTTCCTTTAACATTCAATTGCTTATAACTTTTGCATCTGACCTCTGATTGACCCCATTTTCAAAGCATTGGACTTCTAAAACAGTCCTCTACCTCTCCGTACCAAATTGTCATTTTCTGAGATTTTTAGGAATTATTGGATTAAACCCTAAGTGAGTGACCGATTAAGGATTAAATTTTTGATTGAAATCGGGATTGTCATGAACATGCATTGTGCATATTTTGCATCAATAAACTCTTATAATTGTGCAAATTATTAATAAGTGTGCAACGAATTGCACTAATGCATTGTGCAGGTTAAACAGTCCGCGGTCAGGCAACAGTCAGGCGTTCCAGAAAAATAAAGCGAATGCTAATCTGAAGCGTACTGTGAGTAGACCTATATGGTCTCATTTCATTGTTTGTTTGTTTGAAATTTTTGTATTAATTGA
The DNA here is from genome assembly GCA_027575705.1 of Erythroxylum echinodendron. Lineage (NCBI taxonomy): Eukaryota > Viridiplantae > Streptophyta > Magnoliopsida > Malpighiales > Erythroxylaceae > Erythroxylum > Erythroxylum echinodendron. The sequence goes on from JANZXR010000004.1 coordinate 674,977, forward strand.
TTTCTGAAATAATTATATGAGTGTGGTAATATGAATGTGATACATTGGATTGGGTTCTGAACAGGAGGTCCGATGTTGTGTTACTGATTGTGGATATTGAAGTGCTACTTGAATGTGAATTGGGTGAATTATGTGTTCGTTTTGTGACTGATGATGTGTTTTTAATGCACATTATATAAGTGATAAGTGCCGGACTACGATCCGATGATAAATGGGTATTTGTCTATGAATTGGTATATATCTGTGCATGATACATTTCATTGCATAAGTGCATGAAATATAATGACAGTTGTGACTCGAGTAGCCACCGATCAGAGCTTATAGCTCAACGTTTTGTAATTTATGTTTTGTAATTTATGTTTGTGGTTTTTTTATAAAAAAATTTATACCGACTTTTAATTGTTAAGTGATGTGGCACACCACCCTCGCGGGGCACGGATTCGGATATCACTATCGATATCTGGTTCGGGTCCAGCGGGAGTGGGGTGTTACAAGTAGAATTTAAGGTTGTGTTAAACAAACTTATATTTCCTTTGTCTTCCACAAAAATATGGTGGTAAAAATTTTGTAAAAATTTTGTCACGAGTAGCAGTAATTCCCATACAGGCTAAAGCTTGATTGCTTGGTTTATAGGCACTTTTGGAAGAGGAACAAATGGGAAGAGAGCTGTAGAACTGAAGATTCATGACTGTTTTTATTTTTTAGAGAAACACATTAATTATACTCTGGATTTGAATGTGCTCTTAGCCACGCTACCTAAGAGATTGGTTGTACTTTGCAATGAAAATGATACGACGAGGTTTGATGCTTAGATACGTAAAACTTTTTTGTTTGTATATTTATCCAAATGATTCAGTCAAGGTTTTGAATATGGTATCCAAATTTTTTACCCCCAAGAGTGGTGTTTGCCATTGTCATTCATGAGAAGACACAAAGGATTGTTGATTCCGGCATTTCATGTTAACATCATGATTTTCTCTTTGAAGGAAATAAAGAATATAGTTTAGTTTCGTTCCAAGTTCACCTTTTTAATTAGTTTATATGAAACAATATTAGTTTGTATTCTAATATACTTCAGGGATGACAGGGTTTGTACAATTAAATATTCAAATCTAAATTCTTATAAGAATATTCAATGAAATACTTAAATATATAATATTCATACACATATAAATTTTTTTAAAGTTATGTCCTCATAATTATTTTAAACAGCTAATTTTACCAAACATCTCTAACAAACAGCTAATGCAATTTATTGTTCAAATCAGTTAATATAAGCAGCGATCAACTAATAGTTAATGTAATCAGCTGATTGTCAAACAATGTCTTTATATATTATGCCTTTGGCTATTGGATCTTCCTTGCCTTTTTTTTGTGTTCCTATTATTATTACGTGTGTCAGTTATTTTTAACTACACATTTACGTGAGTCTTATATAAATATGTGGATAAGATTTAATAAAACAAAATAGGAACTAGTTAATTGGAACAGAGGATCTGTTCCCATGCCTTTGGGCATGTAAAAGTGATCCTGGGTTTGGTTTTAATAATTGGATCAAATTTAAATAACAAATAAAATGTTTAAGATTTTCAAATTTTATTAAGCTATTATAAAATTGATTAAAAATTAAATAAAATTTAAATTTTAAAATATAATTAAAGGATATTGTTCATATATAACATAAATCTTAAAGTTTAATTAAAAAACTATTAAATAAAAATTTATTTCTCTATTTTAGTTTATAAAAATTGATTAATTTATAAAAATTAATTAATTAATTAATTAATTAATCGATTTTTAGTAAAAAAGAGTTATTAAAGTAAATTAAATTAAATTAAAAAGTTAAAAATTGAATTAAAAAATAATTTTGTAATCATTGGTTAAAACAACCGAGAGAAATAAAATATTTTATATTAAATGCATTTTTGATAAGATATTACTTAGATCATGAATATCTAATTCTATTAGTTTTAGAATGTAGAATTTTGATTGTTAATAATAAAATTTTATAGATTTAGAAAGATTTATTGAAAAACAAATGAATTAAAATTAAGTAATATACTTGACATTGTAAACAATAGTAAAATCTCAATTCAAATTAAACTTATGTTTTCAACATGGAGTTTGTAAAATTATAAGAATTTCAAAACTATTAACTCAAGTATTAAAGATTTTTAGAATTTTTTTATTTGTGAAACCAATAAGATAATTCATAATTATGTCTAGAAGAAGTAGAAAAATATAAATTGGTTGTTAAATATTAAGGGATAAAATAGTCCTTAATTTTTAAATTTTTAACTTAATACTAAATTTTTTAGAATTTCCAAGTTAATTACTAAAATTTTAAAACTTGTATAAATTATATTAAATATGACTTATATAAAATTTGAAATATTAGTTACTAAATTATTTTTTTTTAAAATTAATATTAAATTCAAAAAACCAAAACTTTTGAATTTTTAATCTTAAATATTAATACATTTTTTTAAATTTTAATATTCATAAATTAAGAATGTTTTAAAATATTAAATAAAAGGAAAAGTTCTTAATCGAAAAGTAATTCTTAGGTGTCATTAGCTACACGTGTCGGACAAATTGAGATAAATTGTCATGTTGTTTGGGAATGGCAAGCTGTACTCTTCAGACATGAGTCATAAAGACATCCTTAAGGATAAGCCTCGTATGGCATATCCGTAAATCCGCTGAAATCCAGCGCTAGATATAACGAGGAGGATGTCCTAGAAATATTTAGTATTATTATAATATTAATTAGTGTAATGAGTCGCCGCACTAACTCCATTGATAAGCAGCAAGTAGAGCGAAAGGCATTTGCAGATTAGGTTTCACTCTCATTACGGCTAGGGTTTTTCTCTCTCTTTTCCTATCGTTCTCTCTCTAACCTTATCGGATTCACTGCTGTCTCCAGATCTGTATGCGCGCATCTGTGAAGCCATGGAGGTTTTGTTAGGCTAAGGTTTCGTATCGCCTTTCGAGGTTGAGTCGTTGAGGAAGTATAATCTAATAGGAAATGGCGACCAGGAATCCGTTCGATTTGTTGGGCGACGACGACTCGGAGGACCCGTCTCTGTTGATCGCTGCACAACAGCAGAAGGTCGTTTCGGCTGCAACCGCTGTGCCTAAGAAAGCTGCTCCGTCGCAACAGCAATCGAAGTCACAACCTCCAGCTGCCAAACCGCAGGCTAAGCTTCCGTCCAAGCCTATCCCTCCTGCTGTGGCTGGTTAGTTCTTGCTTTGTTTTAGAGAGTATTAATTTAGCAATTGTTGTGTAACTTTTTTCTTTTTGGGTCTAAGTTAGTAAAGGTTTTGAGTGTGTGAATAGAGTGAGTGTGTTACTGTTTTTTTGCTGTACGTAGACGAACTACTTGCAAATTGGAACCATTGTTCTTTGTCTGTTTGGACCACTAACTTTTACTTAGTTCTGAGGAGCTTTGAATTAGAGCTGCATTAAACTAGTCTTGCTTATGGAATTCAAAAGAATAGCAGTTACCCTAGATTAAAGAAGCCTGCTCTAATCCCTTTCTGAACATCTTTAATTGCTTTTTCTTTTGCTGAAAGCTTTGAAATCTATTCATATTGGATAACTTTTCCTTTATATCAATGCCGGTTAATTTTTATTCTCATGAAGCCATTTAAGCAAGTTTAAGATATAACCCTTATACGAAACCCTGTCCTATATAACCTCCATGCTTTTATCATTGTCTTTGTTTATCCATCTTATAATGGCTCCAGAAATCTCAATGGTACCAGCTAATTTTGATCTCTTCTCATCGGTATAGTCAGAGAGGCAAAGAATGATACTGGCCGTGGAGGGAGTCGGGGAGGTGGAAGTGGACGTGGTTATGGGCGTGGTCGTGGGGGGTATAGTCTTGACTTCAACAATGAGAATGCACTTAGCAATTCTGGGGCACCTGCTGGTCAAGGTGCCACTGAAGATGGAGATGGGCGGCCCTCTGGGAGGCGTAGCTATGTTGGGCCTCGTGGTGGATACCGTGGTGGTCGTCGCGGAAGCTTCCATGATGGAGAAGCTGCTGATGGAGACCGGCGTCGCCGAGTTTTTGAGCGTCGTAGTGGGACAGGACACGGGTGGGATTTTTCTCATAGTCTATAAGTTTTGCCTTTGTTTGTATAGAAATTTTTGTGTTATCTTCCTTAATCATGTATATCTGCCTTTGACATCTATCCCTTTGTTAATGCATCCGATCTTAAATTCATCTAATTGCAGAAATGAAATCAAGCGTGAAGGAGCTGGTCGAGGGAACTGGGGAACTCAGACTGATGAACTTGCTCAGTAAGCGCAAACTCTTTCCTGTTTTTGTTATCACTGACTAATGTTTGCAATTGGTTATTGGAATATTTTCTTTGCTTTGGTCTTGAAATTTGTCACTGATTATGTTATGAACTAATATCTATCTAAGAGTGACTGAGGAAGCTGCTAATGAGCCTGAGAAAAATTTGGAAGATGAGAAGCCTGCAGGAGAAGAAGAGGCCACAGATGCAAGTAAGGAGATCCTTGTCAATGAAACTGAAGAGAAGGAGCCTGAGGACAAGGTGAATGCCTTCACTTGCCAAAAATATATAGTGGTTTCTCATATGTTCGAATTTTCATCTTATTGTTTGTTGTCATCGATTGTCTTTCTGAAGGTGAATCAACACAGTTTGGCTTTTCTTATAGATTAACCTTTGGTTTTTTGTGGCAATGTGCAACTTCTTTTGTGTTTTTTGTAGGATATCACTTACTAGGCATGATTTAACAAACATCAATTGTTAATCAAAGCCTTTTAGCAATGATGCAGGAAATCGAGGGAACTTTGTGGATGGTACTAAGTATTTGATATGTTTCTGCTTGTAGTTATTGGTTTTCTTGTATTTCTGTTTGTAACCGATGGGGTGATCTAGGTAGATGCATTGTACTACCGTCTTACAGTCTCATTTTAGACACTCAAGAGCATTCTAAAAATTATTTGAATTTTACATTCTCGAAGCATTTTTTTTTCTTTCGCCAGGAATGTTTATGTGTTGGTCCAGTACAAAAGTAATATGAAATTACCTGTAGCTTATTATACTTGGTTATTTCTTTAGGAGATGACACTTGAAGAGTATGAGAAGCTGCTTGAAGAGAAGAGGAAGGCTCTGCAGGCACTCAAGACTGAGGAAAGAAAGGTCGATACCAAAGAATTTGAGTCCATGAAGCAGCTTTCAAGCAAGAAGAGCTATGATGATGTTTTCATTAAAATGGTGAAGATTTGTGGTCCTTCTGAAGTTAATTTCCTCATTAAACATGTTAAAACAATGTTTGTTACTATGTTTTGTTACTTACTCGTTGATGATTGAAGGGTTCTGATAAGGACAAGCAGAAAGAGCCGTCTGAGAAGGATGGGAAGGCTAAGAAGGTACCGTTATCTATCATTCTTTCCGACAATTTGACTGATTATCCACAGAAGAGTTTGTTTCCTTTGATGGTTAAACCCTGATTTTGTATCTTTATGGACTTCAGTCTTTCAGCATTAATGAATTTTTGAAGCCAGTTGAAGGGGAAAGATATTATAGCCCAGGTGGTCGTCGAGGGGGTGGTCGAGGGCGTGGAAGTGGTGGCCGAGGGTTTGGAGGCAGAGATGCGGCGAGCAATGTGTCAGCCCCTTCCATTGAAGATCCTGGTCAGTTCCCAACTTTGGGTGCAAAGTGAGATTCATTCACCAAAACCCCTCATCCAAACCCTTTCTTACTTCCTCTCCGCTCTTGTGGTTTTGGATCCTTTTCCTTTATAACTTCTGTTTTGTTTGTGCGAATTTCATTTTTAAATAATTAAATGATAATATATATTAAACAATAATTGGCGATAAATTACTTGATAATTAAAATTTATCTATTATAAGTAAGAGTATAAATTATAAACAAAACAGAAGTTAATTAAAAATTGTAATATATACATGCTTATGTACACGAGCAATAATTGGCGATATATTACTTGATAATTAAAATTTAATCTATTATACATAAGTATAAATTATAAACAAAAGAGAAGATAATTAAAAATTGTAATATATATATATATATGCTTATATACACACGTATTTATCATCTGGTAAACCTATTTATTTAACATAAATAGTTATTAGCGAGTAGCTTATCATATTGTTGATGAATTTTAAATAAGTTTTTTAAATTTGTATTGAAAAAAGAAGTTTTTCAATATGAGAAATAATCAGTATAAGGAAATTGATTATAATGTTTCAATTATTAAAATGCATTTTGAAAATTTTTTAAATCAATAATAAATTATGATGTGTTGCCGCAATTATCAAATGTTGCACATCAAATTCTTGTCAACATAATAGTGTAAAAATATTATAAGGAGAAGAGATCTAATGGCCCAAAATATCAGGTGGGTCAAGTCAAATAGCCGATAAATCTACTCTAAAAAGTGAATTGATGGAATTTTGAGATATAATTAAGATTTTTTAAAAACTAAATTCAGCTTAAGCTGCACAATTCAATATTCAATATTCAAAATTTTTACATAGATTATTATTTTGATTAAAATTATCTTTAGTCCAATCAAACTTTGAACCTAATCAGGCTTTTTAGGATGAGTTCGCACACCGAATTGCCATCCTTATGTGTTGGTGTTTTTAGCATAGCATAGGTAGTTTAATTCCTGCAAATAACAATTTTATATCAGTTGTAGCGAGATCACGGTGGGCTTACCCAAATACGAGTCCGGCGGAGTTTCGATCTTAAAACGTATCTCCGAAAAATGCTAATTAAGAAAAACAAAGGAAGTTGTTCAAGTTCATTTAAAAGAATGCTTGCTAATCGTACATAACCATTCGCCACTTTGTACAATCCCCAAGTGCTTCAAATTGAAATTAAATATGGCATATAGAAGGATAAAGATTGGATTGGTTTTCTTTCAAATAAATTACTAACACACAAGCCACATAGAGCACTCACCCACCTTCTACTCACTTTGTCTTAAGAAGAGCAGCATCCACTCTTCTGTGCCACAGGCTGTCCTTTGATTTGGACCGTCGGAGGTCTCGCACTGTTCAAAGATGGCTGACTCGCCATTCTGCATCAATGGCAAAAGCTTCTGAGATACTTTAGAAAGTGACAGATTTGTGAACAATACCAACTCTCATACTGTTGCGAACCTCTTTTTTTTTTTTAATGTTATTATGAAGCATTTGGCACATTAAATGGATTTGAATGTATATCAAAGAATTATATATTATTTATTATTCTAATTCAAATTCAAAATATATATTATTATAACTATATACCCTAATTATAATATCTTTCAACTAAATAGATTCTATTTTTTCATATAATAAAAATCAATATGCAATTACCAAAATTTGTTTTCTATACGAACAAAGTAAAAACAACTAAGAGAAACACTTTTCCAAATAGAAGAATTTTCCGTATATCCATATTGAATTTGATATCTTATATTTTAATAGATTTCTTTAGAATATAAAAAATTCTAAAAAATAGAAAAACTTCCCGGAGTACGGGACCTGTACTCTGTCAATATAAGAAAGAATCGTACCTATCCTTTATCGCAGAGGCCATAGCCATGAAAGCTTGTTCTACATTGGTAGCGTCTTTAGCACTAGTTTCCATGAAAGGAATGCCTATTTCATCTGCAAATGCCTAAAAGGTAAAACAAGGATAACAACTATGAGAGCAGGAAACTTTTCCACCAAAATCGCACTTACAACAAAAAGTTGTGCAATTAGGACTATACCTTTCCTGCTTCATATGATACAACTTTATTCGCAGTGAGATCAGACTTGTTACCAACCAAAAGTTTGTTGACATTTTCAGTAGCATATCGATCAATTTCACTCAGCCATTGCTTGACATTATTGAAACTTTCTTGGTCTGTCACGTCGTAAACAATCTACAACAGAAAGGGATAAGTTATCAAGATGATAAATTGGGTAATTATAAACAGAAATCAAAAGAATATTAGCTCACTTACTATGATACCGTGTGCTCCACGATAGTAGCTGCTGGTGATTGTCCTAAACCGTTCTTGCCCGGCAGTGTCCCACTGCATAGAAACCAAAATGGAAGTTAAGAACTGATTCAAGATGGTTGAGACAAGGATATTGTGGCAACTACACTGCAAATTCTCAAAAAGAAGGTATAGAATCCATACAATTTGAAGTTTAATGGTCTTTCCATCTTGCTCCACAGTACGTATTTTCTACCAAAAAGAGAAAATAAAGAAATAAGAAATAACACAATCTAGAACTGGGAATCAATGCTGGGAAAACAATAAGAAAGCACAATTTCTAGAAAGAGAACCACAATCGATTACTTACAAAGTCAACACCTATCGTGCTTATGTAACTATCTATATATGAGTCATCCTGCATTAAAGACAATAATTAGTCAAAAATAGAGAATAAAAATTAGCAGGAGTGCTAAACATACATGTTGCCTCTGCAGACATTCAATTTCCTTATGAGCAGTTGCTGCTCTCTAAACAGTCACATATACCTAGCACCAAATATGCCTCGAACGAATATTAATTTTTAGAAAACATTGATGTTTAGGGAGCAAGATACAACCTAGTTCTATAAGCTTTGCAATAAGGAATAAGACCTTGACCCGTCAGTTTGGGGGTAAAAAAAACTTAAAATGCGTTGTCCAAGTAAACAAAATATAGAGACTATGTTCAAATATAGTTGATAGCGACCAAGCTATTCATTTTCTTGTTCACCAAAAATTATGAATACCATAGCTAAGGACCAGAACTGATTTTATCAGTCATACAGGGCACTGCTTATGCTATGCAATAGAAATTTTCAGAATGGCATTAAAGAGTTACAAACTAGTCAATTTGTTTTCGGATAAGATAAGTGTTATTGGGTGGCAAAGTTCTGTAATAGAATTTGAAATACATTATTGAAAACGATTATCCATAATAGTAGTCAATAAGGGATCACCAGTTCACTACGGTCATTCACTGAAAAGCAATGATCATCAATAAATATCACGCTAATAGATTCTCATGCAGGATGCTTGTGGACCTTTCACTCGTAATCCACTTTATAAGTCAGAAAATCACTCAATAACAATGTATGCTAGGATCATACAGCAAATCTGAGAAGCAGGCAGGACTTGCCAACACCAGAATCTCCAATCAGAAGAAGCTTGAACAAATAGTCACTGCAAAATAGAGCAACCATAAATCAATCAACACGCACATTATGCTCTAAACTTTGAAGTATGACCAAACAAAAAACACGCACCCAAGGGATAATCAAAACAGTAAGCAGAAAATATTAAATATCAGCCATCCAACAACACATTTTTTGCTCTTTAACAGTCGATTTCCTTCTTACCTCATCATCCTAGGCCTTTTTTATTACAGAAATTGTCAAAATCCCAGATAAAATGAAATCCATAGCTCGAGAAACGATAGATCGTGAATAAACTGGTGTCACCAGTTGACAATGACCAGTTTTCCACAATAGGCGATTATAATTAGGCAATAAATGCGACTAGGATTAAATGAATTATAATGGATCTAGAATCGATCAAACGGATCCAGAAGATAACTCGTAATTCTATGGTTTACGAACCAAATCAGGTTATTAAGTACCAGATTCATCGCAACGACCTCGTAACTTGGCGAACAAAACCCTAGCTACTGTATGAGCATAAAACTATATATACATATAACGAATAAATCTTATTCAAAGCGGTTAACAGGAATCGGAAACTTACTATTCGGTAGTCATGGTAGTGATATCGTGGTACTTCGTGTCAGTGCCGGAGTGCGATCTCTCTCCGGCGGTATTAGGGCCGGTAAATCCCCCAAATTTTCGCGCTACGCGAGAAGAGAGATAACGAACCGCAAATGATGTAGGAAATGAAGAAGTAAACGGTAAGACGACGACAAAAACGAATATAAATTATGCCTCAAAATTAAAGCTAAAAATCTCCAGCCGTTGGATTAGTGTCTTGTGAGTGATCAAGGAGGACACGTTAGAGTCACTCGGTTTGAGTGGTCTTGGCCGTGAGAGTCACTTGGGGCCTTACAAAGTTGAAGACCCTCGAATTAATAGAGAGATTTAAATATAAAAAGGATTAAGTAATTGTTGCTTAAAACGACATCATTTTAGAAGGTGGGCTTGGGGATAAGGTCCGGGTCCGGGCAAGTAGTAATCATTCTACACAATTAATGCACTCATACGTCGCCGTTGCATCGACCCTACAAAGTACACATACATTTTAGTAAAATACGCAAGTGATGCTCACGTACCGAAACAGGCAATTTAAGAGAACGGTGACGGTGACATACAAACCGAAGAAACGGTAACAGAACATTCTCCCATTTCCTTAATAAAGAAGTCGCCAGATCTCGAAATGTTGTCTGGGTACAACTCATTAATAACGCTGCGCCGCCGTCGCCGCCGCCCCATGTGCTAAACTCAGCTCAACTTGCTCAGCCTCCTCCTGCTCCTCGTCCTACGTATGATAATAATAATAATAGTAATACATTACTTAGTATTACGTACTAGTTGGTGCTCAACTTGCTTCAGTACCTTACGCTTTCTTTTTCTTCTCAATGCATTGAACCAACCTGCTGGATCGATCGTCTTACGCCTTTCCCTTTTTTGTTTTCTTTTTCCGTATTCTTCTTCTCTCCATCAACTTGCTTGTCTTCTTCTTCTTCTTCTTCTTCTTCTTTCCTCAACCTTGGACTTTACTACAAAAAAGGCCAGAGGCTTATGCACTATCACGTAACATCTGCTCCTTCCCTTCATAGCTGGCCAAAAGTTAGAGTAAAAAGTTGCATATTGTATCAAACTTTAAATAAATGCACCAAACAAAAACGTCAGTCTTAGAGAATCCAAGATACTGATTTAATATCACCTCATCTTCCTCTTTAATTACACCAGAAAATCAGAAATATCTTTCGAAAGTTTGTCACCAAGTGCACGTGCGAGAGAGCATCATACGAAAGTAACCTGCAAGTTTCAGAACTTCTTTCCCTGGAAATTAATGTAAAACAAACAAACAAAGTTACCTTTTTCTAATCTACGATGTGTCAGTCCTCGCAGGTGGTAGATATGGTCGTCTCACAGCACTTCATGTCTATATAAAGAGTAGAGCTCTTCGATTTTGCTCACTCTTATGTTTTCCCCTCTGTTGGTTTTGAGTTCTTGTCAATGGCTCTGGCTTCTTTTCTTGAAACAATAGTATGATTAATCCGTATCCATTCCTCGTCAAAGAACAAAAACACTTCAAGCTTTTCTGATGTTGTCCCTTGTTCAATGTCTCTGTGCTCTGTGCTCTATGCTCTTTTCTCTCTACTGATGGCGTGCATGTCAGGTAAGTTATAGGCCCGCTCAAACAACTTCCACCAAGCTGCACGATCATCCTCCACTAAGCTCGCTACATATATATAAGGATAGAGAATTGTTCCTTACACGAAATGACTTGTTTTTTACCCTATGCAGCCTGCTCTAGGTTTACAGGGCATTGTTGCAGAAGAGGGTGAGAAGATACATATATCTGGTGTATATACTCACTCTTGAACTTGAACATATCTAGATAATAGAGATTAAACTTAGATTGGATATTTAGTCCATTAACTTCCTCCTTTCTATGACAAATTAACAAGAGGGATGTTCTACAGTGTTGATTGTTATCAATAAGTGATTTTAAAAGAAAATTAATCACTTGAATGATCCAATGCTTTGAAAGAATGCATTTTTTACTTTGAACAATTTAACGATTTCTTATAAATTAATGTTTTAATTTATTAGCACGTTAATTTTTTCTCAGTGGAATAGGAAACATAGAGTCAAAAGGTTTGTGTTCGAATCCTCATATTTATACTCTCTCAATCAAGTTTGTCGTACATGGTTTGTCTAATGCAGAGTACCCGATTGGCGTAATTTGCAAGCTATTGCATTAATTCGAAAATTTACCCAATACACATCCAAAAGATAGCAGCTGCAAATTCCTCTGTTTTAAAATAATAACAACAATAATAATAAATAGTAATTATCTTTAAAAAGAATTTGATATATAAGATAATTTATAATTATAAATTAGTTATGAATAAAGCTACGTATTATTCTATCTTTTCATATTGCGTTTCAGTAAAATTATTACTAAATGTTATTAATGTTATTTCATATAAATTTAAATTATTTACACTCTCAAAATTTTATTTAATATGTATTTAAAGAATAAAGTTTTTAATTAAAAATTAAAATTAAAATAATGCTAGAAAAATATGACTATTGTATTTGCCTTTTAGAGGGTGGTGAACCGAACAGAAGATTATGATTTATGTCATAAGTTATAACCTATGCTGTTAATTAGATAATTATGGATTAACAAGGGTAGTTTATTTGAAGTTTAAGTACGGCCAAGGCTAATTATTACACGTCATCAATAGTATGTCAGCCGCAAAGCCACGTGTTAATTTTCCAGTGGGATAGATCCTTTTCTGTCCCAAACAAGTGTCCTCGGATCCCACGTGTAGCATGCAGTGATCAGAATCCTGACACGTGGCATGACAGTTCTGTTGCTCTCCGGGTTTCTGAGAACGAGAATCGGATAAGTCCAGAGCAGTGCTATGCTACAGTACGCTCTACCGTACCAGCTATGATAATATGTGCAGTGAATCGATCCGACTTTACCCAGATTTTTAGTAAAATTTGTTGTTTCTTTGGCCAATCGCTTAAAAGAGAACACGTTGAAACGGCGCGAGTAAATGTATATAATAACACAAAGAAATGAATATGGTCCGTTGACAAGATCCGTCCGATTGGCCCGGTGAATATCTACCGTTAGATTACTATCCGAAGAAGAACATAAGCTTCTCTGCACAAAATTCCCTTTTTCAGCCGAGAAATCGATTACTCCAGTAGACTGCCGTAGGGCCGACAAGGAGAGAAACGGAGATCAGGGCGCGTGATGTACAAGCGACCGTAGCGGAGTGTTGTGTCGAAGTATCTGTAAGTTAAATTACTTTCGTCTTCAAATCCTGTGAAGAGATTAGTCAAATTATGTTTTTTTCTTTAAGATCGAATGGTGAATTGCCGAGTTCGCGCCAGCCATTTTTCAGATAATTCTCGTGTGCGTTGATCAAGTTTTACCTAGCGTTTGTTCTATTGAAACTGTTTGACCAAAGTATGCCAATCGAGCGGGCAGAATCAAATCTTGATAAATTAACTTCGATTTCCAGATGCTTAATGCAAAGTTGGAAGGTTTTGGAGATTACTGACTCAATGGATGGTGTTGGAAAGGGAATTACGTATTACTTTTTACAAATTAATAGGTATTGAAGATTTGATTATGAAACTCGTTACTCTTCCAAGTGCTTTTTACATTTTTTTTGTAATAATTTATAAATTACGTATTTCAGTCAAAATACTTTTTATTTTGTATTATTTTTGCACCAGTCACAAACAAATCATCCACAATACGTAGTACTACTCACGTATAGTAATCGTTGAACAAACATAAGAACTAGAGGAAAATTTACCATGATTAATTTTATTGAAACCTGAAGGTTTTCCTGGATCCTGACGACCAAGTTCCATTTTTTCACGGGTCTTTCTTCAATGTGTCGATGAACCTTCCCTTTAAAGCATCTCTGCTCGATATAAAATCAAGAAAGTCCCTGAAACTGAACTCTTTATAGCCTGCAGGGTTTTGTTCATTGAGAAGTTGTGGTGCTGGCCCCATTTTGTTGTTTAAAGCTAGGCTGTGAAGACTTGCTATGGACAGTCGCTTCGTGTCAGAACTAACAATCACTCTGTGGAGGACACTCTTATAATGGCCATTGCTCATGACTTCTAACTGATCTCCCAACAGAACTATTAGAGCCCCTTCAACAAGTGGAACTGGTACCCAATTCTCGTTGGAGTCCAGGAGCTGTAGCCCGGAACAGCTCTGATGTAAGATGGTCAATGATCCATAGTCTGAGTGTGCTGGTATTCCCAATGTGAGATCTGGTTCGGGACATGCAGGGTAGCAGTTCACAGTCATGACTTGTGAGCCATTGTCAATGTCATCTACCAAGTAGTTTGAGTTCAGGCCTAAGCTTTGTAGAACAAGTTCCATTAGTTGTTTCTGTAGAGTTTCCACTTCAGTTGCATACTTACCCATCTTGTCTCTGTGTTAGAAACACGATAGGTAAGATGTTACTTGTGATTAGAGAAAGGTGATAGTAGAACACGACCCTATATATACTACACATTACATAGTTAGAAGTTGTGTTATCTTTTTCGTGCATTGGTTAACTTACTTGTAACTTGCAGGATGTGAAGGCCAAAGGTGGATCCATTTTGAGATGGGATGAGAGTAATGTTTGATGAAGTCTCTCCAGAAATGAACTTTATCGGTTGCATGATTTAAGCTAGTGCCATACCTTACAGGCTGATAAACATTTTCTGACATTAGAATCATTTTCTCTTCAACAGGTAAGTCGAAGAAGTCAGTTGCAGCCTCCATAGCTTCCCTCATTGTGCACTGAAGAATTCCATGATTAATCACCTGATCATAATGTAAGTTCTTAGCAAAGTAGTAAACTTATACATTGGGTTAAAGCGTTATGTTTCATGCAAATTGATGATGGTATATATCTTATATCTAAAAACTAGGTTAAGATATAATATAATACGTTTCTATTATTTGGCATCTAATAGGTACACGCATTACGATATGCACATGCCATGCATATCATACCTGAAAGAATCCAAATTCCTTGCAAGCTCTTTGTATCTCATTTATAGTTTCTGATCTTGGTGGAGAACTAGAAGGGTGTTTCAGAGAAGAAAGGTCTACGATTGGAAGGTTTATGGAGAGGTGAAGAGTAGGGTTTGGACGTTCTGATAGAGGAAGAACGTAACGTTGAGGCACCTGAGGATTACCCAACTCAGTTAGTGTCATTGCACTGGTGAAACCATTTGAGCTTTCTGATACTTTCTCTGCATCCATTGTAGCTAATTGACCAATCTGTTCTTTACTTTCTTCACTTTGCGTCTATGATCACGACTCTCCATAACGGACTTCAAACTTGCCCTATTTATAAGTTACAATCACGCAGAACTGGCTGGTGACAGGGGATGTTAGACATGTTCTATATTCATATGTTTCCTCCTTGTACAGTTACAATGAATGGAAAAATATCTTACAGATCCAGAATTTTGTTCATTAATGAGTAAATGTGCGTGCAGATGAAAGTCGAAGAAATGGAGCTGGTGGTCCCTGACAACTTACGCCCGCCTTTTGTAAGATTCCTGAGCTAGTGGAGCTAAAGTTCAAGGTTTCATGGGACCAACATCCTGAGATTGTGGAACTGTACTGGTACGTAAAAACATGGCCTGTTTAGGTTGGATGGGTATATGGACTTTACGTCGGCGCGTGGAAAATGGAGATCGAATTGGCATTTCACGTCAGACATTGCGTGTGCCTGTTTCAATTCAATTTATTTCAGAGAGGGAGAAGAGAGGGTGAAATTGAAATTTCTCTAATTTCACGTGCTAGATCTTAATTGGATAATCTATGCTTTTGTCTTTTTGTAATAAAAATAATAGAAACTGGAAAGAGCGAAAAAGGTCGTGTTTGCCTTATCATGTCAAGATATTTGACCGCGATATGTGACACTGACATCATTTAGGCTCGGGGGTGCAGAAAAGTAATTATGTATTTGAAATTGGAATTTTGATAACAGTTAAAATATAAAAACAGGTGGTGAGTATGGCTACGGTGGTTAAAAAAAATAAAATGATTAAAAAATTTGTTGATTTAATAAATTATTAATTATTGTATAAACAATTAAAAATATATTAATAGTTATATAAATTTAAAATTATAAATAAAATATTGATAATTAAAATTTTATGAATATTTTAATATTTTATAAATATTTTAATTTAATATTTTATAAATAATAAAATATTAATTAAAATAAGAAAAATATAAATAAAATAAATTTAGTAAATAAAATATTTTATAAACAATATATTATTAATCATATAAATTCAAATTATAAATTAAAAAATATTAGTTAAAGATATAACGAAAAATAATAATTATCATAAAGTTATTAATAGAAAATAGAATACTTTCCTACAGCAACTATCTTTCTGCTTATCGATTTCTGCAGTGGCACTGCATTTTTTTCCAACCTTTGATTGTTCGCCAGTATATTTAAACATGTGACTGCATTTAAAATTACGGTGAATAAGTACTTATCCTTACCACACCGTAGATCCAAATGCAACCTTAAAGTCATTTAAATTTTATTACTTTAATTTATCAGATAATTTTAATGTATGAATGATCAAATAACTTATTTAAATTCCTGATTTACAAGTTATATTTATATTCAATGATTAACTCAATGATATTAAAAAGATAATGATTGAAATTTCACCATTACATAAAAAAGAGACATTTTAAGTTGATTCTAATATTCTATTATCTGTAATTGTGTCCCTTGAATCTTTTAAAAACTAAATGAGAGGACAAATGGGTAAAACAAAAGGTTAAATTGACATTATATCATCACAAAATCAGTTAAAATTAAATAAAATTAAAAATTTTGAAATCTGATAAAAGAGATTATTCTTACTCATCAAATAATTTGAAGTTTAATTAAAAAAATATTGTTAAATAAAAATTGATATTCTTAAAGAGTTTATAAGATTTGTGTAGTACGTAGTGTAGATCTTATTACGTACATAGGATTATGTATAAAAGGGTTAAAAACGAAAGAATGCGAAATACCTTATTTGAGTTTCATCTCTGATTCTGATGCCATTTCCGAGCTCCAAATTATCACGAATCTCTCACAACTTTTATAGAAAGTGCTTCCCGAAACAAAGTTTAGGTATTTTTACAGTTTTCTTAAAAAGTAAGCTTGCTTAATGAGTTAAAGATTTCTTATGGTTACGACTGATATGAGCAACTATAGGAGACCTTAACTTATATATATAACTTTCATATCGAGTTTTTCCATTACAAGGTCGATATGGACCAGGTCTACACTGAAAGAGATCCATTTTTTACCCAAACTTCAACTCATTGATTTAAATCATTTATTGGACCACTTTATTATCTTTATTTGGATCAAATTACGCAATTTAGCCGATTATTTATTTAAAAGCCAAATCACAATTAATAACTGTATACTTTACTAAAAAAATGATAAAATTACCTTTAGGTCACAAATGTCTTACAATTCAAACATGCAATTTCATGTTATTCACTCTCCATATGATAAACGACAAACATATACTTTTGGAAAGAAAAAACAGCTTCAATTCCACCGCATTGTACTTTTCTAATCTCCTATCATCAAATGGTGTACTAAGTTCAATGAAGACTTTGGAGATGTTACATAAACTTACCCTCAATCTAGGACATGACCAGGAGCACAACTGCACAAGACTTCAGCAATCGACATGGTATGGACGTTGAAGGCCGCAGTGAGACCAGGGAAGGAGACATCGTAATTGGTCATGTAAGTAGTTTAAATACTGATGTCCACGATACCTGGGTCAGCTCTGCAACTAGGAAATTAACAATGACAATACGACAATGCAATCTGATGCTGATTCAGGCTATCAACTTGATGAATCAAAAATGTTATCACTATTGATTATATGCTGAAATGCTGGCAAAATAGCTTATGGTCTGCTGGTTTTGCACTTATCGCATAGCAATGAAGTCTTTTATTTGATAATTCCATCGTCATGATTAAAACAATAAATCGATTTAGATAGTTTAATTATAAAAATTTTAAATTATTTTTTAGACTTCTTCATACAAGGACAATATATAGCTCACCATTAAAAATTAGACTTAGGTCAATCATTATTAAAATGACTAAAATTATTTATTTAGATAATCGACCCTTACTATTTATAAACCCTCTCCTCAAATATAATTAGGACTGAACATCTAGTCATTATTTGAAATAATTGCAAAAATAACTGGACCGGACTGTTAGGATTAGACATCCAGATAGACAAAAAAGAAATTAATAATCCGGATCAAACCTACTCTGATACCATATTAGAATTTTTAATATAGGTAAAATGTAGAGCTCATTTACAAGAACTGAGCTTGGGTCAACTATTGAAAAAATAACTAAAACTAGTCATTTGGATCGTTGATCTTTACTACTTATAAATCCTTTAACATTTTTCATGTTTAATTAATATGGGATGCTCTAACAAAATTAAATTTTTTATTTTTAACTTTCCGGTTTGATTTTCTTTAGTAATTTTTATTGTTAAAAATCGATCAATTTATTAATTAATTGGTCAATTTTTATAAAATAATAAATTCTTATAGACTAACATAAATCAGTTAATTTTCATTTAACAAACTTTTAACCAAGCTTCAAATTCTTCGATAGTAACAATATTTTTCAATCATATTTTAAATTCTTTATTTTTATTTATTTTTAAGCTGTTTTGTGACAGTTTAATACCGGTTGAAACTTTTAAACCTTAAACCTCTTATCTTACCGGTTTAACTTCCCGTCCAGTTTTAAAAACATTGTATTTACCAATATATTTTTCTTTTTAAGACATATTATGAAGAAATTTAAGCTAATTTATACGAGTCAAAACTTAACGCTTTGATTAGATCATTTTAATATTTTGTACTAACCAATTATATCTTTCAACTTACTACATATCTTTAGAATATCAATTCGTCGGGCTGGTGGCACCGAAAGGTTGGGATAGGTCAGTCAATGACCTGGCTCACTATATTTAAATAAAAAATAAAAAACAATGTCATTTTGAAGTAATGATCGAGGCGACCATGGTCGGCTTGTAGTCTGACCAAAATCAGGCCAAACCTTCTTGACATCATACCTACGTATCGTACAGAAAGTCACAACTTAAGAAATCATTATATCTTTCACTTAACACATAATCTAAAGACTTTTAAGCTAATCTATATCTTTAAGAAGTCATTACTTGTAGTTTTCATTTCACATTAAGCACACATTATGGCAGAAGGAGAATTATAACTTCATTTTATAGTTTTCAATTGACGTAATTACTAATTATCGATTTTAAATAATAGCTTAAGTTTTACTCATTATTTGCAAGTATACCGTAATAAAATATTTGATAAATTATATTTATCCTTCCGAATATTATATAAAAATAATAATTATTTAATACTTATATAATTAGTGAATAAATCTACTGAGTACCGATAAAATAATAATAATAACCTTTTTATATTAAATCTGAAATATGAGGTGAGTCTTAAAGTAATTGGTAAAGTTATTTTTTTATGATCACAAGATCATAAGTTTAAGTCATGGAAATAGCTTCTTTATAAAAATACAAAAAGAAGGTTGCGGACATCATAACCCTTCTCATATCCTAAAGCGAGGAGCCTTGCGTTTTGGGTACGACTGACTTTAACTTTTATTAAATAAAAAATTATGGCACATATTTTTTTAGAAAAAACATTTCTACTAATTAAGAGTAAAATTGCGTATTATTAGACCTGCCCGAATCTTGTTTATCAATAATTTCTACTAGGTGTTGTTGTTTGTAAATATTTGTGTTTTATAATTTTTTTTTCTTTATCTCGAACCATAATGTTATTTTAATTTATTAATTTTGAATAAAATAATTTAAATCCAAATTAACATTATCAATTATAAGTGTGAGCCTTTCATCAACTGGTAAAGTTGCTCCTTTCAGGGCTGGCCTTGGGTAAGGACAGCCTGGATGCCCACCTGGAACTCATCTTTATAAACAGCAAAATATGACTCTTTTTTACTCTCATACAAAATAAAATAAAATAAATAGAGCTTATTCTTAACCTTATAAAAAATAACAAAAGGCCCATTTTTTGCTTTTTTTAATTCTTTATCATCGCCAAAAATCAATGTTATGAATACCGTATCGAATTTGGTACCAGATTGGATTTTAATACGATACTGTACTGATACCGATTAATACTAGATACCGCTTCGAGTAATTTTTTAAATTTATAAAAAAGTCCCTAAATTTTTAACAGTTACAAAATAGTTCATTATCATATTTTTACAGTTGTCGTTTATTTAATTTAGTTTTTTTATATCTTAACCATTTAGTTTATATATATCTTTATTATATTCTAATTATTTCTATATATAATAATTATCTATATATAATATATGTCTATATATAATAATTATCTAAATATAATAATTTATTGTAAAATAATGAAAATAATTCAAAATTTTTTATTTTATCAAAATTTTGAATTATTATTTTAGAATTGTTAATTTTCACATTCCATTTTATTTTATATTCAATTAGACATAATCACAATTTTAATTTAATATATAAAATTAATTTAATAATGATTAATAAATATAATTAAATTAAAATATATTTTTAAAATATATACATTTCAAATAAATTTTGATTTAATAATAAAAAATATAAAATATATATTAGTTTATAATAATAATTTTTAAATTATTTATTTTTAAAAATGAAATATTTTTATTAATACTTTATTAATAAATATTATATAAAATATTAAAATAAATTTAAATAAAAATAATTTGTTAGTAATAAAAATAAAAATATTTTATTTTTAAGTTTATTTAATTTATAATTATTATTAATAATAAATATTTATTATTATTTTAAAAACTTTGAAAAAAAGGAAAGAAGGAGAGGTAGGACTTAGGAGGGAGGGAGGGAGATTTCGAAAATTTTGCAAAAAAGTCCCCTAAATTTTTAAAATTTTCGGTACCGGCCGATATTTTGCATACCAGCCAGTACCGACTGGTACAGCCGAAATTGGCTGATATCGACCGGTATTTAAAACCGATACCAAAATTTAAAATTTTATACCAGTTTTAAATACTAGTAATAACCCTTATTTCTTTGGAGCTATAAAGTTACAGATTCAAGTCATGAATAGAAATTCTTAATAAAAATACAAAAGAAAGGATGTATACAATATAACTCTCCCTAAATTCCCACAAATCGAAGAGCCTTCTGCACTAACTATGATAATTTTTATCTAAAATTATCAATCCTATTATCATTTTCATATTTTTTGTGAATGCACTTAACTTGAATGAGAAACAATTTAAAGCTCCAAAAAATGTGAACAATATCAAATTATGAGTTGTTGGGTTAAAAGTGTTTTTGGTTTGGAATCTTAGTATAAGAAACAAACACGTGTAATTGAGTATAAATTTAAGTTTCCAACAACCCAACCAAACTGGTCGATCATGAACTAAAAAGTCAACAGCTACATACGTGACAATCACCTTCTTGATATAATATACAACGAACACCAATTTTCAATTATGCCAAGCTTTGAAAAAGGTTGAACCATATCGACCGAATCTCTTCATCACGCTTCCTATCTGTATGTTATTAGGTGGCATATGCATTGTTGAATGTTTAAAAATGACAAATATGGTATGAGGAACTTATGATTCGGGAGAGTTTAAAGTTGACATTTTAATTAAATCCGATTTAACTCGAATTAAAGTTAATATTATTAAAATTAATTAATTTTTAAATGATTAAAAAATCTAATCGATTTGTTATTATTACGAAGATTTAATAACGATTGAATCTTTTAAATCGTAAAATCGAAATCTTCGAATTCAATCTTATTTAAAGATGTTTGAAGTCAATGTCAGTTTATGTAGATATCGACTGCCCTGGCTTTGCTTGCAAGTATCAATTTCGGCTCATAACTTCACTTTCAATGTTTGTGTTCAAATTCAACTTCGCTGACTTAAACATGTCATTTAAGCTTAAAATCCATTATATAAGCGAGCTTAAGGTATAACTAGTATTCTCTTTTCTTTATGCACTGTATGTCGTAAAAGGTTCTGTGTTTAAATTTTTTTTACGTACGTTTTTTCGATTGAACTTGTCGTACAGAGTTTGTCTAATACGAAATATTTAATTGACATAATTTGCAGACTATTACGTCAATCTAACAATTTATTCAATATATATACAGAGATAGCAATTGCAAGTTATTATGTTTAAAAAAAGAAAGCGATGGCCTCAAGCAACCTTTTACCTAACTCTGAAAGACTCCAAAAATCCTATAAATTGGAGAATATGAATATCTAATCTCAACCACTAATTAACGGCTACATTACTTTTAAGTTTAGGCAGGCACAATTAGGTAGTAACATAAAACAAACAACTATCCTTTTCTCTTACAATTATGTTAATCCCAGTTCTCATTGACCATGAGTTTGTCTATATAAACATACATTTGTCCTCACAACCACTCTGAAATTCCAAACACAACGAAAGACCTGTCTGAAAATGGCTACTGCAATTGTCCTTGTAGTTCTTGTCCTGGCCGCTCCGGCGGTCTATGCGGCTGACCACACCGTTGGTGGAAGCTCAGGTTGGACCAACTTCGGAACAGATTATTCCACTTGGGCCGCCGGCGAAACATTCAGTGTTGGCGATAATCTCGGTAAGATGGAACTCTCAGAATCAATATACGTGATGATATCGTATTGATCATTAAATTTATGGTACCTGTAAAAACTATTTTTGACAACTAAATAATTCAATATTAATTACAAAAATTACTTTATATTATTATTGCTTTTTATAAATAACTTCTCTATTAGTTAAGGGTAAGATTGTGTATTATTAGATATCTTCAAAATTTACACTTCAATAAGATTTATACTTAAGATTGGTGTTGTTGTTGATGTTATTCTTTTCTTTAAAAAAGTATATGAATTCTACCTATATTTAATAGTGTTGGATTCAACTTTTATTAATATTTAGTATTTATATCACATACAAATTTGGATAATAAATTCATATTTTTTAAAAAAATTAGTTAATAGAGTAAAAAATATAATACAATATTTTTCTTATTTTCTTACGATCTTATTAATAAAAAATGTTCATTTTCAAAATATCTTTATATTTTGAGATTGAAATGTTTTTAGATAAAAACGTCTCGATGTTTAAAAATTACATAAAATTAAATGACGTTAAGTATAGAAAATTTTAATTAAAATTAATAATATTAACTATAACAATTTACTGTCCTCTTTTTTTTAAATAAACAATATGCAAATAAACTCTAACTATATTTTAATAAAATTGGATCTAACTTTTATTAACATTTAGTACAATAACAACAACACCTAGTAAAAATTTCATTGATAAGAAATTTGAGGGACAGCTCGAACCCAGCCCAATTTATTAACATCTTTATGCAGATTGCCTGGCAAATTACGTAAAGTATAACTCTATTTATATTTTAATAAAATACTTGACAAAATTTTCATTGACAAAAATTTTGAGGGGTAGCTCGAGTCTGAGCCTGAGCCTGAACCTGAGCTTGAGTCGATCTATTGATATCTCTGTGCAAATTAGCTTGCAAATTATGCAAGCGTTTGCAATTTTGGTGTCACTCCGCTTATCAGCACACAATTAGACTGTCTTTCTATCCTACTCGAGGATATAACAGGGGTTTTGTTTCCTAGATTAATTTCGTAGTCAGTTTGTTTGCTTTTTCTCTTTTCATTAAAAAAAGTTATTATCAAAATATAATAAATTAATTTTCTTATTGTTTTTAAATATTCGGCTAATACAAAAAATAATCATTTTTAAAATTATCTTATATAAAATACAGTGTTCAACTACGATGGCACCACCCACAGTGTGGCGGAGGTATCACAGAGCGACTACAAGAGCTGCAGCTCAAGCAACGCGATCAAGACATACAACGACGGAGCCACGACAATAACCTTGTCCAAGGCTGGTCCGATGTACTTCATTTGTCCAACCGCCGGTCACTGCAGCGGAGGCATGAAGCTGTCGATCAACGTAGGCGCAGCCAGCACCACCCCAAGCACCTCTCCCAGCACTCCGGCCACCACCACTCCGTCCGGTTCTACACCTTCCAATTCCAATGGTACATCTTCACAACCTGCAGGTCACAATGGAGCCGCTGTTTCTTTCAGTGGCACGAGTCTTTTGGTGCTTGGATCGATGCTTGGGGTTGCATTAATGGGCTAGTGAAGAGGCAGTGCTTGTTAAGTTGTATCAAAGTTGTGTGATTTTGTATTATTTTGTAACTATCAAAAAACGCCTCTTCAGTCTTCATTCTTTCTGTCTTTTCCTAATATTGTATAGGAGTATTGGCAGAAATAATATCCATAAATATGAGAGATTATTTTAAATATTTTTAATTAAAATAAAAATTATTTCAAATAAATTAACATAAAATATTTAATTTTTAAATAATAATTATTTTTAAAAAGTATTTTTATGTTTAAAAACACCTAAATATAAGAATATATATTTTAATTTATAAATTTAAATTAACATTTTCTAATATTTTTATATAACATCCTAAGTAATTCATACAAATAAAAAAATTTAACATAATTTTATACATAATTCAGTA
The DNA here is from genome assembly GCA_027575705.1 of Erythroxylum echinodendron. Taxonomy (NCBI): domain Eukaryota; kingdom Viridiplantae; phylum Streptophyta; class Magnoliopsida; order Malpighiales; family Erythroxylaceae; genus Erythroxylum; species Erythroxylum echinodendron. Next base: position 699,439 of record JANZXR010000004.1, read on the forward strand.
TAATATCAGACAATTTTGTACTATTTTTCAATCGATGCAGTACTATAACTTTCATTTTTCAAAACGTTTTAAGAATGTGTTTGGTCCGGCTTTTGGTAGGTAAAAAAGTACTTTTTTCACCGCAAAAGCTGAACTAAACACACTCTAAAAATTAAACCGATTTGACTTATTTAACAGTAAAAAATTTAAACTAGTTAACTTTTTAATAACTTTAACTTTTCGGCTTAATTTAGTTTAATAATTTTTTTGCTGAAAACTAATAAATTTTTTTAATTAGTCGATCAAATTTTATAAACTGATCGTAAATTAAAACAATCTGATTAATTTTTATTTAATATTTTCATTTTTTAATTAAAGTTTAACATTTTAGATAAGTATTCTTTATTTATTTTTTAAATTCCTTAATTTTATTCAATCTTTAACTAATTTTATGATGATCTTATATCGTTTAAATCTTTAAAACTTTAGATCTCTTATATGGCCGAATTAACTTTCGGTATGATTTTAAAAGTATTTTTAATTGCTGGCATTAGAATTTGATGTGATGGTTTATCTTATTCTTACCCTGCAAGTAAGGCACGTCGTGTGTGGATGTAAGACCACCACCATCTACGTTTGATTTTTTCGCAACGTTGGTGGGAGTAGTTTAGCATTCTCTTCTATTAATTAGAAGTTTCGATTTTGAGTTCTGATAACGGAGAAATTTATTTGGCCAATACTTTAATCTTTACGGGCTAACTAGGTGTTAGCAGAAAATTAATCTGAATATGAATGACTTAAATGTGTCTTTTTATAATTGAGACCCTCTTAAGACACTTCGTAGTAAAAAAAATAAATTAGTAGCTTTAGAAATCATTAGATTTCTAAACAACACCATTAGAAATCCTGATGATACTCAAAATTTAGAGGTTTCAGTATTACGCAACTTTATTCTTAACTAGTAGGGAGATTATTTAAAAAATAAATTATATAAATAATCATAAATTATATTTTTTTTAAATCATATATTCACAAACCTTAACGAAATAAGTGTGTCAAAGCCCAATAAATCAGCCCACGATGAAAGTTCAATTCTTGTTGGACTTCAAGTCATGATCTTTAGTTGAAGCCTACCAAGAATTTATTGCTTTGTTCTCCTTCCTAATCCTCCCATTGTTTCTGAAGTGGTGAGGTAGGAAATCTGAAAATTTGGTGTTAGCATCAGGCAAGGGTGAAAGGGAGACATGGCAACAGACGAAGACAATGGAGAGTTTTACCTCCGATACTACGTTGGACACAAGGGAAAATTCGGACACGAGTTTCTGGAGTTCGAGTTCAGACCTGACGGTAAGCTCCGATACGCCAACAACTCCAATTACAAGAACGATACTATGATTCGCAAGGAGGTCTTCCTAACTCCTGCTGTTCTCAAAGAGTGTCGCCGAATCATCTCTGAAAGCGAGGTTTTTTTGTTATAAGCCACTTTTCTTTTTCTAATTTCTCTCTGTTAGGGTTTTTTTTGAATTCTCAAATCTTGTCCTTCGATATGGTTCTTGTAGATTATGAAGGAAGATGATAACAATTGGCCAGAACCTGACAGAGTTGGGCGCCAGGAGCTGGAGATTGTAATGGGTAATGAACATATATCGTTCACTACTTCAAAGATTGGATCACTTGTTGATGTTCAGAGCAGTAAAGATCCTGAGGGACTCCGCATTTTCTATTATCTTGTTCAGGTCTGTTGTTTCTCTGCACTTACTGTATTGAAATTATGTGCTTAACTTGCCATTGGGATACTAATGACTTGAGAGATTTGCTTAGAAATATAGGTTGTGTAAAGCTAATGGTGGCCTTTGTTATTTTCTTTTTTTTTTTTGGCTCAAGAAACTACACATTATTGAACCTGAGAAGTTTAGTTTTGATAGTATGTATGGTTTTTGAGAACTTCAAACTAAAAGTAAGGGTCTCCTGCAATTTATGTTGTTTGCTTATTAGTTAGGAGAAGTATCAACTTCAGTTTGATTATTGCCAGTCGTAGAATGTTAACGATGGATTCTTCGGCTACATTACAATTTATACAGGAGCAGCTCAGGTCAAATAGGGGGATTTTGCTGAATTCACTTTTGCTGAATTCATTTCTGCTTTACTGATTATGATTCTTCTTGGTCTGTGATTGCAGGATTTAAAGTGCTTTGTCTTCTCCCTCATCTCTCTCCACTTCAAGATCAAGCCTATTTAAGAGCCACCATCATGTCTACAATACAACTTGTAACTTCATTGTGTCTGGATTTAGAATTTTTGTTTTGATTGTTTGACAGTGTGGTTCCCTTTTTCTCATGCTTTCCGAGGCTTTGTGAGATTTTATGGGCATGACTCCCTTGGTTTTGTGGATTGGAATCCATTTGTCTTTGACGTTGCATAGTTTTGAACTCCTAGTCTGTGTCTTTTGAGTCGTGAGCATGATCTTATAGTGAACATGAAACAATGTGATTTCGCAGATTCAAGCTTGTGCTTCCCAAGTTTTGGCAAAAAGCTACTGCACTTTGAAAGAACAAGATCCTGCTTATGTTTAGCTTGTTATCTTGTAATGGGCAGAAGCAGAATTCTCTTTCAGAACTGCCGGTTAATTACAAAACACACGTTCATAAAAATGACTTGAAATACATCTGAATGTTATTGAGCTTCTTCGACTCCGTTCGTCGAACGATAGATTTTGCCGATTGCCGTCAGATATACATTGTCCAAGTAATATGTACAACAGCATTGATTGTGCTCGAAATAGTTACACAGGGAGTGGATCATGCCATCTTCTCTTTACCTCAGTTTTCCACCGTACCTCCCTAAGCTTCCCATCGACCCCATAATCCCTTTCCATAACAAGGTTGATTCCTTCATCTGAATACCAGCCAACTCCTATGCAAAGGACACCATCTTTGTTAACATCGACATAAGCCGTAACACCACCTGGAAGCCAAAGCACAGTGACATCCTGCATATCCAGCGTCTCTTCCTCGCCGAAGTACACTGTACTCTCAGGCAAACTTCTCTTCTTCAAGGTTTCTGTACAAAGGTAAACGAACGATGCACCATGGCCGTCCTCAGCCACCATCTCCTCACCAACTATTGATACTGGAGTAGCACTCACCTCGAAGACCTTCCAGGATCCTATCAATTCCGATGGTCGAGTTCGTTTCCGTTGAGAAAATGGCTTTAAATTGAACTCCATGTCACTGGTTTAACCGGTAAGAAATTAGTCCTCACTAAATGAGAAGACATGAGTGATAGATTTCAATGATATCAAATCCAAGACACCCTTTCTCATAGCAAATTCCCCATCAAAAGTATGCTTCCACGAAACTAACATGTAACACATTTCAACTGAAAAATAGATAAACAGGGTAATATTTCTGGCACAAAACCTAACTATATTAATAAACAAGTTCATAAGTACTTTATATCATATCATGACAAAGACATGAAGAGTAAATAAATAATAGTGATGGGCATGATTATCTTCCTGCCTAATGAAGTTGAAAGTAAGAGATTAAGGCCTACATGAGACATGATCATGATAATTATACCGCTAATCCCAAATCAAAGGAGAAACAAAGGAAATGGGAAAGAGATGTTAAAATTAAGTACCCATAATCCTAAATCCTAAACCCTGAACTTCAAGCATCAAAGTCCAAGTAGCAAGAGGGACTAAAACTAAGTACCTGTAATCCTGAATATTGACAGGACTGGCCCATTCTTCTTCATATACAGCAACTCTCATTATTTGTATTTCTGAACCACCATTGTTAAACTCTATTGTATGAACAATCCGAAGTCTTTTATGACAACCTTTGACCAAACACTAAGCATGAAAAGCAATTAAGATAATCAACAACAAGATTCTTGCTGTAAGGAATATAGCTCAAATCATTCCAAACTCACTTGCTCAAATTTGTAAGTTGGAGAAAGGTAATACTTAGTATCATCAGCTTCACCAACTGGAATATCAACTGGACCCCTTGAGTAAGATCCATCCTGCAAATCACCGGACGAATACATGATTTTGATGCACACTAAAGTGAAACTAGAACAAAATTTGCAGTTACTCGAAGATGCCAATCGTTAAGAACTTCTGAAATGAGGAGAAATAAAATCAATAACTTGTGCAATTCACAAACTCTATTCTAAATTTCTAGTACCCCACATAACAAAATTAAGAACCATATTTCACAATGGTAGAAGTGAGCAAGGAGGGCAGAGAAACTCATACCTCAAAGAAAACAAGGCCAGTTTCATTGCCCATGAGATCTTCTTCCATTAAATCACTTGCTTCGAAGTTAAAAGACCCAAAATCAGGCATATCATGAATTCCTGAAACAGCTACATCCTTCTTCTCTTCTTTACTTCTATTATTCCCTGCAATTTTCAGTGGCACTTCACCGTAAGGGTTTAAGGTCACCCAATTTATCTTCCTTTTAATTTGAGACGTTAGTCCTCCAGATTGTAAAGGGACAGATTCAACTCGAGAAACAGTATAACAATCATATAAGTTCTCGTCCTTCTTTCCAATTTCAATCGGCTCCATTTCAGCGGTAGTCGGAGAAAATACAGCCCCAACCCCTTTCCATATGCCACTTACACTACTTGCAAACGTATTCCAAACTGGTTTTATTACAGGTTCCTAGAAACAAAACAAGAAGAAGAAGATGTTCTATGTTAAGATCAGTTTCAGGTACAAGATACTAGGAGAAAAAAGACCAGAAAAATCCCACGTAAATCAAATTTGTCTCACTATCCATTAAGGCAACATACTCGAGCAATACCAAAACAGGAGAATACATATATAGGCTAACCTGTGTTTGAAGAACAGTCTCGACCTCCATTAACATAGCACCAGAAACCATAATTCTACCGCCTTTGTCCCGATTCCCTCTAACCGCTCTCTTCCCTCCCTTCTTCCTCCGTTTACCTTTCTCCCTTTCCCTTTCTCTCTGTGCATTGGCCTTTGCCTTGTCATTGTCGACGCTCCAAACGTTGTCCTTTTTACCCTTCACTTTCACCCCATCTTGTTGTTGGGGTTTGTTGTGACATCGGGCTGTGAATCTTTTAGGGGTTAGTCTGGAAAGTTTTGAGCTAAGGGACAGGTGCTTAGAGGTGGAATTCGATTTGAAAACCCCGAACTTGAGGTTTGCAGTGAAGGTCTTGCAGAGATGAACACTTGGTGATTGCATACCTTCAACCGAAGAGTAGTTTCAGAGAAGATTGAGATAACAGTAAAGATGGTTCTTTAGTAGGAGGAGATCGTAGAATTCACTAGTAATGAACTCAACTTCGCTTAGCCCAATAACAACTAATTTCGAGCTTTCTTCGCACAAACTCGTGGGCTGGGCTCCCGTTTAATAGGATGGAAAAATCAGCCCAGCCTATTTTTGGCTTAAGTTTACCGAATCTCGGGCTGAACATAATCTATTCGGGCAGAGCTATAGGCTGATCATGGTCTACTCGAGTCAGACTACAGTCTAAACTAAACCTGAGCAGACTATAGTTAACTTGTCATTTTTAAAACGTCATCGTTTTGAAAAATTTTTAGTTAAAAATATAAATGACAGGCCGGTTCAGCCTAACCTGCCTATAGCCTATCTACTCATAATCCAAGCCATGGGCTGGGCGCAAGCGAGGCTAGGATAAGTAAGGTTTGAGCAACAAAAGAATTAGATAAGGTGGGACCAAAATCATGAACAAACTTCACCTCATGTCGTTTCGTAGGGAGCAATTGTTAGGTAAGAGCAATACTAACATCATCTAAAAAGCCAATAAGTGCCCCATAAAGTTCTACAACTTAAGGAGATAATGGCCTTGCTTGGATAATAGGTTATCAGCTAAAAATTGGCTGATTGACCAAAATCAGCTGTTTGACTTAGCCAATCAGTCATTAAATTTGTTTAGTAGTTGGCTGATTGGGTTGGCTGATTCAACCCAATCAGCCAAAAATCAAGAAGCTACCTTACCCCAGCGTTTGGGGTAATCAGCTGATTACCCCAAACCTAAAATACCAAAATGCCCCAACCCCTTCAACCATTTTACCGTTGGAAAGTAAGCACACTTAGGAAGAGATGTTGTGACAAGATATAAGGGTATACGTTCCTATTTGTCTGCTTACCAAAAACTGTGAAATGATCAGTGTAACCCCATGCCTAGTTTATCTTCACGTGTGTACATTTCTTGTCCAATGAGACAAGTAATAAAATTTGAATAGGCTTTTATATTATTTAAAGTAAAAGTCATGCATCTTTTTTTAAAAATGATTTTGAGATATTTCAAACAAATAATAAATCAATATTTTTTAAAGAAATCAAAATTATTATTATTATTATCATTATTAATTTTTTTTTGTTATTATTATTATTATTATTATTATTATTATTATTATTATTATTATTATTATTATTATTATTATTATTAT
>JANZXR010000004.1:721408-794960 GCA_027575705.1 Erythroxylum echinodendron
TTCTTATTTTAATTTAATATTTTATTATTTATAATTTTAATTTTATATGATTAATAATATATTTTTAATTATTTATATAATAATTAATAGTTTATTAAATCAATGAATTTTTTAGTCATTTTATCTCTTTTCAGCAACCGCAACCACACTTGCCAAGCACCTATTTTCACGTTTCAGCAGTTATCAAAACAATGATTCTAAATACATAAGTATTTGTTGAAATTTCAGTAGGTTAATTTCAGCCGGTTATCAACTGCCACTACTCGCCAAGTTAAGTCAGACTTTTCACATTCTTAATAACAGTAAAGTACTGTATTCAACAGTAAGCTACTGCTTCATGTATCTTTCACCTTATCTTTTTGGCAAAGGACATACAAATAGTTACACTTTACACTATACATTAATGTGTGCATGAAATCATAACATGTTAGAACCATAGCACCTTACATTCTATATTGTCTTTTTGGTATATACCAAAAAAGAGACTGTACTTAAACTTAAACCAATAGTTTTGAACACTTAAGTTTATGATTATAAAGGTGTAACTTTGCTAGAAATATCAAGTTATCATAATGTATGAACGGCATTATGATAACTATCCTTCCAATGGGTAGAAGAAACCGGTGATGACTGACTTAGTCCTCAAATTACCATAAGTCATATGTTAAAAAACTGAGAAATCTTTATGCCAAGGTTGGTAAAGATTGTGAAGTCTCACCTGTAAGAACAATAGCTTCAAAGTTGCAACCCAACCATAAGCATAAGCATAACCATATATTCCATTGTTTGTCCGAAGCTTGAAACCAAAAACAAAAAGGACTTGAGTGGGGAAACAGACAATGTTAGAGACAGAGTGGGATCCACCAAATTATCTGATGCCTCACTCTATCATCATGAAATTTGAAGAACCCTTTTGAAAATTGATTGAGAAGGCCATGATTGTTGCATGGAATTCAGCATATACAACCCTATGGCTATCCCTCTCTTATTGCTTCGACTTGTAAATCTTTTTTGGGTGATCTATTCATTACCCTTTTGAACTTTGAATATCGAAATCATGAACATGTCGGATCCGTAGGTAAAGCTTTTCTTTTTCTTATATCTAATAACAATTCCTTCTTCTTTCTTGGCTTGCTTTGCTTTGCTTAGATTGTTGGTACCGAACCACTTGGTTTCTTACACTTGTGAAAGGTTCAAACGAGACTAGACGACTACTGTATTCTTCCATTACCCGGTCTTGAAGAGTTTGGAAAGTATAAAACCAGATGGGCCTCAGGATCACACAGGAACAGTAAAAACATGAAATGGTCACTAATTTTAAGGATCTAACCGAACAAACAAAACAGCCTCAAACACCAGCCTTTTGAGTTTTAATATATATAAATATATATATAACCTGTCATGAGCGAAGTTATTGCACGTGCCAAGTGCTGTTCTTACATGACACAGCAAGTTGCTACTAATTCACTTTGATCTGATGTTTGATCTGACATATTCTGCAATTATTATTAGGTACAGAAGCAGTCACTTATCATCGTCATCCTCACCCGCATCCACTGCATCCTTTCCCGGTTTATCGTTACCTTTTTCTCGCCTCAGCATTGGCTTCCATGTACATTCATTCGCTTGAGATATGGTTTTCTTGATTAAATAGCAATCTTCGCAGCAAGAGTTTAAGGTATTTAAGGAAAAGAAAAAGGAAGAATCAATTACTTCAAGGCTTGGTTTAAAAGGGTGGTAGTAGTTGAAAATTTGGTAAAATTAATATATTAAAATGATAAATATTTATTTTTAATAAGTATTTATATATTTATGATTGCTATTTTGGTAATATCTTAAATGTAAAAATATGTGTTTGAAATCTGCTGCTGCGGTTGTTGAAAAGAGATAAAATAACTAAAAAATTTATTGATTTAATAATTAGTCATATAAATTTAAAATTATAAATAATAAAATATTAAATTAAAACAACAAAATATAAATAAAATAAATTTAGTAAATAAAATATTTCATAAAATATATTATTAGCCATATTAATTAAGAATATAATAGAAAATAATACTTACAGTGAAGGTTATTAATAGAAAGTAAAATTTTAACTGCAAAGCAGCTTACTATCGCAACCTTCTTTCTGTTTATTGATTTCTGCGGTAGTATCGCACTTTCTTCCAACCTCCGGTTGTTTATCGCAAATTCAAACATATGACTACGTTTAAAAACTATAGAGAATAAGTACTTATCCTCACTGCACCGCATATCTAAATGCAGTCTAAATCTAAATTTAAATTAAACTTCAACCTAAAAGATCACAATTTTAAAACGACAATATTAAATTTCAATTTAAAAATAAATTAAGAAAATAAATTTCGGGTTATATTCTAAATATACGTACCGTAAGTCACCTTTTATTTATATAATAAAGTAAAATTTTAATTAAATACTAGTTATATTTTTAACAAAAATTACATCTAAATTTTATTAAAATAATTAGAATTTAATTAGAAAACTATTTATAAAAAGAAACATTAAAATAAAATTTAATAAAATAATAATTAAGTTCGACTAAAATTTTTTTATATACTTAACATTCTAAATTCTTATTGATCTTTAATACCAAAATATATTTAAATGTATATTTGAAAATACCTATCGATTATTTCCGAGACCAATCCATCGAACTTACCTTAAGAACGTGTTAAGTGTTGTTTGTTCTCATTCTTCGCCGGTCTCAAGTACCATCTTCAGTTTTACCTTTAATCAGATTTCTATCGTATCATATAGCAGGTCGTTGTTTTTCAGGATCATATTAGCTTTGACAAGCATTCAGTTCTGGTGGAGATTGGAGAATGTGCAGAACCGGAACCCATCAGAATCATGAACGATTTGGCGTTTATAGAACTAGAAACCAAAATGAATACTCCCAAGTCCTACATTGATTTGCATGCAAGGTAACCCTGCATATCTCCGAAACCTCGCGACAGAATCCAAGAAGTTAGCAGATCATTGCCTCCGCGCAACAATGGCGGCTCACGGTTAACCTACTTTCCTGAAACTGATGGTTTGGCATATAAGCTATCTTTATATGTACTAAGAAGAAGTTAATTAAGTTAAATGGCGATGGCAGAATCATTAATAACTCCATATCTCCAAGTGGGCTATGATTTGTAGGAAACGAGAAAATTCTTTCACTGCTTATTCTCTTCCGACTAGTACTTCTACTAAATTTCCTCCATGCGATTGCGTGGATGATAGGAATATCATAATTGATACAGGACATCTAATACTGTATAGAGAGCTTAAGTGATCGACGAATACGAAACTATTTGGAGACATTTCTACAGAAAAAAATCAGTTTCTTGTATGCTGATGATGGCTTCAGGTTCAGGGTACGTGCTTATATTAAGCAACTTCGTGGAATTATATCCAATTGAACTGGAGTTTATCCTGGAACGTACGTTTTTTGGGTCAGGAGGAAAAAGGGAGATTGGGACCATATCGAAAAACAAGAGGAAAAATAAAAAAAATTAAAGAACTTATTAGTTAATTACTTTGTTAGGGATTTTTTGTTGTTTAATTTAATCTAATTTTAATTATTTAGCATGATACATGGCATCCTTCGTTTACGGTAACATAAACGTCAATTCCGTTAATGTAGATACTAACGTTGGATTATATTTAAAAAAAATTGAAAATTTTAATATTTAATTGTCATTTTTTAAAGTTTAGACTGTAAACAAAAAATTGAGACAACTTTAAGATTTTTAAAATTAACCATAATATAAACTTAAGATATTATAAATTTCTCGATCTAAGCAGGAGACATCGAAAATAGGATTTTTTTTTTAAATTTTTATACTATCGAATAAAAAATCTATTAAATTTGAGAATCGAAACTAGGACAAATATAAAAAAAAAATCGAGAAAAAGCTGAACCATGAAGCTATTTTCTCCGTTCAATAAAAAGGATTTGAGAATTTAGTTGGTGACCAATAATTTGTTTTTAAAATTTACGAAATTAGTTCAATATAAAAAATATTAAAAAATAAATTATGACATTTTATATGAACAATGAATTCAAAGTTTATATTTAAAAAAGAGATAAAAACTTTTATAAATGTATAAAATTTATTAATCAACTCTTAGTTAATTATTTTTAAAATATAATTTTCTAATTTGAAAACACATATAAAAATATTTGTTTAAAAACAGTTTCTTTATCAATCATAGAAAAGAATTATAGAAAAGATTGTGTATTATTGAATTTTTCTAAATTTTACGTCTCACTCATATTTTTTATTGAGTGTTATTATTATTATTGTCGTTAATCTCTTTGTTTGTTTTTTTAAAAACGAAAGAGCCTATAATCACTATCTTTTAGATACGTATTGGGTAAACTTTCAAATTGACACGATACTTTACAAATTACATCAACCGAGTACTCTGCACTAAATAAATTATATATGAACTTATTCTTTACTCAACCATCTTGACTACCCTGACTTTTCTTAGGAGACGTATACGTTAGTACATCGAAGATTCCAGCCTAATTCCAAATTTCAACTTGACCTGTTCATACTTTCTGCGTTTTCTAAAGATTTCTTGGTGAGGGACCGATCCGCCATTGATATTTGACAAGTATGACGAATTTTTCCTCTCTAAATTTTCATTGTCGGCTCAAAAGTTTCAACATCATACTACAAAATTTCACAATTTATCATAATAAAACACCTTATGATGTTCATATTGATAAGATTAAAAGATAAGTTACAGTGCAAGAATCGTTGATAAGAGTAGTCTATCAAAAATAATCACTCTATTAAATAAGAGTAAAGTTACGTATTATCGGACTTCTTCAGATCCCGCGACTCAGTGAGATTTCAAATTTAATATTGATGATGATAACGAGTAAAATTCGAATCTTGTAATCAAAATTTCCCATTTATTAGTAAATTCTTATTTCATCATCTTTGGACTAAGGTAGTCCTTAATTTGTCCAAGAAGTCAAAATTTGTAGTTGTGAGAAGTCCTATAGTTGAAAGAAAGAAGCATCTTAATTATATCAAAAGATGAGTTACTGAGTTTGGTGTTGGTGGTGGTGTTGGTGTTGGTGTTGGTGTTGTGGGGGAAGTTGGGAAGGTCTTTTCTTTGAATCACAACTCACAAGGTGAGAGCGAAACTTGGAAGTGGAAAGTTGGGAGGAGAGTATGATAGTTTCTTCTTTCTTATCTCTGCTTTTGCAGGTAAGGGCACATTTTATATTGGAATTTGATTTGGCAGGATTTGAGAGGTTGCTCTTTTATATATATATATAAACAATTAAAAAACCTAATCGATTTGTTGTTCTCGATTGTAAAAATTTGGAACTTTTTAACTTTTTAGTTCGGTTTTCAAATTTTTGATTACTTTAATAACTCTTATTGTTAAAAACTGATTAGTTTATTATTTAATCGGTCAATTTTTATAAATTAATTAATTTTTATTTAATAATTTAAATTCTTGATGGATAAGGACAATATTTTTCAATCATATTTTAAATTCTTTAATTTTATTTAATTTTAACCTGTTTTTATAACATCCTAATACCAATTGAACCTTTAAAACCAGAAACATCTTATCTTACTGACTTAACTTTTGGTCTACTTTTATAACACACACACAGATTATATATATATATATAATTATTTATTTATTTGTCTATGTCTCTTCTTTTTAATTCCCTTTCAACTTCCATTTGACATGGATGAGAAGCTTTCATGTACCCCACTACTCATTGCCTCCATAGACTTCTGATCTGACTAGTCTCCCATGTTTGTTACTTATCTTATGTTTTGTTCATCAATCAGTATGTTTTTAAAGAGTTTATTCTTTAACTTTTGATAGTACATGGTATATTATTTTAGTAATTATGCATTATAAAAAATACTTTATATATATATATATATATAAAAGAGCTTGTGTCTTGTGTAGTTCAGAATTTGATCTCTTTTCAGGTCTATTTGTAACGCCTGATGTTGTACATTAATAAAAATTTAGTAATTATTAATACAATAAACAATATAAAACTTATATTAATAAAAATAATATAAGTTTGGTCAATGTAGAAGAAGAAAACTTTCTTCAGGTTAGGTTCCTATAGGTCTGTGTTTCAGATTTCCACATTTGCTTCAACAAAAAGTACTTAGCCACACCTCTCGCTTATCACATATATTCCTGACCTTTCATTTCCATTGCAGGCTTATTAGCTAGGCTGCTAGAGCACATCAAATCCTCTGGTTATGTTATTTTGATTTAACCATTTTTATTAAATTTTATTTATACACTTATATGGGGTCTATATAAATGTGTGGATAAGATTAAACAAAACATGATATGAACACTATAACTGAAACAGAAGATATGATTCTCTACTTGGGACATGATCTAATTTGATCAGGTGAACAAATATTCTAAACCTGCGAACTACTCTTTCGATTCCCGTCTCTTCTCAACGGTCTAATTTTTGTAAATTCCATTTATTGAATTGATGAATTTTTATGAAATAAAGTAGAAACAGAATAATAAGAACATATAATTTGCTTCCGATAATTAAAAATAATATTAAACAATTCTCACGTGATTATAAACTTTGATATGTTCTCAATGTATTAAATAGTTAATTAAATCCCCTCATAGCAATTTTTTTAAATAATTTTCACAATTTTTTATAAATTACATCTCGTTTCATTTATACGTGAGTTTATTGAAAACAACATTTATATCAAGTAAGAATAAGAATGTGTATTCCTTGACCTTTCTAGATTTTACATTTTAGCGAGATTTTCATTGAATTTTGTTGTTGTTGTTGTTATTTTTGACTCGTATTATTTATAATTATTGCACTAATTTGTAATTAAAATATTATAAAGTTAGAAGGGATCGTAATTATTTCAACTGGTAATATATATAAAAAGGAATTATAATTTATTGAAATTTAATTTAGTAAAATATAAACAATTTAAGATATATTTAGATTTGCTTTTGTCATTTTATTCTTCCTACATATGTATAATCCTGTAATCATATTATAAACAACAATTAGTTAGCAAAAGATAGCAATTACTAAAAATCATATTAACTTTAAAATTAATTTTTTAAATTTAAATCATAGTTAAAATTACAAATATTTTAAATTTTAATTTAATAGTTCAATTTATTGAAATTAACAAAAAATTTTATTTTTTAACATAATAAAAATTAACTACAAAATAATTTCATAATTAAATATATATAATTTTCAATTTAATTCTTCAACCTTTTATAATTTTGAAATTTTATTTATTTGCTTCATTTCCATGTGAGAGTCCTGCAAGTTATTTCAGTTCCAGGATTAACTGAAGAATCTACAAAAGATGAGAAAAGCTACGTACATGCAAATGACTATTTAGTATATCTTACTCATTTCTCAAGTACAAGACTGTTCTATATTATTCCCTTTAGTTATTCGGATACCACTGTGTCTCCACAGAATTGATAGAGGAACGAGCTACTTACTGTACAAGTCTTTCATTTCTGTGGACTATATACGACAACCCTAGATGAGACCTAAGGAATGAACAAGTTCCATGAAACATTCTTTCAATTCGATGACCTTACTTGTTGACCAGACTGCACCGCGTGAAACCTAGAGGAGGAGGAGAAGTATATATATAAATAAATACATAGAAGAAAGGAGTCTTGTGGTTATGGAGTTAACTAGGGTTGGTGGGGCAATGGAAGGAGAAAGAGAAGTTCCAAATTACGACCTGCAGGTCTCGTTCTCGACTCCACCAGCAATCCAGGAGATGGGGTTTGTGCAGTTTGAAGAAAATCAGGTCCTGAGCTTCTTGGCACCATCACAGTCTTCTCAGATATCTCAGCCTTTAAACACCACCACAACAACTACCAGTAACACTATAGGATTTGGTCATAATGAGCAGGTAAGTATGTGATTCTGAAGAATCTTTCGGTTGGTACTTCTTTATAACCTTGGTTTTTGATGTTTCTGATACGGTTCTTAGGTAGGGACATTAGATCCAAAAGCCTCTAACGATGAAAATAACTCATGGTATATCATCTTTCTCTTTCCACTTCCTTTTCTTCCATCTCTGTGGATCGTGCGTGAAAGTGTTTTAACTTTTAGCAGCAAACACACGAGCAATAGTTTTATAAGAATCATCAGATCCATCTTCAAATTACACGATTTATTTTCGATTCCCTAAAACAAAAGGTTTGAGGATCTAACATTCTGCAGGTGGAGAAGCTCTTCCTCTGATAAGAGCAAGGTGAAAGTGAGAAGAAAGCTTAGAGAACCAAGGTTCTGCTTCCAAACTCGGAGCGAAATAGATGTTCTTGATGATGGTTACAAATGGAGAAAATATGGACAGAAAGTCGTCAAAAACAGTCTTCATCCAAGGTAATCTTTTAGTTTCTTTGTCCTCTCTGCATATACTACTTTTATCTCGCTTCATCCCCCATCATAGATTCTGCAATTGTGTGGTAGAGCTTGCATGGAGGTTAACTTATTACCAAAGTGGAGGTTAAGTACAGTATAAATCATAAAATTAAAAGGGTTCGAGCACTTAAATATGCAGAAACGAAAAACAACCCCTCCATGATTAGAGCTCAAGAAGATACATGGGTGTTGGAAGAGAATATTGGTGGTACCTATATCTGCAATTCAGGCTGTTTTGATTTGGTCGTTGGTGGAAGTGTCAGGAAGAACACTGAGACCTCCTCCTAATAGAAGCAAACACTTTGATCGAGGAGAAAGTTCTGTTGATTCTCTTGGTTATTGGACCGTACTTGTATTTGCCATTATTACTCCTAATTTTGTTTTCTATGCACTACGTTAACACAATTTTCCAAACTACTCCATAATGTTAGGGAAGTAGAGAATCAAATCATGACACATCGTACCTCTAAACTTCATGTCATGACTACTAACTCAACTAGATGAAATTATTCACAAAAACATTTGGAGATTCTTGTTAGACAAACCATTACCCTAAAGGATCGTTTCACTTGACTTAAAAGATGTTCTTGGATGTGTTTGGAGCCCTTTTATGCTTCTGTAGTCTCACTTTGCCCTAGAACATAGCTTTCATATATTATGTAAATAGATATATCATTTGAAAATGTGTTTGACACTAGATTGGTGGAACTAATGTTCTTCTCCTCCTGATGTTATATATAAAAATACTCATCAAATGGGTTCTGTTGTTTCAGCAGTACTGAGCTATTTGTGGATAGTTCAGGAGTCCTTAGATTGTCAATGGAATACCTGAAACTATAACATATCTCCATTCAAGCATGTTTTAGCTTGTATCTATCCATCCCCTTACTACTATGAATCTTTCCATTGTTAGTTTGAGATATGAAATTGAGTTTTTGATTTCGGTATTTGCTTTGAGATCTTGCATTTGCACTTAACTACTCAAGTTGATATATACTTCCATGATGGACATGTCTGGGCAGAAGCTATTACCGATGCACTCATAACAACTGTCGAGTGAAGAAGAGGGTGGAGAGATTATCAGAGGACTGTAGGATGGTGATAACAACCTACGAAGGTAGACATAACCACTCTCCATGTGATGACTCGAACTCATCTGAACACGAATGCTTTACATCTTTCTAGCTAGTTGTTTGAACCAAAAAACAAAAAAAAAGCTTGTTGTTGATGATTATACTGTTATGAGCTTGTCTAGATTATATCCGAGATTGTGGGGGCATTTTTACCTCTCATAGATCGACCAAACTAAGTTGGAAAAGGGTGACCTTATCGTATAGATACTTGAAAAATTTGTGTGTGTTTGTAATTTATTGGTCTTGTAGTCCATGTAATGAAAGAATCATGTCTGAATCACCAAAGATGGATCAACTGGAATCTATAGCCAAAATGATACATGCAATTAACGTAAAACACAATGCCAAGTTAGTTACTTGTATTTGAAAATTCAGATGATATAGAACAGAGAAAGAAAGGGAAGAAAGTGTTCTGATCCTGTTTTACATGTTAAGTACATGTTTATTTTTCTTATACCATTTTATGGAATTAAAAAAAGTTATCTACCCGGTGATCTGTGAACTTTAGTGAAGTGTAAATAATAAAAATATAATTGTAAGGGTTAATTACAAAAAATCAAACTTTATTGATAAATTATAGCTGGAACTTAAAAAAGTGACAATTAAATATTCAATTTAAAATTTTTTTCAATCTTAACCTGACGTTAGTGTTTCCAATTGACGACGTAACTTGCCACATAAGACAAAAATCCTAAACATTTATATACGTCATACTTAATTAAGTTTAACTAAACTGTGTGATTTTGAGATTAAAATTCTTAAATCAAAGTCGTTGTCTAAATCATTAGAATTAAAAACCTTAAATCAATTTGTTATCACACAGAAAGAAAGAGGACCTAAGGTTACAAATTGATATTTCATTCATATTGTAAAAACTTGTGTTGTTGTCATCTTGCACTAATATCGCAGAGTGTCGTTGTTGTCTCGCACGCACTGGAATGACAAAGTTTTATTTAAAGATTTCAATTACAAAATAATGTAGTTTAGTTAAACTTAATTAAGTTTGACTCGTGTATGTATTTAGGACTTTTGTTTTATGTTTAATTAAGTTTGACATGTGTAAGTGTTTAGGTTGCTGTCTTATGTGGTCATATAAATAGAAACGAAAAAAATTAAAAATTTGAGCAATTAATTGTTATTTTTTAAGTTCAAACTATAATTACAAAATTAAATAAAACTTGAGATTTTTTTAATTAACCTTAATTTTAAATAAGAAATTCCTTTTTTTGTAGTAAAAATTACCAACTACTGATAGTGTAATTGGTATCATTATTGGTAACCATAAAACAAAACGTCTCTGTACAAAGGTAATGAAACTAAGAAATCATGGGTTCAGTTTCTTTTCCTGAAAATAGATGTGAAAACTTTCCCTTTAACGTTACCACATTGATAGTTTCTAGTTAATGAAACTAAGAAATCACCCTTACCAGTTTCTGAACGTAGATATATGGATAGCTCCATATCCTACAATCATCTCTGCAAGCATGCTTGAACATACAACAGTAAATTGATACAATAAAAAACTAACTGATAAAATGTTTAGGCACTTAGCCATGTAATTGCTTTGACGAGTACAATTATTGGCATGATCTCAAACTTAGTTGTTCCTTCAAATGGTTAACCCTCAATGTAAAACATCTTAGTTTTTCAGGCCCAGTGTAGGCTGGTATTTGTATGGCCATTTGTTCTTGACCCACCATCTTATTCCGATTGTTTTGTTGCTATCATCTTTTATTAATGGAATAAAGTGATTTAGATCAGAGTTGAAACAGAATAACTAGAATAAAGAATTTGACGTGACCATCACTACCCCCCTTTTGTCAGAGATGGAAAGCACAACCCCACAAGAAGATGCACAAAGCCTGTATGAAGACCTTTCACCTCTTGGCTTTCTTATGGTTTCTTTTCCAGAACAACAATGGATTCAAAGTTTTCGGAATTTCTACATGGTGGTGGTAAACACACACAGCGTAAGATACAGGCATGTAAGCTTTGACGCTGCTCACGGATGTAACCTCTAATACGCACACTTTACTGAATCAATAATCAGGAGACGACGAAAACATTTGACAAATAAAAAGGTCGTTCAAGTTCATTCAAAAGAATGGATAACAGATGCAACAATGCGAATTATATATAGCATTCCTAATTTGTACAGGCACCAAGTTCGATCAAATCTAGTGTCTTCTTGCAACAGTTTCAGGACTATAGGAGGCTGGTCTAGCAGAGAAGGGTTTTCTTTCAAACTCCACGGATGTAACGGAAAGCAGATAATTTGACAAGCCAAATAGCACTCACTCGGTGTTTTTCCTTTGTCTCAAGAAGAGCAGCAACCATTCTTCTGTGCAACAGGCTGTCCTTTGATTTGCACCGTTGGAGGTGTCGCGTTGTTAGCTGGTTGACTCGCCATTCTGCATGAATTGAAAACATTAGATATATCGCATATAAAAAGTGATAGTGTGTAGTGCCAATTTTAATGTTACAAACCAACTTTCGTATGATGTATTTGGTATTTTGGAGGGCTTGAAGGGATTTAATCACAAAGGCCCTAGTTACGTGTGTTCTAATGTATCAATGAAGTTCCTTTTTGTCAGACCAAGATATGCAAAACTCATCATTACATTCTACTTTCCCCAGTTGTATATACAAATTTCTTGATTCTTAATACCGGTCAAATACTTGAGTGAATAAAAGAGTGAAATCATAGGATAAATCACTACTTTCTAAGCTTTCCAAACTGAAGACCTTACTCGGTCAATATAAACACAGAATCATACCTATCCTTGATTGCAGAGGCCATAGCCATGAAAGCTTGCTCTACATTTGTTGCATCTTTGGCACTAGTTTCCAAGAAAGGAATGCCAATTTCATCTGCAAATGCCTAAACAAGAACACAAAACAATAAGGTTAGGAAACATTTCAATCAATGTGACACTCGCAACAGTTAGTTATGTATGGGGGTAATACCTTTCCTGCTTCATATGATACAACTTTATTTGCAGTGAGATCAGACTTGTTACCGACCAAAAGTTTGTTCACGTTTTCACTAGCATAACGATCAATTTCACTCAGCCATTGCTTGACATTATTGAAACTTTCTTGGTCTGTCACATCATAAACAATCTACCACCAAAAGAGATATGTTATGAAGACAGTCGATACAGTGTAAAAATATGTTGAGAAGCCAAAATTAAATGAGATTACGTACTATGATACCATGTGCACCACGATAGTAGCTGCTGGTGATTGTCCTAAACCGTTCTTGCCCAGCAGTGTCCCACTTCAAAGAAACCAAATGGAAGCTAAGAACTGATTCATGATGATTGAGATAAAGAGCAACCAAAATGCAAATTCACCAAAAGCAGGTATAAAATCCTTACAATCTGAAGTTTAATGGTCTTTCCATCTTGCTCCACGGTACGTATTTTCTACCAGGAAGAGAAAATAAAGAAATTAGAAATAAAACAATAGACAAATGGAAACCAATGCTGGGAAAAAAATAAGAAAGCAGAATTTCAAGAAAGAGATCCACAAATGGCTACTTACAAAGTCAACACCTATGGTGCTTATGTAACTCTCTATATAGGAGTCATCCTGCAATGAAAACACTATTCAGTCCATCAAAGTGTACAACAATTAGCTTGACATATCATCAGCACCCTGCACATGCAGACACATCTAAAAATTTGCATTTACCTAATTACTTCTTGAAAGCTATCATTCAATCTCCTTAAAATGTACTATAAACAGTCCTACAAACCTACCAGCAAACTTTTCTCGAGTGAATACCCGGTTCTAGAAAACAGTTTCATATTTCGGGCACAAGATTAACCTACTACCATAATCTTTTCAATAAAAAATCAAGGGAATTGGTCCTTCAAGCTTCAATTTTAGTATAATTTTTTAAATTATTTGTGACAAAGTAAAAAAGCACATATATTATATTCACAAACAATTCAAACTTAATAGATCGCATCTTCAGTTACATGCTCAGTAACCAAACTGTCATCTTTCCAATCCACCGATAATCGTGAACAACATAGTTAAACCACCAGCACCAACTTTCTGCAGTCATGAAGGCCCCTGCTTGTGGTACATCAATAAGATTTTCCCAAAACTTTCAGGAAAATATCAAATTTATTTATGCATACAAATTGAGTTCCAGACTAATAAAATTTTTATAATCTGGGAATTATTAACAGGTACCAAAATCCTGTAAAATTGAATTACATTTCTGAACACAATCACCAGGTCAATTATTCGGTAAGGAACACTAATTCAGTGTACTCATTTCACTCAATACAGAATCATCATCATGGATTCTGATGAAGGCAACTACTGAAAAGGATTCCTAAGAATCTTGCACTCTTAATCAACGTTTTAACATGGAGAATAACTCAATCTCCCACCCAAACAAAAAAATGACCAGCTTAATGAACAGAAAGGCAGCCTGGATACTGCACAAGCTTATGTATAAAAAAAACCAGAATAATATTTTGATCACTCAGGTTAAGTAGAAACATAAGCAAGTGACAAGAAATTGATTAACCACAGATACATAATTCATAATGAATTTATGCTAGGATCATACAGCAAATCTAAGGAGAAGACAGGACTTGCCAACGCCAGAATCTCCAATAAGAAGAAGCTTGAACAGATAGTCACTGCAAAATATGTCAAGGAAAAGCGTGCATATTAGGTTCCCAAAGTTGAAATACGAGATACAACCAAACCAAAAACATGCACCCAAGAGAAAATGAAAACAGTAAGCAATCCATCCAAAAACATTATTTTCCTCTAATAGTCGATTATTTTCTTAGATCATAACTCTAAACCTTTCTATTACAAAATTGTGAAAAACCCAGAGATCAAATTGATAGTTCGAGAAACTAGCGATTAGGAGTAAATACGTGTCACTAGCTGACGACAGCACAAAAAACTTGGGCTTTCCACGATACAAAAACATTACTAGGCATAAACGTGATTAGGAACAGCAGAATCAAATTGGATCTAAACTCAATCAAATGGATCTAAGAAAATTCAACGGGGCATCCAATCGATTATCAGGACTAGATTTATCGCCAGAAAAAGTCAAAGACTCTTAACTCACCAATCGAAACCCTAACAAACCGTATATGCATCAAAAGGATATACATCCATAGAGAATTAGAGATACGAAGAAATTATGATTGAATTGGAACGTACTATTCAGTAGTCATGGTAGCGATACGTGTCGGCAGCGGAGTGGAGTATATCTCCGGTGAAATTATCACCGGCAAAAGCTTCGAAATCAAGAACTCTCCGCGAGGGAATAACTGACAAGGAGATACGCAGCACGCAAGGAAGTGAACAACGTAAAGAGAGGAAAAGCAAAGAGAAGCAACTGTGAACATATATATAACTTAATGGTAAAGAACCGAATGCTTGTTTGTCTTGTTCGATAATATTAGACGGGTTGACAAAAGTGCCCTTTGAATCAAGCTCGAACCTTTGAATTAAGTTTCGGGTTGAGTTGAATTTCGATTATTCTGTTATTCTAAAGCATGAACTTTCAAAGTAAAATGCTTTTAATTTTTAAAAATTTAAAAACACATATTTAATTAAATCGGATTTGATTAGGGTCACCTAAATCCGATCATATTACTAATGTCAATTTTGAGCTGGCTCAATTTTGACTCGGGTTAATCAGGCATAGGTTAAAAGTGATCGGTTCGACTAAGCTATAAATTGAGGTTGGACCTAACTCAACAGTTACTTTAAAAACGACGTTGTTTTTTACATTTGAAAAAATTATAAGATGACTTAAATTAGCTTGCCCGCCAGTAGCCTGGCACCTATCCCAGCTCCTCGGGTTATGGGTCAGGTCACGGGTTGACATTCCTAATCATATTTAGGTTCAGGCTTAAAATTTAGGGTTTAATTAGACTTCAGGCATAGCAGGCTTGAATATAAATTTTCAACTTGGACTCAGACTTAGGTGCTCGAACCCAAATTGATCCGTTGCGAAGTTTATCGGCCTACCATGAAAGACCCAGTTAATGAGCTCCTCCAGTTGAAAATATGATCCGACAATGACCTTTCGTTAAATCTTGTTCCTTAACTATCCCAGGAAAGCCCACAAAAATGGCCCCGACCGTGTAGAAGAACCTTCCCTCTTCACTTCTACCTCCCGGTTTCGTGTTCAGTGCAACAATGGCTTCAAGATCATCTCAGTTTCTACATGTTTATGGTAAAATTGCGGACTTAGCTAGATACATGCAAACCGTAGCTTAGACTGCTTTTTCTCAGAGATTCTTTGTTCATGGATGATCGAATCGTAACGGGTTCTTTCTTCATTTTTTTTCAGGCTACGATTTGATATTAGGAGCAATAGCTGCGTTTTATGTGTTCAATGTGCCCTACACCAAGGTTGAAGAAAGCTTCAATGTTCAGGTGCTCCTGTAATTTTACTTGGCTTGTGGATTTTGTGTATATGAGAATTTAGAAACTCACTCCTTGAATTCTCTGATTTTAAATGTCTTAAAGATTGAACTTTTCAAATTTCAAGAAGCAGAGAGTGGTCTGCTTTTGATTATCTTGTGGAGTTACTTGAACTGACGATAACAGAATGTACTAAGAAATTTACTTTCTTTTTTGGTGTTTTCTGTCCTCTAAATAACTTGTGATGACTTGTTAATCTTGTGTTTTGATGACTTGTTTATTTAGGCAATGCATGATATTCTTTACCATCGGCACCACTTGGAAAATGTAAGTTGCATATCTTTATATCTTCTTTCTTTCCTAGTGGAAATATGTACCTCTGGACTGAGCTTTTTCCTTTCTTTTTTCATTTACATCTGGATTTCATCCCTTTTAGTATGACCATCTGGAGTTTCCTGGAGTTGTTCCTCGCACTTTCATTGGTAAATCTCAATCCCTTGTTCACTGAATGCCATCTTGTTAGGTTCATTTTGAATTTGGGTTTTTTATTGAATCTTTGTTCCACTGGAATTGGCTTGTGAGCTCTGATATCTTCGTTTTCCGTGCAGGAGCTTTTCTGGTATCAATGTTAGCATCTCCAATTGTATTAACTATGAGATTGCTGCAATTTCCAGGAGTGTATGGACTCATTGTTGGTTAGTTATTTGCAGACCTTACTCTCAGTTGGAATCTAAAGTCTTTTTTTTTAGTTTGCTTCTTTTTTATAATTTCTTTCCTCATAAGTTGCATGTACATCATGCCTTATAGGGTATTATTCTTGCCATCTTTGAATGTATTATCAATTATTTTTGGTTTTGCTGCTAGTTCGTCTAGTGTTGGGTTGCATCATACTGTCTACACTGCGGTTCTTCCGTCTCCAGGTATATGATTGTTCTGTAGTAATTTTATTGTTCAGTTAGGTTGGGCTTCCAGTTTTCACTTAATCAAACAATACGTTCTTGTGGCCATCCATTAGTGGTCAATATCATGCAATCCATAATTATGATATTAAGCTAAAAATGTTCCTTTCTTTTTGAACAGGTCAGGAGTAAATTTGGTCGACAAGTAGAAGCTTTCCTTGTACTATTAACTGCTGTCCAGTTTCACTTGCTGTTCTATTGCACACGTCCTCTTCCAAACATATTAGCTCTCGGTTTAGGTGACTACTTTTTCTATTTAACTTTGACTCATGTGTTGTGGTTTAGTACCACTCCTACCTCATTGGTTATGAGCTTAGCACCATCCTTTGATCGTAGAGATTTACCGATGAATTGTGGATAGTCACTACTCTTTTCCCTTTTCTGTTCGTCATGTAGTGGTAATTGTGTTTAGGTAGTCATAGTTGATTGTTTTGTTGCTTATGCAGTTAACTTGGCATATGGATATTGGTTGAAGGGAAAGTTTTATTCAACATTAAATTGTCTGGTATGTGCTGCTTACATTTCCGAAATTCCATCATGTGCATCCTGTGTTCAGTTATCAGGCTGACAAGCCCTTATGTATCAGTTGTATTGTTGTAATGATTCCTTTTGCGATCATATTGTTAATAGATACATACCCTTATTTTAACTCATTTTCTATCAAGTGGTTTGTTCATATCTTCTCAAAATCTTCTCGTTCCCTTGTTTGGGTGATCAGATTATTGCCACGGTCATCTTTAGATGTGATATGCTGTTGCTTCTTTGCCCAATTGCCCTGGAGCTTTTACTGGTATGTTCATACTTTCTGCTGGCCTTCTTTGGCAATGTTTTATAAAAGAATTATGTTTCTCTTTTGTAAATCTTCTCACCATTTTTTATCTTCATCTGGTATATTATCATCCACATAATAGGTGCACTTTTGTTTACTTGCTTGGATACTTATCTACAGTAACTTCTTGTTTAAGTACAGACAGGGTGCATTGGTCAACTTCAAACATTTATTTTAGTATTCGATGACGTAATCTTTTAGTTGACACACATGAGCATTTGTGCCAATTATAAAAATTTCAGCCGCTTGATTTCAGACCAGATCTATTTCAATATGGGATGCTATTAAATACTGCATGGGAGCTGCACTGCTGTCTGTAGGTTCGTTTCTTGTTTTATATGCAATATGTAAATTCGTTTGAATATAAGCACATTAATTTTTTCGTATCTTCAATTTCTGAATTCACTTGGCTTCTGTCTGTCACCTCTACATGAAATCCTTATCAGTGCAGGTCTTACCTTAGTGGTTGATTCACTAATGTGGAAGAGATTAGTTTGGCCTGAATTTGAAGTTTTGTGGTTTAACTCTGTACTAAATCGGAGTTCGGAGTGGGGTGTATCCTTCTGTCCAGTGCGTTGTTTCATTTCTTGTGAAATTGAATATGAACGGCATTTTATGATTGAGTGATCATCCACTGAATCCCAAGGTTCTTAAAGTGTGATCTTTATCCAAATTTAGGTGTATGTATAGTGTCTTCAAGTAAGATGTGAGCTACTGTTCCTCAACCTTTTTTCTTAGACGCATCCCTACCACTGGTATTTCACGTCTGCTCTCCCTCGTGCATTGCTTGCTGCATATCCTCTTTTTTTGGTGAGTCTTGGTAGTAATGTTTCCACAATGTGATTAATTCATTGGTTTTATCCTTTTCACGTACTGCTTTAAAACTACAAATTTGATTCCTTCTTGATCATAAATCATACCTGTTGAATACTGTTTGCTGTTGACTGGCGTTGCTTGTGGCTGCTTCATTTTCCCCAGATACTAAACTATTTGCACTTATTTGGGTACCAAGATTTGGAATTCAAACTTCTTTTTCTCATGAGTGTTTGTTGTTATAAGTCTTGCTTGTTACATTTCCTATTTACTGATTTCTGGCATCTGTTCAAGTCCGAAAGCAGTAAGGCAATGTCCGTATGTGGACCAGTTATGTCTTCACTTTGCAGCTTTGTGTTACTTTCTCTGTTTTTTTTTTTTTTAAATTTCAATAAGATTTTTCTTCTTTCAGCTTGGGATCTTATTTGATCGAAGGGTCCTATACTTTGTACTTCCAGTTCTTTCCTTCATCGTGCTTTATTCAAAGCTACCACACAAGGTATATACACATGTTGTCTGACTTTTTTTTAATATATTCAAAAGATGAATGTATATCTCTTGGTGATGCAGGAACTTCGATTTATTATCAGTTCAGTTCCGATATTCAACTTATCTGCGGCAGTTGCAGCTAGCAGAATGTATTGCATACGTTTGTTTTCATCTTTTGCCAAAATGATAATATTCAACAGTAATCAGGAATAATTCAACCTTTTCTCCGAACTTAATAGCTAACTAATTTCTCGTTTCTTCTTAAAAACCTCTGCAGCTACAACAATAGGAATAAAATTTCATGGAAGTTGCTGAATCTCATCACTTTGGGATTGCTTGTGATCAGGTTAAATTTTTATTTATATTGTTTGTTGAGATGATTATGTGCGAAACTCCTTTGTATACTCATTCTAGATTGTGTAGCCTAGGGTGCACTACAGTGACTTTCATGGCATCATATGGAAATTATCCGAGCGGTCATGCTTTAAAAGAGTTGCATCATATTGGTGAGTCTGCTCCCTTATTTCATGCACATACGCAATTCCACATCTCCTGGATGCCACACAAATGCACCATCAATCTGCAGATGGGCTGCCTGAACCTTGGAACCGCAAGATTGGTTCCTTTTGTTACTTTGTGAAACAATTTTCAAATAATGGAGTTAGGTGATATTAATTTCTGAAGTCAGTTCTTACCTGAAAGATGACAACTAAATTTGTGTTAGACTTTCGTACATCCTATTTTGTCTTTGTATCCTTTTTATTTGAATTTAATCTTACAGGATTTCTTTCTTACACGCTCCTACTTACGAATATGCTTACCTTTGGGAAAAAGAGAACTAAGTTTTGAATTTTCTTCAAAGGTCGTCTTAATAATAATGACGAATGGTGGGTTCATATCGACACATTTTCAGCAATGAATGGAATTTCCCGGTTTTGCGAAGATGGTTCTCCATGGAGGTACACTTCTTTTTCTTCTTCTTCCTCAGCCTTGTCCTCCGCCTCAAGTGATTGTTTCATGTTACGCAGGTATTCCAAAGAAGAGGCCATCTCTCTTGAAGAATTTTCTCTCAGAAATTTTACTTACCTTGTGAAGTGAGTATTTCCTTATCCTATTTGCATTCCCCTTGAGAGCAACCCGGAGGATATAAGACTAAAAAGTTTGTAGATCAATCTGTTGACTTCATTCTTTCTTTCCGTATCTCTATTAGCGAGCACTCCGGTGTTGATGGATACGAATGCTTATTCTCGGTAAGTGGCTTCACAAGGATTCGGCTTCAACATAAAATTCCACCCCTTGTGCTGGTAAAGATCAAAAACTCTACTTCTGCAGTTGCATCCTCTGGCTAATATTGTATGTGACAATTGATGATATCGTCTTGCAGGTTAAAGAGCCAAAGGTATTCATTCATGGAAGTAAAAAGGTGAAGGAAATCTTGCAAAAGAATTGGCCATGGTGCTCTTAAATTCTTCTGAGGAAGCCCCCATTTCAATGAGATGGGAGTTTGTTTGGCTGAGAATACTAGGATACACAGAACATGTATATCCTTGTTCACCAAGCCATGTTAGAGAACTGTAGAATGAGCCATTGTTGATTTGATTATAGTTAATGACATGCCTCAACTCTTGTTTATTGCTTATTTTATATTGTATTTATCAAGTATTTATTTGTTATTATTATTATTGTCTTTTTATTTTTTTTCTTCTTGTGGGTTATTCGGAAGCACCTTTTCTGTTAGCTGAGAATAAGGCTACAATAGTCTACAAATTACGTCAAGCACTTACTTTGCACTAGTCAAATCCTGTATAACAGGCTCGACCGAGAGAGTGTAGATAGGAGATTCGAACATAGAACCTTTTGGTTCCATGTCTTCCCACTCTATCAACTCGACACCCCTATAGGCTACATGGATTATATGTCTAAATGTGCAAAATAATTTATAAATTATTTGCTTGACAAGTCAAAAACTTCTCATTTTTTGAATAATAACTCACATTCAGACTCAATTTTTGGAAATGAAAAATTAACATGACCTTAATCTTATTTAACTTAAAATTAATGGATTAAATAAATTGAATTTGGGTTTAATTGTTTGATTTTAAAAATAATTATAAATGTAGTTTCAATGGGGGGAGTTGTTGCGTTAATTTTAAAATAATTTTTAAATTAAAAATGTAAAATATTTTTTTAATTAAGTTCGAGCTTGAATTGTCTAGGTTTAAACCGAGACTTAACTATTTTAAGTAAAATGATTAATTCTAGACCTGTTTAGTCCAAACTCAGGCCTAGTTGACAATAATTAAATTTGAACTTATGGACTGGATCATTGTTATCCTTAATTTTCAATGGGTTTATTTTTTTAAAAAAATTTGGTTTGAAGTTTATTCAAATTTGAAAATTTTAAAGATTGATTAAATTAGAAGTTTATTATATTTTTAAATATTAAATAAAAAGATATAGTTTTCTTTATATCAATTTAAATATATTTAAATTATTTGAGTTAATTAAATTGATATTTTAAATTTAATTTTATTTAAATTCAATAATTTTGATTTTAAAATATTAATTTAAGATGGAGCTAAAATTGCCTTTTAGATTTATATTTTGTTTGGGACCTGAAAATAGAAAATAGAAAATAGAAAATATTATATAAAATATTATAAATATAATATAAAAGAAATAAAACTATCTGAGAAGGGACTTATTGGTAATTACGGGTGGCTTTATCTTCAAAAAATTCTCAATGAACTCAAAGCCAAAAACTCTGCTCCTCCTCCCGTGCTCTGCACTTCAGTCTTCAGAGGGTATAAACCCTAAAACAGAAAATGCTTCTGCAGCCTTCACTCCACCACCAAAAGGTGTCTCTTTCGTCATCATTCTCGTACTCTGGACCCCTCCGTGGCGATAATCACCGTTGTGCCCTTCCCCGGAGCTTAAATTATCGAAGACTCCCTGTTATTTGTTCAATATCTCAATTCAACAGCTATGGCACTGTGGATTATGAGAGGAAACCCATAATCAAATGGAACGCTATCTATAAGAGGATTTCTTTGATGGAGAACCCTGAGTTGGGTTCTGGGAGTGTCTTGGATCAGTGGGAGCTTGAAGGCAAGAAGCTCACAAAATGGGAGCTTTGTCGTGTTATTAAGGAGTTGAGAAAGTTCAAACGTTACAAGCAAGCTCTTGAGGTATAATTAGGGAAAAAAAAAACTTTATTTGGCTTCTTTGCTGTCGGTTGTCTGATAGCTCTCTTTCGCCCTTTTTGTAGCTGTAATTGGTTGTTTTACTGATGTGATTTTTGGTTCAATTTGGAAACGTTCGAGCTCTTGAATTCTGGGTTTGCTTTTTAGAGACTTTGAATATTACCAAATCAGAGTAATCTTCTCTTAGATTGTGCTCTTGACCAGGGCTTTGGTTCTTATTTTGCTTGTGTTCTTATTCATGGGTGTCTGATATATTGTAGAAACATGGTAGTTTATTAACCATTATATTGAAAATATTGAATTCTGTTTTGGGTGGTGTAGTTTCCAGGAAAGAATTTCAATTTTGTTTGTTTTTGGTACCTCTTGATCCAAAAGTTTTCTATTTCAGTCTCTTGGTATGTTGCTAATGGTCTTATCACTTATGCTGCTATTTATTCTTCCAGCTCATTCTTTACTTCAAAACTTACCATCAGATTTCATACAGATTTATGACTGGATGAGCAACAAAAGAGAGAGATTTAGATTGTCTCCCAGTGATGCCGCAATTCAACTAGACCTTATTGCCAAAGTGCGTGGAGTTTCTGCTGCGGAAAGTTTCTTCATGACACTTTCTAATGTCTCAAAGGACAGAAGGATATATGGAGCTTTACTAAATGCATACGTACGAGATAAAATGAGAGAGAAGGCCGAATCTCTGATTGAGAAAATGAGAAATAAAGGTTACACCACACATGCACTTCCGTTCAATGTCATGATGACTCTTTATATGAATCTAAAGGAATATGATAATGTAGACAAGATGGTTTCAGAAATGATAGAGAGGAGCATAAAGCTTGATATCTATTCCTACAACATCTGGTTGTCATCTTGTGGATCCCAAGGATCCATAGAAAAGATGGAGGAGGTATTTGAGAAAATGAGGCAGGATAGAAATATCAATCCCAATTGGACTACATTTAGCACCATGGCTACAATGTACATTAGGATGGGACAGACGGAAAAAGCTGAAGATTGCTTGAGAAAGGTCGAGAGCAGGATCTCAGGTCGGTTTCGGATACCTTATCATTATCTACTAAGTCTGTACGGTAATATTGGTAACATAGAAGAGGTTCATCGAGTGTGGAACAATTACAAATCGATTTTTCCCAGCATTCCAAATTTGGGATACCATGCTATTATCTCATCTCTTCTACGGTCTGGGGACATTGAAGGGGCGGAGAAGCTTTTTGAGGAGTGGCTGTCAGTTAAGACTCACTATGATCCTAGAATATCAAATCTTCTGATGACAAACTATGTTAAAGAAGGTAGGTTTGATAAAGCTGAGAGTATGTTTCAGAATATGAGTGAATGGGGAGGAAATCCAAACTCAAATACATGGGAGATTCTCGCTGATCGTCATATTTCCGAGAGGAATGTTTCAGAAGCTTTGTCTAGCTGGAAGGAAGCTTTTGCAGCTGATGGATCAAAGAGCTGGAAGCCAAAGCCTGCGAGTGTTCTTAACTTCTACAAGCTGTGTCAGGAAGAAGATGAGTTGAGCAGTAAGGAGGCTTTGGAAAGCTTGTTGACACAACCAAGGTATCTAGAGGATAAAGTTTATGCATCGCTTATTGGCTTGTCCAGTGATAAATTCTCAACTCTCGGAAATTTTACTGATGATGAAAATGGCAGTGAGAGTGAGGAAAATGAAGAATCAGACATGCTTCTTCAGCTTGAGAGCAGTATGTAATGTAGATTCCTTATGTACGCGCTTGTTAAGAAATTGGGTGCTGAGAATATTTACCTAAGCTCCACTTTTTGAAGGTGAATTTCTAGCCCTTTTAGCAGGAACTTTGAAATTATAGTTTCTCTGCTGCTAACATGCCTTCAGTTGATACACAAGAAGCTTTATATTGGCATAGCCTCGAATCAGTGATGTCGGTAGTCCATCCCCAGTTCTCCTATTATAGTAGACTGTGAAACGAATTACCATTGTGGTTTGATCTGGATCAGGCTCGTGCTAAAAATCAGTTTGGGCTCATTTTGGATGAACTTTGTTCGTTGACTTTGAGTCGGATTCACAATCGAGCTTCTCTTGTAATATCTCTTCCTTATATCCTCTCCCATTGCCCTATTTACAAATTTAACCATAAAATATACTCAACTCAAGACTAATTTTTTTCATATCCCGCGCACAAGGTTCTCCACATTGTACACATTGTAGGGGCCGGGGAGGGTCATAACGTACTCAATTTTTTCTTTACATTTTTAAAGAGGAGTTTTTTTTTCGTGACTTGAACTTATAACCTTATGATCATAAAGAAGTAATTTTACCCGTTGTTTAAAAGTGTTACTAGTTGAGACTACTTATAAATATATAAGTAAAATCAATCTTAAATTGTAATGTTTTAAAAGTCAAACCGGTTTGATCGGTTTAATAATCGTTAATTTTTTAGTTTGATTTTAAATTTTTTTATTTGATTTAGTTTAATAATTTTTGTTAATAAAAACTGATATATTTATTTATTAATTGGTCAATTTTCATAAACGACCAGTTTTTATAAATCAAATAAACCAATTAATTTTTAACTTGTAAAGCTAATATTCTTCAATTGTTTTTAAATTTTATTAAATTTTAACTAATTTTATAATGATGTAAAATTTGCTAAATATTTTAAACCTCAAACTTGTCTTATAGGAAGTGGTCGAGTTGGTAGTGTGAGGGTATATAGGGTCTAAAGGTCTTGTATTCAAATTCTCTACCTACACTCTCTCGATCGAACCTGTCGTTTAAGATTTACCTAGTACGGAATACCCGATCAGAGTAATTTGTAAGCTATTGCGTCAATGCGAAAGTTTACTCAGCATGCATCTAAAGAATAGTGTTTGCGGATTCTTCTGTTAAAAAAAAAATTTAATTTCTCGTCCGATTTTGAAATTTTGGCCAAATTGAATGATATAGCTCTTTAATTTTGTACCATAAATTATGCCTAACCCTTAAGGTCATTTTAAATGGTGAATGTAGAAATAGGCCCATTACTTGACATTGAAGATGACTGGCATTTAATATATATTTAATGTATTTCATTTTGTAATAATTTGGATTTTTTTTTTTTTGTGAAGTGAATACTACTACTATAGGGGCTGAGGATGAGTCACATGGAGGCTCTCAAATCCTCGGTGATCATAACCTTTAACCCTATGCCAACCCTCTTCAGGATTATCCCGTCCACTTCTTTTTTTAGGTCTTCCATACTTGTGTGAATAGGATGATTTTGATACCTGTACTTAGAATTGGCAAGGTTGATTTTTATTTAAAAAATTAATTAATTTTAAACTTAAAAATTCAGTTTAAATTTTGAAAGATTATGAATTTATTTATTCAATTAATATCATATAATTTTAAAAAAATTTAAGTTGGTGTCAATTTATTAATAATTTGTTTCCCTCTTTCGGCTCTACCTATTTTTTAAATTTTTTCTTTTTATTATATATACAAATGTGTTTTTATTTGTTATTATTATTATTATTATTATTATTATTATTATTATTATTATCATTATTATATATAAATTATTTAAAAATAATGTCTCTGTTAATTGAAGATACAGTTTCGCAAACTCTATCTTCAAAATTTGTCCTTATATGTATCTATTTAAAATTTGGGGTTAGAGTTTTGTCTTTTACAAGGAACTTATTCAGTTCGAGCAAGAATTAGTCTGAATGTGAATAATTTAAAAATGTCTTTTCATAATTGAGACCCGCCTAAAACACCTCGTAGGCAATTAGAAAAAAAAATATTGTCCTTATCATTAGGTTATATTCTCTACCTAAAACATGGTTCCCGATTCCAGCTTGGCATTTGGCTTCTCATCGCTGTACTCTCTATGTTCTATCACTTCTATAATCTTATATTGGATTTTGCTTATTCAATGACCTCCACCCACTTTTAAGCTTAGGTCTTTAAGTCTTATGCAAAATTAAGTGTCCATCTGTCCATGTTTGAGTTGTCAATTTGCAAAATAATTTAACATAAAATATATTTTAATAAAATTTAAAAATATGATTTATAAAGTATTCATTTATAATATATACTTTATAAATTATTAGCTAATAACAACTTTCTTATACGAAAAGAAATTAGCTCGAAAAGTAATAACAACAATATTTAGTAAAAGTTCTACCGAGACGCAAGATTTAGAAAAATTTAGAAGTACGTAACTTTACTCTTAAGTCTTAACTAATAGAGAGATTATTAACCTTACTCTTAACTAATAAAGAGACTGTTTTTCACAAACTTACGTAAAAATATGTCAAGAATTTCAAATTGAATAAGTATGAGTGCATTTAGTCATTTATAATGGTATGCAAGCCTCTCCTCTTAAGTTAACATTTAGAGGTAAGTTAGGTCTTTTAATATAATATCAGAGATTGTTTGTCTCGATAGTTTGGAGAGGTGCACATTTCTATCCCTTTGTCTAATATGTCTAACTCTGCTTTAGGTTGAAGGGATGTGTTAAGAATCCCATATCGAACAAGTATGAGTGTATTTAGTCATTTATAATAGTGTCCAAATCTCCCCTCTCAAGTTAATTTTTAGGGATGAATTAGGTCATTCAACAAAAAAAAAGACAAAATTTGAGAATTATTTATAGGAAAATAATGAAAATTACAATAAAATAAAAATAAATAATATATACAATATATAATATATAATATAAAAATAATAATAATAACACAAGCAAGTTGTTGCTAAGGCAAGCAAGTTTGGTTGTCCCGTTATTCATGCTCGGCTTTTGGCGGCTAAGTGGTTACATTTCATGGGCACGCCTTGCCAGTAAGTAAACCCAATTCATGAGTTGGCTTTAACTTTTTCTATACAACAAATGAGCTTTCAGGTGATTTTCATGAGAGCTGGAAAATGTCGGTGGGTTGGTCTGGTCCTGGCTGGAGTTCCGCATGTTTTTGCCGCTACTTTGCCAGCTTCTTAACTTGGAACACAATGCAAGAAATAAGAGTTATTACAAGTAACCTTCAAGAGATGAATGGATGTATTTAAAAGTGTTTAATCTTTAAATTTTTTAATTTAATACCTAAATTTTTAAAATTTTTAATTGAGTAACCATTCTTTTAAAATTTTAATAATTCAGTTTAAAAGATTATTTTTAATTATGTGACATATCTATTAAATATTACGTAAATGTCTGTGTATAAAAACTAACATATTAAATTGAAATAGACACCTAATTGAAATTTTCAAAAGTATTTTAATTTTAAATTTCATACCTCTTTATTTAGTACAAACTTGAAAAGTTTATACCAATCAATTTTGATTAAGGTTATGTTTGGTTGGACGTAAGATTTCTAATAGAATTGAATGATGTATAATAGAATAGAATATAAATGAATGTAATATTAGAAAATTATTGTTTGGGAGGGATGAAATGATTCATAATGTAATATAGTGAAATGTTGTTTGAAAGAAGGATTTATAATGTAATATAGTGTAAAGTTGTTTGTCATTTTACATTTCATCATAAACCCTCCGAATCGAAGGTTTTTCATTTTTACTGCTTATGATTGAATGAGTTGCAATATGAAATTCTCCTATTCTATCTCATTCAATTACATCTCATTATAAACCATCTTCTCATAACAATAGAATAATATTATATTTCATTTCATTTCATTAATAAACCCTCAACCAAATATAAAACTCTACCTGTAATTAGCGATTAATTTGATAAACCTCTGAATTAATGCTATAAGAAGAAGGGTTAATTATAAAAAATGTCTCAAATTTTACTAAAATTTGAAATATTAGCTCAATTTTAAAAAATTGGTGATAAAATGCTTTAATTTTAATTTTTAACAAAAATAATATAACATTAAAAATTTCATTAATGTTAATAATAAGACGAATTGTGTCAAATTAGTATTTTTATTACTTGGTTATCATGTTTACACGATACTATTTAATAAATTAAAAAATTTAAATATCTTTAAATAATTATAAAATAAAACATATGAAATTATGTACAATTATTTTAGGATTTTTGATATTTTTAATTTATTAAATAATAAAATTAATACATGACACGAATACAATATGTGACAAAATACTAATATGACCTGATTCGTTACATTATTTACATTAACAAATTACTTAAAATTGGAAAATTTTTAAAATTAAAAATTGAAGTATTTTAACATCACATTTTAAAATTAATGCTAATATTTCAAAATTGAGTAAAGATAGTTTTATAATTAACCCAAAAAAATTAATTCAAAGTGTCATACTCATTTTAAAATAGTAATTAACATTGCTAATATGACTTGCCAATTACAAATCCAACCTCTTGCGGGAATGGTCAAGTTGATGGAATAGGGGACATTGGATTAAAAAGTCTTGTATTCAAATCTCTCAACTTACAATTTCTTGATTGAGTCTGTTACACAGGACTTACCTAGTACGAAGTACCATGTTGGTGTAATTTACAGATTATTATGTCAATATAAAGATTTACCCAGTACGTATCTAAAGAATAACGACTGCTGGTTCTTCCGTTTAAAAAAATTCCCATCATTTAACAAGCTTAGATTTTCCATTATAGTCAAAATTTGGGATGTTAGTATTAGTACAACGTTATAAATTTGGAAATGTTAATAAAAAATGTGATAAAGACGCAACATGACAAATCTCATGCATGTCACTCCCAATGCTATAGAGTAAAAAACACATACAAGATACAACATGGGACCATTTTATTAACTTCCACAAAATTTCCACATGTATCACATGCAAGATCTCACACACCATGGGACCATTTTATTAACTTCCACAAAATTTCCACATGTAATCACATGATGGACAACAAAATAAAGGCAAAATTTTGGTAACCATTAATGTCTTTTTTTTAAATGGAAAAACCTGCGATTGTTATTCTTTAGATGCGCATTGAATAAACTTTTATATTGACACAATAACCAGTAAATAATACCAACTAGATATTCGATACTATACAAGCCTTATACAACAAACTCAATTAAGAAATTGTAAGTAAGGAGATTCAAACACATGACTTTTTAGCTTCATACCTTCTACTCTGCTAACTCGACCACCTCTAAAGAGTCCATTAATATTAATGTTAATATTATAAGTAATAAAAATATTATTTTATAGAATAATTTTTATTTAATAATATAACAACAACAATTACGGGTGAAAGTCTCGCTCAAATGTAGGGTTTAGAAAAATCTTAAAATACATAACCTTATCTCTAATTGACAGAGATTGTTAATTATTAATAAAATTTATTAAAAATAGCTCATAATAAAATCCCCAAATTTCCCTCTTCTCCTGATTGAGTTTGAAACTGAAAAACAATCATTAGCCGAACTCCACCTTAGCAAGCTTTTAGTTTTGCTGTCAAAAGGGAAAGTAGAACCCCACCATTCAGGCAGGACATGCACGTCATGATTCCAATTTACTAAGCGAACCTATTCCTATATTAAAACAGGGAAGCCATTGACGACCTAGTTACAAGCTTCTTATATTCATTGTACAGGGACAAACCATTGTAAAACACATAAGTTTCATCAATGGCGGAGCTTGAGAGCCCAGCTGTGATGCCAAAGCTCATAGCTTTCCTGTCTTCTCTGCTTCAGAGGGTGGCCGAGTCTAATGATATCAACCGTCGATTTCAGACCCAGAAAATCTCCGTCTTCCATGGACTCACCAGACCCACCATATCGATCCAGAGTTACTTGGAGAGAATTTTCAAGTATGCGAACTGCAGTCCTTCTTGTTTCGTTGTTGCCTACGTTTATCTCGATAGGTTCGCCCAGAGACAACCATCTCTGCCTATCAATTCGTTCAACGTTCATCGTTTGCTCGTGACCAGCGTCATGGTTGCTGCCAAATTCATGGATGACATGTAAGTTTCAAGACATCTTTCTGGTTCGTTGAGACTCTGTGAATCTGCAGTTTTGTCAGTGAAAAGCTTCGAACTTCCCAAATTGTTTCTGCATCTGATACACTGAACTGTATCATTCGTTTGGCCTTGATTAGATGCCCTCTGATCCAAACCATGATCTCGAATCTCTCATCTTTCTGTTTATTCAAGAAACAAGATCATCAAGAATCTGAAACCGAGGAAATTGACATAACAGACACTGATGTTTTGCAATTTCAGGTATTATAACAATGCGTACTATGCAAGAGTTGGAGGAATCAGCACAACAGAGATGAACTACCTTGAAGTGGATTTCCTATTTGGAGTAGGATTCCATCTAAATGTCACACCCAACACATTCCAGACTTACTGTTCCCATTTGCAAAGAGAAATGATGTTCCAAACTTCTCTAAGTTCAGTCGAATCTTCCCTGAACTTGGGGAGATCACTAAAAGTCCACTTGTGTTTCAATGAGGATGAACCATCCCATCATCATCATCAACAACAACTTGCCGTTTAAGTTAAGCTCTAAGTGTAGTTAGTTTTAATAATTCATATGTTTTAGCGACGTTTCGTTTTGTTTTTCTGTTCTTTTTTGGGTTCTCTCATATCAGGTTTTGCCTGTCAGAACCATCTGCTTCTGCAGTGTACAGAATGTGGTTACAGCTTGGCAATCAAAGCATCTTGCTTTCTCTTTTCACTCTG
Organism: Erythroxylum echinodendron; assembly: GCA_027575705.1. NCBI lineage: Eukaryota > Viridiplantae > Streptophyta > Magnoliopsida > Malpighiales > Erythroxylaceae > Erythroxylum > Erythroxylum echinodendron. The sequence goes on from JANZXR010000004.1 coordinate 752,361, forward strand.
ACATGACAGAAACTCCGATATAGCTTTGCTGTGAATTGGAAATAGTTGTTAACTTATACCGTACCGGATATTTGTATCCGCGTAATATATTATAAAATTTTAATCTGTATTGTGTCCGTAAAAAGATTAACATGCCAAGATATTAAAAAATATCAAGTAAATATTATTAATAAATATATAAAATTAATTGTTTTCAAAAAATATATATATAATTAATTAAGTTGACTTTACACAATAGTTTAAACTATTATGATGAAACGGTTGTTTAATATAGTATCAGAGCCTTTAGTAACTAATTAGTTGTGAATTTAAAGTCTACTACTCACCTATTATTCAGTACAAGATAGAATGAGCCAGTGCAAGTTTCAAATTCTAAAGACTTTCACTGGAAGGAATGTGTTAGTGAATATATAAAATCAATTAAGTTGACTTCACACAACAGTTTAAGTTATTGTAGTAAAACGGTCGCTTAACAAATATTGTAAATTACTTATGTTTGAAAAGTTAAATTGAAAGGTAGCTTTTACTATATTTAAATTAAGGTATTTTAATAAATTAAATTTCAAATTTAAAAACTATTGAAAATGATACGTAAAAATGATGAAAATTGTAAAATTTCATAATTATTTTTTACTTTAAGAGGATGGTTATTTATATCATCATCATTAACACTCAATTGAATCCTGTACTAACACGGTTTTTGGGAGATTTAATAGTACATAGTCTTACTTCTACTTAAGTAAAAAAGTTGCTTTCGATAGACGCTCATGTAAATGTGACATGAAATTATATATATATACATATAAAGATGATAAATAAATAAAAATTAAAAAATAACAACTTAAAGAAACTACAAATCTTTATTAAGAGATGCAAGTATTGAAAACAAAGTTTTAATAAATTTGTAGGCAAATATACTTGATATGTTTCAAAGTTCTGGTTATACTTGATATGGTGCAAAGTTCTGCTCATCATTTTTCGAGTTGTGCATGTTATTGCTACTCTTGGATTCGAAAATCTCGAGAACTGACAGTTGAGGTGGTGACGGAAACGAAAAAAGGGTGGAGAATCTTAGAGAGAGGAAACTTTATACCTTAAGTTAAAATTTAAGATTGGGATAACAAATTTTAAAATGATCAATCTTTTATTTTTTTTAATTTAGTTTATAAACTTTTAAAATTTTCAATCTAATGACTAACCTTTTTTACCCTTAACAATTTAGTTTAAAGTCTTAATTTATTATTTTATTTATTTGGTAAATATAATTTTTCTTTTATCTATAATACGTATATGTCTATATAAAAAATTAATTGTCAACTAATCATCCACTTAAACTTAAACACTTAGTCTATAATCTCTTTCACACATTAGATCGAGTTCTTTAGTTCATACAGATGAATATTTGATAATTAATTTTTCGTGTACACATTTAATTAAAAACATTAAATATAACCGATGTGTTAAATTGAATTGCCAAATTTATAAAAAATTGATAAATTAATTTAAAATTTTATATACTAAATTAAAAAATGTTGACACGTTTAAAATTATTTAAATGATAAAATTTTAAAAATTTAATGATAATTTTCATATAAATTATGAAATGGGGGATAAGTTTATTAGTTGTGACCCTACATTAGTATTTATTTATAACACATTTGTGTGAATTTTACGTAAATCTGTGAATAAAAATTAATAAAATAATATGAGAATAGGTTTACTGTAACAAAGTATCTGTTACCCTTATCCACTTCTCACGAAGGGGTTCTGAAACATTGGGAATGGGACTGAAAGTGAAAATGTGACAAATGGGGTCCTTACTTCTTAGGAATCGAAGAAAAACAGGGATTGGGTTGGGAAATAGCACGAGTTGATTTCAGGAATTGGTCACAGGTCACGGAACTCTGTTTTAGTTTTCTTCTGTTCTGTCTGACAGTTGTACTGATACTGTGGAAGAGACATGTAACATGTGCAATCATGTCCAACTTGGCTGGACAGCACTGTGTGAAAGCTGAGGAGTGGCAGAATTAGGGGAATATATTCTCTTATCCGACTAACTAATTTTTACATTATTATATCTCAAATCGGGTTCGAATGTAATTTAAATCTCTATATTTTTAATTAAAATACAATTTAAATCTTAACTTTTGAAGTTATATTTTTAAAACATTCAAAATATATTATTAATAGATAAAAATTAATATATTTAATTCATATCAATTAAATGTCACATAAATAACATAATAATTTTATTATTTTTTAAAATTTATTATTAAATTTCATTACTTGTAGATTAATATTAATAATAGACCAAACTGACCCAATTTTAAAGAAATTTTAATAATGAATTCGATTCTTAAATATTTAAATTTTAATTCAAGTTCAAATTTAATTAAATCTTACTTCACTAGTTAATTTTGAGTTGATGTAAACTAAATCATTATAATTAATCATATGTAAATAAATTTAATTTAATCAAACTTAAAGATTTGAACCCAAGTTCAAATTCAAATTTAATTAAATTAAACTTTTGTTTATTGACTCGACCTTGCCAAAAGTTACTCTCGGATTATCATTATGGATGACAATTGATTGAATCGGGCTAGGCTTGAGACCTAATTGAGCCCGATGTAGTTTAATCTGGTCTAACTTAATTTTTAAATTAAAAATAAAAATTATGATACTTAATTTTTAAATTAAAAATAAAAACTATGTTATTTTTCTTATAATTGTCAAATGAGCCCGGTCTAAGATCCAACTCGAGGCTTAGTCAATTCAAGCATAACTTCTTAATATTAGACTGAGTCAGGGCCGGGCCATCCCCAACTATCATGCACTAGTAAGATAAATGGGCCAATGAGGCCGGTTTTTCATAGCACCTTTAGGCCTATACATTTAATGTAAAACATACCAATTTGGAACATTCTAAAATTTCAGTGTCCAAAACACTTGATATGTGTCGTTTCCCAAACTAACGTGTGATTCAAATTTTGCTTTGCAAAACCCTAAAAATATGGAAAAAAGAAAAAGAGAAGTACAGGCCTCGAACCCATACCCAATCCGAACCCCAACCAACCACCCTAGGCGGTGGGGGTGGGGGGCTCTAACGTAGAGTCAGAGTCAGAGTCGTGGACCTGGTGCGCACGAAGCACCTATTGCGCATGTTAGAGAAACCCTCACCTAAGCGGTGGCCTCATTCTTCTAGATCTCAAAATCAGCCGCACACCCCTCCCACCCACCACCTCTCTTACCAATCAAAAACCAAATCAATATGTCACCAAACCCCACTTTCCCCACTACCACCGTAACCACAACCACTTCTCTCCCTTATCCTCCACCCACTTCACGACCTTCCTCTCTCCTCCCCCACTCCGCTAACGTGCGCCTCCCCTCTTTTCTCCAACTCCCCAACCCTAACTTCAATATTTGCGCCAATCACCTGTCCCCGCCACCAGACTTTTTGCCTTTTCTGTAAAAACTCCTCTTCCTCCGCCGCTCCGATGTCCGCCGCCGGAACCGGATCTCCCTCCCCTCAAGATCCTATCCCTCAGTCTAACTCCCTCCCGATGCTCCCCGCTCCGCCGCAGCCTCCGCCTTCCAACCCCCGTCGCCTCCCCCCTCCGTGCTGGTCCCATGATGAGACCGTCGCGCTGATCGACGCCTATCGCGACAAGTGGTACTCCCTCCGCCGCGGGAACCTCAAGGCGAACCACTGGCAGGAGGTCGCCGATTCTGTCGGCCAAAGGTGCCCCGCCGCGTCTCCGGCGAAGACCGCCGTCCAGTGCCGGCACAAGATGGAGAAGCTTCGGAAGCGGTACAGGACCGAGATCCAGAGAGCGAGATCTATGCCGGTCTCGAGATTTACCTCTTCGTGGGTTCACTTCAAGCGCATGGATGCTATGGAGAAGGGTCCAGAAGCTGTGAAACCGGACTACAATACAGAGAGCGACGGCGATGATAATGAAGACGAAAACGACGACGAAGAGGAGAATCAGGGGTTTTACGTGGAGAATTACAAAAATGGCTCTACTACAACTCCGACTCCTACCAATAATATGAGAAGTATTCATAAGCTTTATAGAAATGGTATACCAAACACTGGTAGTAGTAGTAATTTGGGTGTGCCAACTGTTGGTGCTGCTGCGTTTAGAATCAAAATTCCTACTGGTGTTAGTATTGCACAACCAGGTCCGAATTTTTATCCCAAAATTGAACAGACTAGTAATAATTTGAGTTGGAGTAAGCTTAATTATGGAAGTGGTTCTGGCTTGGGAGGGGGTGGTGGTGGTGGTGGAAGTAGTAGGGTTGCAAAAGGGAGTGAAGAGATTGGGAAGAAGAGGGAAAGAGAGCCCATTGAAGAGATGGTGAATGCGATCAAGTTGCTGGGAGATGGGTTTGTGAGAATGGAGCAAATGAAGATGGAGATGGCGAGAGAGATTGAAACTATGAGGATTGACATGGAAATGAAGCGTACCGGAATGATTCTGGAGTCGCAGCAGCGGATTATTGAGGCTTTTGCGAAGGCTTTTTCGGAGAAGAAGGGAAAAAAGAAGCCCAAGAACATGGGATCCCCAGATTCATAGTAACTAAGTTCAACTATGTATGTTTAGTCCAGTGTCATGCCTCTTGTTTTGTGATTATTTTGTTTGTGTCTGGTTGATTGAGATTCAGTAAGATGTGAAGCTTGGTTAGTAATTAGCATATGATGTTAGATCAATGTAACTTCTTTTATAAGAACTTTAGCCAGTTTGTAGATTTGCTGTAGAATTAACTCGGTACCTTTAATTTCAAGAGCTCAGGAATTTAGTTGCTTCCAGTCTCATAGCTACTGTATTTGTGCATTGAAAGGCAACGACATTGCCTATTGCTTTAGATGGCTATATCAGTATAGTAAACCAGTTTTGGTAAGTAGTTTCTTGACATTGTAAATGCGCTTTATATTCTGACATTGTAGGTAATTTGTGGAACTATCATTTAGAATCTATCTGGGATGCCTGTTTTCTGTTCTCATGCTAGAGTAGAGAACCAGAATTCGAGACAAGAAGCATAAATGTCTTCAGATTGCACGGAATAACGGGTTCCATGCTAACCATCAGCCTGCTTTCCCCTTTATTCGGTGTCCGGTGGCCTCGTGTGAGCCGAGATGAGATTGGGTTCAGACAGGAAGAATCTATGGTGTACATTGGTTATACTGAAATGCTCATTCAAACGTGTTATAGCATACTATTCATTTCATATCTTGGCCATTTCGAGTTCAGAGATAGTTTCTCCTTGAAAGTCTTGAATTGCTAAGATAGTTTCTTTCCCCTTGAAAGTCTTGAATTAGCTAGCAGTTAGTCAACCAGTTAGGACACGATTGGTAGAAACAATGATGATTGATGATGAGTAGTGTTTGATTTCTTCTTCTGTTGTATCTGTACCATTATCCCTTTGGAATTGAAGCATGATTTGATACATGAAGTCTTAGTCGTTGGAAGTGGTTATGTTATTATTCAAACTTGTGAATACTAAGAAAATGACAAGTTCAGACGAGAAACCAATTACGTACCAAGTGTCCGGGACAGTCTTAAATGGTGTAATGATAAGCAATTCTAGCTTTCAAAAGAAGGTAAAAATCTAACGGCTCATGGGTCATGTCTCGCTTTGAAGAAGAAGGTCAAGAACAGAGGGCAAAAAGGAGATGAGATCACTCATATCATGTTTTATTAATTGCTTGTTTAGTTCAATTTTTGGAGGATAAAAAAAATTTCTTTTTAATCGCAAAAATTATTTTTAAGAGAAATGAGTGTTTGATCGTAAAATTTAAAAGTACTTTTTAAATAAAAATGACTTTCTTAAAAATTAAAATACAGTTTTTTAAAAACCTCAAATTTAGAGTTTTTAAAAAAAATTTATTGACAAAAGTTCTACCAGTATTAGGCTATCTAAACAGGCACTATATATATATATATATATATATATATATTCTACATAAATATATAGATGAGATTTAATGGAGCAAGGTTAGAATAGAGTAAGTGGATAAGAAGATTTGATGGGAGCAAAAAAAGACTCGAGCTCAGATCGTGTGGAGATTCGGCCAAATTTATTTAATGATTAATTAACAAAAAATTAAGTTAAGTTGATTTAGAAATCATGTTTAAAATTTTAAACTGTAAATAAGAATATAATTATTTATTTTAAAAAATGTTATTTTAACTAACTTAAAACTCTCGGGTCTCGGACTCATGAAAAGCTTGTGATCGTTTCACAATTTGTGACCTTACACCTTTTTAACCGCTTGAGAAATAAGAAAAGCTTGGCCTTCCTAGTTATCGGCTAAATCAAAAGCTTGAGGAACAAAGAGGGGTTTGAACCCGACGTGAATCGAACACGCAACCTTCTGATCTGGAGTCAGACGCGCTACCATTGCGCCACGGATCCTCTTAGAGATTAGTAAATTACAGATGCTTAAAATTACTTATTAATTTTCTTTTTAGAAATCAAATCAATAAAATAAGAAATTTTATGTTTAAAAATTCAATCAGTATTAAACTACAGATGAAAAAGAGCCCTAACTCGGCCCAAAATCAATCTCAGACTCGATAATGCAAACGACGTCGTTTTGTCTTTTCAAAAAGAAAAAAAATAAAATCCTAAACAGACTCAACTCGATTTATTGTCATCTATATATTAAATTATTATAAAATTTATTAAATATTAGATAAAATTGAAAATTTTAAAACACAATTAAAGAAAAAAATATAATTACTTATCAAAGAAATTAAAATTTTAATTTTAAAAAATTACTTTTAAATGAATTATATTATTTTAATTTATAAAATTAATTAATTTACAAAAATCAGTTAATAAACCAACCAATTTTTAACAAAATTTATTAAAATAAATCAAATTAAAAAATTTGTAACCAAACTGAAAAGTTACCGGTTAAAAATTTTTATAATTAAACCAACTAAACCGGTTTAATTTTTTAATTTCTTGCACTATAAATTTCTTTTCCTGATTTCCAACCTTAAGTTTTAGTTAAAGCTAAATATGCTAGCTTTGTAGCTGCTTACAAAAAGTGTTCTTAACAATAGCAATTTGGAGAGGAAAGTGAAATCTTATTCATGTCCCCGAAAAATATCAACAAACAATGAACATACATTTAGATTCTCAAGCTACGACCATTGATTTTTCAATGTAGAAGGAACCGAAGAAAATAGTTTATACACAAAGTAAAAACTTCATATCTAATTCTAATGCCTTGGAATAAGAGGCATTACAAGTGATTGTCTTGGAGATTATAACTCATGAACCAGTGACATTCTTCATTCTTCCCAGACGCAGGGGAACAGGTTTTTCCAAGACACCAACATCAATATTACTCCATACCTCCCGTTTGGTTGGAAGCTGAGCGATTATCTCTGCAACTTCCATGTCTTGCGGTAGTAAGTAACCGAACACGCCATAAACCTTCTGCCACTCCTCGTGATTAGCTAAGCTTATAAAGAATTCTGGTCCGGATCCGACCCATGCTACCGAACCTCTTTTTATACCAGGGCAGAATTCTGTTGGAAGGTCTTTGAATGTTGTCCCAACAGATCCCAGTGTTCCTTGAATTAGTGCAAATGGAGGGCCGTATAAATCCTGCACAGTTCAAACAAGCAATAGGGAGTAGTTTAGTATTGGAAGGTATATTAAGCAGTTTGAATAAGAGACTATCAAACCAGCTTACATGCCGGACATGGTTTCCTTCTGCATCCCAGGACCTTCCCCGGCTTTCGGCACGATAAAAATGGCAACCCACACAGTGACGCATCCTCAACATTTCAATAATTGAGGACACAGAACGTGGAGCACAATCAGGTAGAAGCTGCAGATGAAAGTATCAGAATTAAGTAATAGCATAGAGTTGGGTTAGAGCTTTAAAAATATGGAAAAGCAAAAATTGTTCCTCAGCTGACTACAATGATTAAAGTTGTCAACTACATTGTTCCTCAGTGGCTAAGATGACAGAAAATGAAAGCTCGGTATGATTTTGATTGCACCACTGTAGTTACTTCTAACAAGACTAAAATCGTATTGCATATGAACTTGAAACAGGAAAAGAATATGGACCTTTAAATAGTCTTTCACACTGAATGCAAAAGCCTTTGCACAATGATTTATCCCTATCTTTTTCCAAAAAGAGATGAAACAGAAATTCCGATAGAAACCCCCATCAAACATTATTTTTTCCATAACATCCGCCTTGCTTTTATCTTTTTGCAGTTGCAAAGATTCTGAAGTCAAAGTGCAAGAAAAGGGTATGCGCACCTTTAAGTATCATTCCTTTGTATCCATCATTAAGGTGTTAATGTTGACTTTTACAATAGGCAACAGGCTCAGTGAAAAATTATCCTATTGCAGACTATTTTCATGGATAAATGCAAACAGAAGATTTTCAAAACTAGCTGAAAAAACAAGCAGTTGAAGCAAGCAGTGGCTCGAGGTAGCTGCTCTTTATCAGCTGAATAGGCACTAGTAACAACTCACTGGAATACATAAGTAAAGCAACAGAATAAAAAAGGAGAGGGAGAACTTGATGCGCTTGAGAAAAGTTTACCAACTTGAAGTAAACAATGAGCAGTTTTTGTGATGCAACCACGTAAAAAAAAATCCAACTCATAATGTAAATAATAAGTTAATAACTATACTCCAGCAAAAAAAGCACAAAGCGTAGTGAAATATTCATGAGCCAATTTAGTAGCCATAATGACTGCACGCCAATATGACAAAATTTCGGGGAAAGAATCGCAATCAATTTCCCACATAATTTGGAATCATAATCTCCTATATTACTTATATCTCACGAGCAAAAAAATGCCTTAGGCCTGAAAGAATCAACAATAAATCCACTTACTTTAATACGCATCACTCCATATTCCGTTTCCAGCTTAATAATGCCCTACTAGAGAAGCAACATGAGTTATTATTCACAAATCAATTACAAGAACTATTCATGGTAAGCAACACAATACTAACTAATAAAGTTATAAGCAGATTAGAAAAGGTTAAATTCTCATGGACATGCAACCACATCATGGCTTTGGCCGATATAACTCCGTCCAAGCACTTCTCTCCAAATAAATGTGTTAGAAGTTCTTCAAAGTCATGGAACCGGGACTACAAAAAGGTACTTAGTTAATGCAAAACATCATTTCAATTTGGTTTATCTCAAACATTTTTTTTGGAGACTAATGAGATTGATCAGTTCTTCATTGGGTGATAAAAGTGCATATTCATGGCCAAAAGACAATATTTTCTCTTTAACCTCAATAATACTGCTCCACCAACTCATCTTGTTCCTATGACATATTCTTCAAACATAAAATCATTACATTATTGTGTCCTTTGGAGTAATATCCAGAAATTGCCAATCATATAGCTCAAATAAAGGTGAAAAAGATAAAAAATAATGATATCAGGAACCTTTTGATTCATTTTCGGTTTTTTGTCAATAAATGACTGAAGATGGCAATAATGTATACGCCTTTGGGGAACAAGAAAAAGTAGAAAACACATACAAAAGCATCACATTGAGTATCCCCGTAGACAATAAGAACTTATGAGAAAAAAGAAATAGTTACAAGAAATGATTCATATGTTTACCTCTTCTTTTCCAAAAACTAGGCCAGAAGTCCACATGACATGATCACCTGAATCTCTCATGGCAGGGTCCAAGACGTCTATCTGTCTCTTCAGCCAGCACTGATAAACACAGAAGAAAATGAAAACAATTCAAACAAAAATCATGTGTCTACGTCTTGCATAAACATCACATTCTTACAATTCAACTAATGCATCTCATTACATTACAAAGATCAAAACAAATCTCACATGGAAAAACACAAAAAGAGAGCATACCTCACCAAAATGGGACCCACAAGCGTGCTTATCACCGCAAAACACCCAAGAATTGCACAAGCAACGCCCATCATCGCACATACCCTTACAAGCCAAGCAACAGTCTCTAGAAGAATTGACCTTAAAATTGGAACCCCATTTCACAGCATCACCCCACAGCTCCATATGTTCAACTCCTTCACAACAACCCTCCTCCTCTCTTCCTCCTCCTCGATTCTTCTTCTTCAACCCATCGCCAATCGTAATTCCCAGAGACTCCACAGAACCGGGTCGAAACACGATAGAGAAACAGAGATAGGCCGCGTAGCAAGAGATCGCACCAATCAAGAAAAGGATGAGAAGTGCAAAACGGCCGAAACTTGAATTGTTTTGCCTCCGGCCCATTTGCACCAACTCACGCAACAATCACACTCACACACACGCAAACCCCTTCTTTGCTTTGAACCTCAAATTTCTGATGATCCTTGTACTCTCTCGCGAAGTGTTCGTACTAAGAATTGTAGGACCACAGAGCTCGGAGCCATTGGTTTTGATTGAGAAGATAGTCCGGACGCGTCTCATCATCTTGCTTCGTGCCTGCGAATCTCTATTTTTTTATTATTAAGCATCAAAATAATTCTTTTGCACTTTATATTTAAACAAAATTAAATTTTAATTTTAGGGATCGGCCAGGTTCAAATGAGTATTGGAGTTGCCATTCGAATTAAATAGAAATGTCAAAGTCGGCCGGTCCGAGTTGGTCGGGTTATGATTGGATCACAGATCGATCATAGTCGGATCTATAAGTCATGGGTTGACTACAGCCTAGTTTAGCCCAGCCCGACCCGAGGCTTGATCATTATTTCCGAAAGCACGTTGTTTTGAGAGTTTTTTATTTAAAAAAAAAAGACGGACCAAACCGGCCCGGCCTATAGGACCATAGTCCGGGCCAGGCCAAGGTTAACCTAGGCCCTATCTAATCTATTGACATCCCTAAAATTAAATTCGGAAAACTTAAAAATCGATTAGGTCTAATAAAAAAATCTAGCTTTATTTACATTACAACTCTTCCCTATTTTTACAAAGTGAAGAGTCTTTTGTAATAAATACGTTAACTTTTTTCCCCCGACATTTACAAAAATTATTTAATTTTACTTTTTACTCATAATATATATAATTTTATTTTAAGCATTTACTAAATTATCTTAATGCAAGTCACATTTATATTAATCATACACCATGTATATAAAATGTTGACAATTCTATTTTTAAAAAATATTTTAATAAATAAATTTAAAATAGTTAAAAACTTTAAATAAGCGAGACTATATTTAGTTTAACGTAAGATTTTTAATGAAACTGAATAATTTATAATGAAATTGAATATAAATAAATGTAAGGTTAAAAAATTGTTGTTTGAGAAGAATAAAAGAATTCATAATGTAATATGGTAAAACGTTATTTGGAAACTGAATGGAATAGAATGGAATATATGTATAATAATAATGAATGACTATTTTACTTTTGAAAAAACAAAACATATATTAACAGGATTGTTATTAGAGTTGATGGTATGATTGGTATTATAAAAAATTATTGAGAATATATTAGTTAGTACATATTTATCATTTTATATTTCATTCTAAATCATCCAAATCAAAAGTAATTCATTTTTACTAGGGATGGATATCCTAACCCAGGTTGGTCGAGTCACGGGCGAGCCATGGGCCGACTTTGATCTGCTTGGGCTAAGTCATGAGTCAGTCCAATCTGACCCGTGGCCTACCCATTTTTTCAAAATAATGTTGTTTTAAAAAATTTTTTCTTAAAAAAATAAATAACGGATCAACCCGGCTCGACTTGCCTGTGGCCCACCAGCCATAACTAGGGCCCCAGGCCAAGCAGCAAGTCACCATGACCCTAAGCTTAACCCAACTTAACCTATTGGCATTCTTAATTTTTATTATTTATGATAAAATAAGATGTAATATAAAACTCTTCCCTTACAACATATTCTATTTAATTCCATTGTAAATCTTCCAGCCGGCCATCCGTCGTATCAAAGATAACCTTCGTAAAAGGTATATCTTTACCTAAATAATTAAATATATCTTGATTTTGTTAAAAATTTGAAGAAAATTAGAATAAGTTTTATATTTCAATAATAATAAATCGAACGTGAAAATAAAAAATTGAAGTCTAAGTTAAAGTAAAAGCTTAAGCATTAGGACCAGAATATTAATTTATATGATAAACAGAAAATATATATATTGATAAATGCAAATATAAAATAATATAAAATGATAAATTATATTTATTACAGCAAAACATTATGAATGTTTGGGGATTTTCTTGCTCCAGGAACTCCAACAACCGAAGTGACCAGTCCACCGAAACGGCACTGTATTGTTTCGACCTTTCGTCGCCTTAAACCGCTTCCAGTCCCTAAGAACCGCCGTCAAGTCCGTCACCTTAGCACTTATACTCCGGCAACAGTTGGCGTGGACGGTTGTCACCGCCGTAATATCTTTACTATCCGAGCAAAACCCACTGAAGTAGAGAGTCTCCAGGAACCTAGCGTTGATCCCCAACTGTCCCAATGCACCTCCTTGCGTCAGGTTTAGAAGAACGTCCTGCTCTTTTACACCTGTGGCGTTGTTCTTCTTGGCGTACCAAGTCTCGAACAGAGCGATGGTCTTGTTATTTGATCTCGCGTGGTAGAATCCTGTGTTGATGAAGTTCTTCTCGGATTGCGCGTCTCCGTTGAACCAGTCAGTGCTAATCTGAAAGTCCACAGTCTCGTTCCTGTTCAATAGTGGCATGGGGTTCCTTAGCCACAGCACATCTGTGTCCTGTTATAAAACGACAACGAAAATGAGTCGCAACTCACAATGTCAAAAGTTAATCAAAAATAAATCGTGGTGAAAGTTTTCTTGTAAATTTACGTGTTTGTTTTGTTTTTATCTCTGTTTTTGCATTCTTATCCTCTAGTTTTAAAAGGAATAAAAATTTTATATCTCTATTATCCAAAATCGGGACAAAAATTAGTAGAGACAATAAATAAACAGGTCATAGACGTGATTTTTTCCGTCTCTGTCATCCGTCGCTATTTTTAGAGACATGAACCATACGCAGGATTAAGAACATGAGACCGGTAGCCGTGTAACAGGAACAACATCCTGGTCTTGAATGACAAGTAGTAAGGTGTCCTCAGTTACATTCGTGCTTCCTATCAAAATCTACGGTGAAACTAACACGAGGTTGTCGTACTTGACAAAGAAAGAGGAGGAAGGGCACTACAACTTGGAGACGTAAAAAGAAAAGTAATACCGACTCTTCGAAAGAGCAGACTAGTCTCTGGTGAAATTTACAACCACCAGACTCAGAAGAAAAGAAGAATCCACAGAGAAAATTGAAAATTCAAGTGTACTGAATAGAGATTTGGTTCAGTTTTCCATCTAATCAGGAACTTCGCAGCAGACCTTGAGGAGACGTGAGAGTTTTGATACCATTCCCTTTCTAACTAAACCAAAATGTGTTTTTCTAACCAACTTGGCACCGAACCAGCTGGTTAGTTGGTGACGTGTCAGTTTGTGACTGATGTGCAAAGTCATCACTCATCAGAATTCCGACAAGAAAAGCCAAGCGTGTTCAACTAAGACAAATTTCATCGTCAAAGTAAGGAAACATGTTGGAGATGGCATAGGATCGAGGTCATCACTCATCGGAATTCCGGCGATTAAGAAAAGTCAAGCATGTTCAACTAAGACAAATTTCATCGTAAAAGTAAAGAAACATGTTGGAGATGGCATAGGAATGAATTGATTTGAGACTAACTTACTTAAATTAATAAATAAAAACCTAATTTAACTCTGTTTTAAATTAGGTTTAATCGTTAATCGGATCAAAATGCAAACTTTACACGCAACGTACCTGACACGCATTGTAAATTTCTAGGAGAGTTATCTCCAGGGAGCAGTTTTCGTGTTAACAGGAAGTCAAACCAAGTTAAACCATCGTTTTCTATTAGCTTGCCGACACAAAACCTTAAGTTTTCGTGTTCCCAATCATGTGGGAGGGACGCCGTTGTAATTAGAGACCATGTTGCAGAAATTAAGGACTGGTAGGTAACGTACCGTGAAAATGAAGTTAAATCCGTGTTTGAGAACCTCGGTAACGAAAAGGGTCCGTCTCCACATCATTTTAAGGAAGTCACGAGACATGAAGATCTTTTCACCGGCGAAATCAATGCCGTCCGTTTCCAGTTTGTAACAGTTTAGCCGCTTGAACATGCACCGCTCGTATGCCGTTTGGTCGACGGCGACTACGAGCAAGTGGTCAAGAAGTTGCCTGGTGTTCTCTCCAAGCCAAAAGCTTTCGAGGAAGAGATCGAGCATGGTTATTTCTGATTCAACCGTCTGTTCTACATAAGCCCTATTGACCATTGCAATAATGACTGTCTTATTAGGCATTGCAGCCTTTTCCAGAGCTAGCTGGAGCTCATCGATAGGGAACTGTACGGTGTGCTGTGACAAAACACCGAACGGGCACCCATTAAAAGCTTATAGATATGATCATGAAGAGAAAGTAAACAACCGGTAGAGAAAATGACACGAACATGAAGATGAGTGACTTACATATGATGGGTTGGAACAGTTTGAACCCGACCTTCGATATTCCAATGTGAGAGGTTGAAAGGTTGAAGTAGACCAGACAAGGAGATAAACAAAACCAGCGAAGAGAAGAGGGAAGATTACAAGATTTCCTGGGCAGTTCATGGAGTTATCCTTCTGCATCTGCATAATTTGTTGGTCGAGTCCTGCTCTTGGAGGATGTTACAAGGGCTTTTCGTCTACTCAAGCTCGAGAGACGAGAAGAAATGGAGGTTGTGGGTTTATGCAGTTTGGGGCAGTTGACCAGAGTTATCGAGCAACAGTTCGTGTATAGAAAATGGAAGATTGAAGCGAAAGTAATGTTTATCTCTAACTAACAGGAAAGTTTTATAGTTGTAATTCTGTTATAATTATATGTTATCAAAATTAAATTTATTGATCAACCGAGCATCCGCTGGATTGACCAATTGAGCACCTGGTTGATCAACTAGTCAAGCTTTTCTTTTATTATTATTATTATTATTATTATTATTATTATTATATTTTTTTTTCTTCTTAATATTTATATTTATATTAGTTGTGTATCCACTGAAAATAGTCTCTTTATTTTGTAAAAGTAAGACTATGTATTATTAGACCTTCTCAAATCTCATATTAGTGTGAGATTCAACTGAATATGATAATGATTATTATTGAATTTGTAAAGTAGTAGTCAAAACGCATCATTGAATTTTTGATCCTATGAAAGCATAAAAAATTAAACGTATGCATTATGCATAGGTTAGGTAAATGCTAAGTAGATCTCGTCCTTAGTAAGTCTACGTATAGAATATAGTTAATGAGATGGTTACGAATAACAATTAAAAAATTTCAAGCAGTTAGACTGGTTCAATTAGAATAAAAAATATAAGGTTAAAAGGTCCTGTGTTTGAATCTCTCTATCTTACCTGGTGCGGAGTACCCGATCGACATGATTTGCAGGTTATTACATTCGGAAAGTTTACTCAGTGAATATCCAAATGATAGCAACTACAAATTCTTCCATTAAAAAAATCTTTTTTTAATTAAACTTTAAATTTTTCTATTAATAAGAAAATTTTTAATAATATTTCAAAATTTTAATTTTATTTAATCTTTATATAATTTTACAATACTTAATACCGATCAAACGCTTTAAACTTTAAATTTCTTATTTTTTCAATTTATTCATACCTAAAATGTACCGTAAAAAAGATAATACTTAAAATAAGGATAAAATTTAAATATAGGTGTTAAAAAATAAGTTTATTAAGTCTACCAATATTAGAAAAATCAATACTTAATATATTCTAGCCTAAATTGAGTAAACATTAATAAAATAAGATAAACAATACATTAATTAGTAATGAGGAATTTTCTAAAATATATTAATAAAATAAGATATAAGCACAAGTTTAAAACGAGTATGATTTTCATACGACTAAAGTAAAGAGCTGTCTGCCACTAAGTCGGAACAAGACCTTCTATGCCTATAATTTTGTGTCAGCCTTATTCAAGATGATCTCATACACATATTTTTTAAAATTCCACATATTTGCGTGGATGGATTATCAAGTATAAGAGATTCGGTATCGTTAAAGCTGCATCTAGATTTACGATATAATAATAAGAATAAGTACTTATTTATCACAATTTTTAAATATAATTATATATTTAAATATGTAGTAAACAATTAAATGTTAAAAAAAAAATGCAATGTTACTGTAGAAATTAATAAACAAAAAGAGAGTTGTTGTAAGAAACTGATTTTACGGTATAAATTTTATTTTACATTAATATCCTCCATTATATGTATTATTTTTCATTATACTCTTAATTAATATGACTAATAAAATATTTTTATAAAATATTTTATTTACTAAATTTATTTTATATTTTTAAAATAATTTAATATTTTATTATTTATAATTTAAATTTATATAACTAACAATATATTTTTTAATTATTTATATAATAGTTTATAGTTTATTAAATCAATATTTTTTTTAATTATTTTATCTCTTTATTAAATGTCTATTTTTATATTTTTATAATTTTTAAGACAGTAATTTCAAACATATAAATATTTATTAAAAATTTTATAGTGAAAACAAGATTCTAAAGAATCAAGACAGGATTACTTGTTAGTGCGACAGCTAGCCACCTTGTCCAGATCGTTCTTGCCAAATCTTCTCGTGATTGGGGTAAAAAGTATAAAATACTTTAAAAATATAAAAAATTATAAAATTGAGGCGTGTTGAAAGTATAAAATACTTAAAAATTCATTTAACATTAATAAATTTAGTCAATTGCGATGATTGACGTATTTATTATTAAAAATTTTCATAACTTTATTTAGTACTTATTAAAAAACAATTTAAAGAAATAATAATAAATAGCCAACGTACCTAATATACAAAGTTTTTTGCTTTGCAAATATCTAAGGAGGGTTAATTACATACATAACCTTCCTTTTGTATTATTTTAAAAAGAGCTTATTTATGTAATTCAAGCTATGAACATTTGTGTAGTATCTTGCCTTATAAAATTGTTAAGAGCTTAAACTATTAAATTGAGTTACATAAATTATTTCATTTAAGAATTTACGAGATGTATTTCGTTTACATGTATAATATTCATATACACGTATAAATAATGTGTTAGAAAACATTACAAGATAGTATATATACTCAATTGATATTTTCAGAATACAAAAAGTTTTTACAAATCATAATGTAATTATGTGTTGATTTGGTCTTGAATTTTGTTTTGATAGACTATAATTAGTAAATTAAGAATTTATCGTTGCAATTGAGTAATTGGTAAGATAATATATGTATCTAATCTAAGAAAAATATTAAAAAACAAGACAAATTAATACATAAGAATTTATGTTAATTAGGCGTATAAAATGGTGAAATGTGACATTAATAATAGAGTGACAAATGACTTGATTCCAGGAGTGATAAATGACGGTATAATTGAATGATACATGACTTGGTGATTAGATGACATGAACTAGTTATGGAAGGACAATTGGGAGTTTAAGACAAAGACACATAACATAGCTCTTAGCATGACAAGTGTCTTGTCAAGTGTTCATTTCTTCACCACACACCTCACCCACATCTCTCAGACTTGTAAGACCACCTTTCCTGATTCGGTCTTGTGTTTTCTTCTTGTTTCTTCACATTAACGACACTCTCACACCATCCCCATAACCCTTGAATTTTTGCCAAATTTTCGTAGCCTTCATCTTGTGTTTAGGAATCCTTCTCATTCCATCTTGTTCTTAGAGTATGTTTGAATGCTTGGGAAGCTTGTTAGCTCGTTAATTGAAGAGATTTTGAGATAAATAAGTGTTTGATTGCTTTGTTGTAATATTTGTGAGCATAACATACATGATGATTGATTGAAGACAAATTGTACAAGATGTTAATGACGAAATGTACTGAAATATGTTAGATGAAGTGTTTCCACTAAACAAGTACCTGTATTTTAATCATATTTTAATTTGTAAATATCTAAATGGATGATTTTAATTTCATATTAAACTAGAGGCATATGATTACAACTTTCATGAAGGAGTTGAATTTGAGTTCTGTCTATAAGGGTTTTAAAATTGGGCTTAAAGTTGAGTGCTGAGTGTTATCAAACAACAGTTTGTAATATTTTGGGTATAACTCATAAAATACTAAATTAAACTATATTAACTTTATGGTGTTAAAAACTTAAATTATTTCAATTGAGATAATTGACAGATGTATTATTAGAAAATTTCATAACTTTATTTTGTATATATTTAAAGCAATTTAAAGAAAAATAATAAATAGTCAACGTATTCAATGCATAAAATTTTTTGCTTTGTAAGTGTATGAGGAGGGTTAATAATATATGTAGTCTTTTCCTTACATTATTTTAGAAAGAGAGTGTTTATGTAATTCAAACATGTGATCATTCTCCCTCTAACATATGTTATTTATTTAAGATAAATAATTAACATATTTTCATTTATAACACTCAAGAATTAAATAAATAAATAAATATATCTCATCTCTATCAATTCAAGTTTTAAATGGTGATTAAAAATTATTTTTTATTAACTTAAAAATCATCTAAAAGATAGGGATTTAAAAGTAAAAATATGATAAAAGGATAAGTATTGTATACAAAGCTTCCCGTTTTGTGAAGATCGGGTGAGGTTCGTCGGTTATTAGAGATGACAATTGATAGTCCGTGAGTCTAGATTCGAGACCCAATTATTTTAAACAAAATGTCATTGTTTTGTTTAAAAAAGTTAAGCCTTTGGTAAGTCTGAACTTGATTAACTCAACCTAAACCTAATTATAAAAAATGTTATTTTATACATTTAATTTTTTAAAAAATTTGACAAGGCTAGCTCAGGCGATCTATTGCCATCTCTTGATAATTATACGTAATTTTCTTTTGTATTTTATAAAAATGTTATTTCTGTGGCTCGAAACCATAATCTCCCGAAAACACAGATTGTGGATTTTTACCAGCAGACTTAACGAACTTTTGGGTATATTTTATGATAAAAAGTTTTTATTTATAGAAAATTGTAAGCCTATGTATAGACTTGTTACGCAATAGGCAAGGAGTAGCAGTCAAAAAAGTGAAAGCCAAACAACACTCACGCAGTGAATTAAGCGGAGCCAAAACTCTATTCATTGTTCAAGTCAAAGATGCCTAATACATTACTAATCACAAAACGATCTGAATCACGTCCACTAAGAGAAATGTACATTACAAAGGCTATGCGCTCTCTGACTCCCTAACAGTAGCCCAGTAACATATAGAAGTAGAGCAATGATAGACGAGACCAGGAGGACAAAGCAGAAGCAAGCAAATCAAAAGCAAGAAACTGGCACCATGAAACAATGGACATGAGGAGCTTGGTCTTGGCTGAACATTTTCTGGATATGGAACTAAAGAATGAGGCAGACTCTATGTCTTCTCTTTTGCTTCCTCTGTTTTGGAGGTTGAAGAACTGCCTTAATAGCAGCGTCGAACACCGCCTTCACATTCTGTGTGACAATTTTTGTTCAAGAAAAAAAAAATCAGAACAATATCACATCCCAGATTGGATATGACGAAGTAGGATGAATGGAGATGGTATTTTTTAGCAAAAGAATTGAGTTTTAAGCACTTCCTTAAATATGGGAAACATGTTCTTTTTTAAGTATATGTTTTTCTAGTATTGCTGGTTGACTGACTTAACAAAGCTATAATGGTTATTTCTTGGCCCATAAATCCAATTAAGTTGGTGCAAGTAACTTGGTGTGTGTCCATAGTTTTATCAAATTTAGAGGATAAGATACAGAACTGAGACAGACCTCCTGTGTCTTTGAGCTGCATTCTACATAAGCCAAGGCTCCTATTTTCTTCTTTAGTTCTTGACCCTGATCATAGAATAGTGTCAATGAATCAATTGAGTTTTAGTGCTAATTCAAAATTACGACATGCGCCAAGCAAGGAGAACAACTTTGGTGGATCGAGGCGCGCCTACCTGTTCCGTAGATATGGTGCATGCTCCAGGATAATCCAAGTTAAATTGTCCATCTTCTCTTAGATCTGCCAACATTTAACAGAAAATTGCTTACAAGAGCAGAACATACATGGATTCCCAAAGTTGATGATTTAGTGCAGCAAACTCACTCATTCTGTAAGCCATTCAATGTACAATATAACAAATTCCGAATTGGTTATCATTACTACATATCTTCTGAGGACACAAAGTAATCAGAAAGTCCCACAAATGCACATATAATAACTTTGTGCTTAGATCTGCCATTTGATAGAGAATAGCTCTCAACAGAAAAACAGACATGGATTCTCAAAGTTGATGCTTTAGTGCACCAAACTCACTCATTTTGTAAGCCATTCAATGTACAACATCATGAATGCTGATGTGGTCATCGTTACTACAGGACTCTAGGAGACACGAAGTCATCATAAAGTCCCACACATGCACATATAATGTCTGTCCTTAGATCTGCCATTTGACAGAGAATTGCTCACAACAGCAAAACAGACATTGATTCTCAAAGTTGATGCTTTACTGCACCAAACTCACTCGTTCTGTAATCCATTCAATGTACAATATAACAAATTCCAAAGAGGTCCTGTCCTTAGATCTGCCATTTGACAGAAAATTGCTCACAATAGCAAAACAGACATGGATTCTCAAAGTTGATGCTTTATTGCACCCAACTCACTCATTCTGTATGCCATTCAATGTACAACATAACAAATTCTAATAGAATCAAATCTAATGCAAGTGGTCATCATTACTACAAAACTCTGGGAGACATGAAGTCGTCAGAAAGCCCAGCACATGCACATACGATACTTGAACAGACAGTAGGCCCGGTAAGAAACATGGTCAAGTTTCAGATTTATATCCCAGAAAAACTGAGTACATTTGAACAGATAAGAGTCTCATTCTTCGCTTTAAGGTATTGCATCAGACCCACTTGATCCGTAAAACCATGATCAAGCAAAGCAGGATTGGCAACAAAAATCAAGCAAAAAGAAGCAAAAAGTTAAAAGAGAGAAAGAAAAAGTGTTCATAAATCATCACCTAATTTAGTCCCAACAAGAACAATAGGCACTGATGGGGCATAATGTCTGAGCTCAGGGACCCACTTCTCCAACATAACAAGGGAGCAAAAAGGAAAAGGAGATTATAAGACACAGAGAAGAATCAAAAAAAGTTTATGAATATCACAAGAAAAGCATGAATTTGAGCAAGAGCAATCATAGCAGATAGATAAAAAAGAGGAAAAAGGCTTACTTTCTTTGATATGTTCTCATAGCTAGGCCTACTTATGAGAGAAAAGGCAAGAATGAAAACATCAGCTCCTCTATAACTCAGAGGCCTCAGCCTGTTATAGTCTTCCTGACCTGCGTCAATCATGCTATAACTTCTGCTTAGAAGCGTCATAATATACTAATTCAACCCTATTATGTGAAGAAAAAAAACCTTCAACCTTAAAATTATTTACAGTGTTTAAATTTCTAAAAATATTAATAATCTAAATTTCTGTAAAAGAAATGACACAGATATATATATGATATAAATAATATACATGAAATAATTTTGTTTTATCATGCCTTTCACTGTTATTCTTTTGAAAATCACAAAACGAATTTTCAAGAAAGACATGATTAAAAGCTTTTTTTTTTTTAAATAATTAAACTACAAGGTATCCAAAGCCCTCAAAAGCACTGCTGCTTTTCTAAAGCAGAACAGCTCAAAGAAGGTAAAATGTTGCAATTTCACAACATCCAAGATTTTAGGAAATCTTGCAAACTGAATCTTTCCTTATCTAAATTCAAAACAAAGAGCCACATTGTGAGGAGAGATCATCGTAGACACGCCAAAAACAAAAGTAAAAACTAACCGAAATTTCACAAGTTTCAGGATAAAGATCTGAACGAAACATAACAACAAACAAGTTACCTGCAGTGTCCCAGAGACCTAGATTCACAGTCTTCCCATCAACCATAACATTGGCACTGAAATTATCAAAAACCGTGGGGACATAATCCTGTCAGGGAAAAGAGCAAAAAACCACAAAGGCAAAAACCTCGTCTCAGAAACAGAAACAGAAGACCTCAAATTGAACAAAGCTAAAATAGAAGTTAGAGAAAGAGTACAGTAGGGAAGGTGTTGCTTGTATATGAAATGAGAAGACAAGTCTTTCCGACAGCACCATCACCAACTGTCACACATTTGATGAACTTTGATGCAGCAGATGTTGCATTTGTTGTTGTTGATTCTGTCATTTCTAAGAGCAGTGGACTAAAAACCTCAAAATACACTTCCCCAGTCCTCTCTGTGTTCTCTATTTGATAGAGGTTGTTCTTGAGTTAGATACAGGAAGTAAGCGGAAGGGCGGACTAAAAAGAAGGGGGGTCATTAAAGAACGAGAAAAAGTAGGAGAATTCACTTTAATTTGAGCTGTCAGAGAGGCAAAAAGGAGTCAAATAAAAGGTAAGCAGACCCCATTGGAATGAGACTTCATCAAGAGTACTAGTACACAAACTACGCTGCTGAATACAAGTAGTTGAGATCGAGCTAATAGGAAAAAAGATTGCTCATTTCTTATACTACTTCCAAAACGGTGTGTGCCCATCAAATTAGATAAGGCTGATTCAGAGCAATTTGGAGTTACGTTGTGATCCAATCCAATCCAACCAGAGGTGTTTTTATTACACGACATGAAGATGCATGTCAGAATGTGAGTAGAACAGCAAAAATTAAGCCTATGCTAGGCTCCCACGACAATGGAGTGATTATCGGGCCATCCAGTCAGGTAATATTCGTTGAAGATATTTATGAGTGCTGACAATAGTACATCTCCTGGTGCTTTGATCCAATTTACGTGGAAGAATCGAGTAGGGACGAGACTCTTTTGACGCTGGAGATTCGTAAGATTTGTAATAGTCAATCGGGATCAGACCTCCCGTTTGTCTTCCTATTCTACTAAATTTCATCTACATATAAATATATATATATATATATATATATATTTATGTGGGTCGATCTTTTATTTTAATTATAATATATGTGGGTCGATCTTTTATTTTAATTATAATATTTTTATGATATTTTATTAAATTTTATCCACATATTTATATATAAATAAAATTTAACAAAATAAGTTAGAACAGAGTAGAAGCAGAAGTATGTCAATCTAGGAAGGATAATGCATTGATTCAAATTTGAACTAATTATTATCTAGTTTTGATTTGATTTTGTTCATTTCATCCAAATTTAGAATTAAATTAAATTTAAATATTTTTAAGTTTAATAAATTATATTTTAATAAATTGAATCGATTCAATTCGATATATTTAAATTTAAAATCATATTAAAATTTTAATATATTAATTTTAAATTAAGTCAATTTTATAATAGTTAAATTTATTTTTTCATTTTTAAAATTTTTAGTTACTAATTCATCAAAAAATTATTACAATTACATGATTTATAAAAAAATGTATAAATTAACTTTAAAAAGTGTTACTTAAAATTGAGAGGGTATTGCATTAAGTCAAATTCTAAGTAATTATGATACGAATTTAATTTAAATTCTTTTAATTAATCTCAATTTAGAGATTTGATTATTTTTTAATTTAATAAGAAATATGAACAAAACAGTATTATATTAATTAAATTAAAATTAATTCAATTATACTTATCTTAAAATTAAAATAAATTCTTAGAGAACCTATTACCTTAGATCAAATTAATCTTATTACATCTAATTTAAATTGATTTTTTTTATTTTTTTTAACTTATCAAATATTTACTGTCATCGTCATCAATATTTAGTTGAAGTCCCACTAAGGCACAAAATTTGGGAAAGTCCGATAGTATGTAACATTGTAACCTAATCTTTACTTAGTAGAGAGGTTGTTTATGATTTTTAACTTCTCAAATAATTTATTTGAAATACATAATTTGTATAATATATTTTAACAAATTATTGTGTGTGGTTGGATCTTTTGACTTTTCATTATCTCGAGTCCATTGCACCACCCCCTAAGAGGTGGTCGGGTTGGTGGAGTGAAAAGTATGGAGTCAAAAGGTCTTGTGTTTGAATCTTCCTATTTACGCTCTCTCGAACGAGCCTGTCATACAAGACTTGCTTAATGCAGAGTATTCAATTAGCGTAATTTGTAAACTATTGCGTCAATCCGAAGGTTTACCCAGTATGAATCCAAAGAATAACAGCTATGGTTCCTCCTTAAAAAAAAAAAAAGGGGTCCATTGTACCCACAAAAAAAAGTTCTTAAAACGGCGTCACTTTGTCTTTGGAGCACACTTTTGGATTTGGGCATTTGTTTTTGTGCTTCTTACAATTGAAAGGCCGATCCACTAATAGCTAAACCGACTTGCCGTTTAGTGTACGGACGTTGGTAGTTAGATAAACAGACAGAAGAGAGGGAGGGGGGGGTGAAGGATTCAAGGAAGAGAACAATGGGTTCGAGAGCAGCCACACCGCCATATCCAAGCGCCGCGAGAATCGCCGATTCACAGTGCTATCCTCAGTACACAGCCTCTCTTAAGTGTAAAACCCTGTTCTCGATACGATAACGCTTTTTTTTGTTTGTTTTATCCTGAAAGTCACCAAAAAAAGATCCTGTAACTAGACATTGCAGGGCGTTTTGTGATTTCTATTCAAAATTGAGGAAAGAATCTTATGTGGGTTCTTTTAAATTTTTTAATTGGGTGTAGGAGAAGAAAATTGGAGAAGATACGTTTTTTTTTCTTTACTTGATCAGTCTCTGATGATGCTTGCTTTTTTAAACTTTGTGGAGGATTCAGCTTTTTGTTTGATCTTCTTTACTCTTCTGTGATGTGATAGTGATGTTAGCTGGTTGTATTGATTAGAAAACTGTTTCGAGACTGAAGCTCTGTTGACTGCTTTGGTTGTTTCAATTCATAATGTGCCATTATGTTTTTTCAATCTTTTCATTATGCATGAGCTTTAATTTGAGTATTATAGCTAAATTTTAGGTGATCTCTTTTCTGGGTATAGGTGAGCTTTTAAGATGTTATGTTTATGTGATTAAATTGAGGGCTTTGATGAGGATTTTTGTCAGCTGTCATGTATTGGTATTTGGTGACTGAATAGCGGTTCTTTATGCACTTGTTGATCAATTTTCATTCTATGGTAAAAGGCCTGGTTTCACGTTTTGTTGTTTCCGTTTCTATGTGTTGCTTTAGGAATCATGTAGTTTCGGTAGGACTATCGATTTCAGTAGAAAATGTGTCTGCCGTTTCCTAATTCTGGAGAGAAACTCGCAGGCCTAGAAGAGTTTAGCTCAGACAAGAGTAAGTGTCAAGAGCATTTTGATGTGTACAAGGAATGCAAGAAAAAAGAGGTATTGGATTCTTAAGAAACTCTTTAAGACTTTATGTTGACATTTGCGATTGACCAATCCGGGATGACTAAATTATAACGTTTCTTGCTTTTATCTGGACAGAGGGAAGCTCGGCTTGAACGCAACAAGACTCGCTCTTTTTTTTCCTAAAACACTATGTCCTGGTTCTCTTGACATGCATGGAACTTTGCTTAGGATCATTGCAAGTGTTCTCTCAGTTTATCATTTGAATACACTTAGGATGAAATTGAACTGCAAGATTTCAGACTGAACGTCTCACTATGGTACTGAGTAGCAGTTCAATTTAGTGTTTATGTGTATTTATGGTCACCAGATGTAATAGATAAGGCCGTGGACTATTTACACTAACGTGTTGATCTGTTAATTAGATTAACAAAGTTCAACTCTGTCCATTTTGGTAGTTTAATAGTGTAAGAAAACGGAGTTGCCCATGCCCGTGAGACCTCAACTCGGCAGTGTCAGAATGATAATCACCAACAGCTATTCAATTGACCAACTTCGTCGAGGATCCTGGCCCTTAATGGTTACAAGCAGGAATGGCTAAGAGCTGTATATGGATTCTTTGATGTCAATTAGATGCATAATATGCAATTTCTCATAGCAACTGTATGTGCAGAGTAAGAATGCTTAGAGCATACTCCTGGCTTTAGGCTTAAGGGTTGGCCTTGGTCCAACAGAAATGCAGGTAATGTTGGTATTCTGCCGAGAGTGAGAAGTCGAACCTTGACAGGTGATAGAATCGCACTCAATTCTTCCATTGCAAATTGTAGCCTGATCTTTTTCTTGACCCAATCCCGGGCTAACAGTCAGCCTTGGGCCGAAACAACGTCAAACTGGCTTTGTACTGTTCGGGCTGGATTGGTTTGTCAACCCTAATCAAAGAGCATTCTATTAGCAAATCTTTCAGGCTTGAACTGGTTGCATGAGGACCCAAGTATCAGGATCCTGCTGCACAATTGATATTGGGATTTGAATGTTCGTTACCTTGGGAATACCAACAGCTAACGATCCTGAATTCTGAATCCCATTTTCTGTCGCGTGAAACATTAATTATTTTCATGTTCTGAAGCATGTGAGCGTTTTATTAGACAATTATTACAACGTTTAAGCACCTCAGGACAAGCTCCAGTTTGCTAATCATGGTGAGCAGCTACTGCCATCAGACACCATTGAGGTTATGATTGCTAGGGCTTAAGAAATCAGGGGTGGCAAAAGTCAGGTTCTGAGTTTAAAAACATTGGGGTCCAATTTAAATTCAGTCAAGTATATATCAAAACGGATTCTGGGTTTAAATTTCAATTTGATCGAATTAAATATTACTCAGGATGATTTGTGTGTCCAGATTACTACTATTCATAATACTATTCATATTAGCAATTCCTCCGTTCTCTTGAAATTCTTCAATTTGAGAACAGATAGAACTCTTCAATTTGAGAACAGATTTTTTGTATCGATTATGGTGTTTTTATTATGTTTTATTAAATTTCATCCATATATTTATGTGAACGACAGGGTTAAAACTGAGTAAGTGAACTAAAAAATTTGAAGTGCTTCAATCTTATCCTTTCACATCCTTTAACATCGAAATAGTTGAGTTCACCATTAGACTCACCAAACCTTTTGAAAAAAGTTCTAATCAAGAACTTCAATAACTTATGATTACCTAATCAATGTTAAAGAAAAGTGTTCTTTCATACTGCTGAACTGCTAAGGCGTCTTATAGTTATTAATTTTTAAATATACATTGGACATTATGATAATATATTATCATCATAGATGATTTAATTAGCATAAAAAAGTATTTTTAATGACTCACCTTAAAAAAAAATTTTAAAGCAAAATTGTTTTGATAATTTCTAAATAAATTATTGATTTGATCGGGCCGGATCGGCTGCCATCCCGAGACGTGCCGGACTACTTTGTAAAACCCTGTAACAAAAAAAGGAAACGATAGATTCTTTTGGGCTGTGATCAATGAAGCCCAACAAGAAATGAGAAATTAAATGGTGTGAGAAAATAGAAATTGGAAAATGAAAAAAAAGAAAAGAAAGATATGGACAAGAAACAAAGAGAGACACAGAGAACATAGAGGGGGTCCTCTGAATCTCTTCCTCTCCCACATCGTAAGCCCTAG
Source organism: Erythroxylum echinodendron (assembly GCA_027575705.1). Taxonomy (NCBI): domain Eukaryota; kingdom Viridiplantae; phylum Streptophyta; class Magnoliopsida; order Malpighiales; family Erythroxylaceae; genus Erythroxylum; species Erythroxylum echinodendron. The sequence goes on from JANZXR010000004.1 coordinate 779,934, forward strand.
TTTTAACCGATTCTCTGTCAATTTGCTGTTCCTCGTCTTCTTTACCTCTGAAATTCTCGATTTTCGCTCTTCCACGTCCCGCCAAAAACCCTACTCTCCCAACGAACTTCGCATTCCCTTGATTTCCTTGTTCTTCTGTTCACGATGGTCTGTCCTAAAGCTTGAATCTTTGGTACGAGGCCTACGGGTTGGAGGTTGAGATATACATATAAATACATATATCGAAAAAATATTTGTGGGTCTGTGGGAATTATGTATGCTCGCGGTGGCTCGAGATCGGATATTGTGGGAGGACCGCTTGATCGGAAGCGAATAAACGATGCGCTCGATAAACACCTTGAAAAGTCGTCGCCTTCAACTTCGAGGGCTTTGAATAGTAAGGACAAAGATAGGTTGTCCGTACCATCCACTTCTACTGGAAAATCGCAACTCGACCATCGTGATACGCGTTCGGCTTCTCTCTCCAAGAACAATGGTTCTGATGGTTAGTTTGTTGTTTTCGTTCTTATAGATGTTACTTTTCCTTAAATGCGCATCTGGGGTTATTGTTAGTCGTTGGATGATGGTTTTCTTTTGGTGTTTGGGATTGGATTGTTCTGTTTGTTTTTCGTGTGTTTTTTCTGCAGATGTTGAATTCGATTTGGTCCTTCATGACGTTTTACTAGTTATAGTAAGTCATGATGTGAAAATTGTCTCGTTCATGATCTGGTTTCTCTGACCTTAACTTTCCCTGGAAAGGATTATTCTTTGGCTATGATTTTGGCTTTCTAAACTGTTCTTAGTTTTTGCATTCTAATCACGGCATAGCATTTCTGGTTTGGTGTAAAGCTCTGACCTGTGAAATGCCAGATGAGCTGTGTTTAAAGTTGAAGATTGCTCAGTGATTGAGACACGAAATTTAACTTTTTCTTCGTTTTCCGATATATATTCTTTATGTGTGTTTATGGTTGTTTGTATAGTTATGTATGTGTTCCACACATTGTGGGCAAGGTTTTAAAATATTTCAGAACTCTGTAGAGTTTACATATTCTTAATGTTTTGTTCATGCTGTTAGCATATGGTACATTTATATAATACTATATGGTTATACTAAGTTTCATATTTCACTTGATTTTCTTCCTTCTGCTGTTAGTTAAATATGCAGAATAGTAGATTTCTTGTTTTTATTTCTGTAGTGGTTTATGAATTTGGATTATGTATTCAGGCTATGTTGGCTAGTCTTTTGTCTTCAACCTACCAGTTGCGATTTGGTTAGCTTCTTTGGACTGTAATCTTGCAAGATCCGTTGTTATAATATACTGGCTATTGACTATTGAGTCTATTTTGTGGTTATATTACCTACTGATACTATCTTAAATTAACAAGCTGCAGAAGAATCTGAGACTGACAGTGAGGAATCAGATGTTAGTGGTTCTGATGGAGATGACACATCTTGGATTTCATGGTTTTGCAATTTGAGAGGAAATGAGTTTTTCTGTGAAGTTGATGATGATTACATCCAGGATGACTTCAATCTTTGTGGATTGAGCAGTCAAGTTCCTTATTACGATTATGCACTGGATCTCATACTGGATGTTGAATCTTCTCATGGTAAACATTTCCGATGGCACCTGAGACCTTTATTTAGAGTTAGCTTTTCTTGTTAGAGCATAATGATTCTTATATTTGAGGTTTTTATTTTGTTTTGCTTGTTGGTAGGTGATATGTTCACTGAAGAACAAAACGAGTTGGTAGAATCTGCAGCTGAGATGCTTTATGGTCTTATACATGTGCGTTATATACTAACTACCAAGGGAATGTCCGCTATGGTAAATACACGTATTATGTAATTGTAGAGGTTTTTTTTTTTTTTTTTTTACATAATTGATTGATTATAAGTTCTGGTGGAAATTTATATAGTTGGAGAAGTATAAAAATTATGATTTTGGAAGATGCCCACGAGTATACTGCTGCGGGCAACCTTGCCTTCCAGTTGGTCAATCAGATATTCCTCGTTCAAGTACTGTTAAAATCTACTGTCCTAAATGTGAAGACATATATTATCCACGATCCAAGTACCAGGGCAGTATCCTTTCAGTAGTGATTGCTAGGTCAATGACTTCCTTTAAGATTAATTCATTGAAATAAGTTTGTGTGTGTTTACATCTGCTTGAATTATGCAATTTCTTTTCAGGTTGTTTGTTGTGTTTCTATATCTATACTTTATTATTCTCCAGATCGAGTTGCAATTTGACAGATGGAGATATCATTATGCTCAGGGTTTGGATCCCTCAAAAGTTTGAGTCCTGTTTCTATTAGAATGTTAAACACTTACGATATACTACCTGTTTTCGATACATCAACAAAAAACAGACATCGATGGAGCTTATTTTGGATCAACATTTCCTCACCTTTTCCTGATGACGTATGGCCATTTAAGGCCTCAAAAGGCAGCACAGAGCTATGTGCCTAGAGTTTTTGGCTTCAAGATCCACAAAACCTGACAGGGGCACTGGATAAGATGAGAATTGGCAGAATGTTTTGGGTGGTTCTTGTACTATCACGTACTCTCTGTGAAGTACTCCAACAAACAAGGCAAGTGAAGGTGGCTAATCATAAAGGAGTACAGATGATTTTGAAAAATCGAAATGTTTGAAATGCAATATGGGCTATACTTGACCTATATTTTATTTTTATTTGTGAATTTACAGAGCGATTGCAGTCTTCTTGTCTTTCATGGTTAAGAATTGTTCAAAATTCTCACATTGTTTCCTTCCTCCTTTTTCTTCGAAAACATGTATGCTTTACTGCTTTGTCCTTTGTTGTTAGCTGCTGCATATTATTGACTCATGCTCCACCTTCTGAAAGTTGGGCTGAAAATTTTGATTGTCAGAGGAGGAATGGTCCTTGGTATCCACTTTTTGACTTTGTCCATTTTAGTTAACTGCATACTTGACTTAGTTGATATAAATTTAGCAGGCAAAACAATCATAATCTTGAATGTTTCCTAGGGTTGGCGAAAGGGTTTGGAGCCTGTTCCGGCCCGGCCATGAAATCAGTTGGCAAATATGATTTGATTTGAGTTACAGGTGGGATTTGAATCTAAATTAAAAAAAGAAATTGAGCTTCAGGCAAAGGGGTTCTGAAATTTGAACCTTTTCGTCTGGCTTAAAGGTGGGTCAAACCTTTTTGACCATCAAGTGCAGTGTCTTACCAGTTTGAACAAGATGAGCTCGTCGAACCAGAAGGAAAGTGGTCAGGGTACTGGCCCTTCCTCTCTGGACAACTTTTGCTCTACTTGCCTGGTGCTTCGAGGGTACTAGTGTGCACTCTCAATCCTTTACTGCTCAAAGTTTCAGGCCAGGGTATGGCAGGCTTGTCAGATCCTTGTTGCCCACCATATGCATTCACATCTACCAACATTATTGATATTGTACCAATGTTTGGATTGACCATTCGGTGCTTCATAATTAATAAAAAAACAGATAATTTAATATTAAAAATGCAAAATGAACAGAATAATTCAACATTGATTATATTTGCAAATAAATTAGACTTATTCTTGGATTTTCAGTTAGCTTACAAACACAAATAATAAAAATTAAAAATTGAATTAAAAATGATTTCTTTTTCATAACCAAGGAGCTTATATTTATTACCCTTTGTATGAGAATATAGTAAATTAATTTTTAAATTCATATGATAATCCTAAATTTCATACATTTTAAATATGTCACTTTATTTTAAGAAGACACGGAACTACATACTTACCAGGATAGATCCTCTGTTCTCATAAATTAATTCCTATTCTATTTTATCTTATCTCATTCACATATTTGTGTAAAACTTAAAAAATGAATAGATGAGATGGAATGGAGTAGGAATTAGTTCGTAAGAACTGGTTTATGAGAATAGAGAATCTCTTTGCATACCTAAAATGATAAGCTGATCATGCCTTGATTCACTCATTTGTCATGAATCAAAATTACTGGTTCAACAGTTTCTGGTAAATCGAAACTTCAGGTCTACGGCATCAAATCTTCTGTGTCAAAAATGGTATTCTAACTCTATTTTGTTCAATTTTAACAACACATTTATACGAGTCTCACATAAATATGTAGATATGATTTAATGAAATATGATAGGAACTGGTTAAGTGGAACAAACAATTTGTACTCAATGTAATAATTTACCTAATACCAACCAACTCAGATTCGGATGCCGCTTATTCATACAAGACAAGTGACTTTATTACATCTTAGTTAAAAGTTCATACAACACAGGTGACTTTTGTGGATGAAATATAGACAGGACTATAGCTCAACAACGTACCAATCTTCATACAAAATTCATGTTCAACAATCCCGTGATAACTTTCGGATCTATTTCAACGGCGCTGAACTTATCGGGAAGTTATTCTTCTTTTCTTTCTCAAATGTTTTCGTTTATGTTGAATTTTGTTCAATCGCTCGAGTTGTTTATTTTGTTTCATTATCGTTAAATATTATTTGAGAAAATCTTCTGTTGAGGTTAGTACGAGGCGATCATACTATTGGGTATGAAATTTTTTCACGGGTTGTGATGACGAAGGATAATGTCAAGTGTTGAGTGGTGTCGATTCAATAAACCCTTGTATAAAACTATTGTCGTTAGTGAAAAAAAGTTGGGTAAGAGCTCCGCAGACATAGACAAGGTGTGCCGAACTGTGTTATCAAATTTCGGTGTTAATTATATTTGTGCGATTAATTTTTTTTTATTTTTGATTCTGCTAGAAATGACTGCGATAAATTAAAGATTTTGCAAAACTACTACGCTTTTTGAATTTTCGATTTTAATCAAAATAGATCACTGTATCAGAACTTGGTACGTTAAATTGGTGTAGCTTCGTATTTCACAATTATAACTATAAGAGAAGGATCATCAATCATCAGGTCATCATTGTTAAATGATTCAAATTATCCTATGTGGAATTTACGGATGAGAGTATTCATTCGGAAATAAGGAACAAAAGCATAGAATTCGGTTTTAAATAGTTGGACACATCTAGTGACGACCGATGAAAAGGAAGAAACAGGACTTAAATATGCATATGAGAGAATAAAAATTGAAGAAGAGAGAGCGCATTCCTCGTGATCTTGCCGTTGAAGACTTTCAATGAATACGTTAAAGCTAGACAAAGTTTTGCAAGCATTGTATGCTTCATTTTCTGCTGAGGGCTTTTCTTTGTATTGTGAATCTTAACCTATAACTCTCAGGTATACTTATACTGGAAATCGGAACTTTGCTATTGCACCTGAATGATTATCACACCACTTCTCTAAAATTGTTCATATTCCTTATATATAGCTTAAAAAAAGTAGCCCGTGAATCATTCTCACACCAAATTCATGTTTAAAATCAGTTATCAAAATTACATTATCCTCATCCCTTGGAGGAGAGTTTGCAAGTTTGCTATGCTGAGATTAACAGGAGAGATGACGAGAAATGGCGGCAGCTTCCAACAGAAGCGAGGTCTTCGAGGTGCAGATTGATTCCGCAAGAGAGTCGTTCCGTCAGCCGTCCAACGCTCACGACGATGAGGAGTTGCTCTGGGAGGCGATTCTCCGATTGCCTTCGTAGAAGCAGGGAAACTTCACTTTGTTGACCAAGAGTATGTCAGAGTATGGTGGCGGTGATGAGAGTAAAACTGAGACCGTCGATGTTAGGAGGCTTGAACGTGTCAACCGTGAACTTGTTGTTAAGAATGCTTTGGACACTAAGGCATGGGATAATTCGAAGCTCCTTTCCGCAATCAGGATAATTCGGCATACATCGGCCAAACAGACACACACATGGCAGAGATCACAGTGCGAGAAACTTTGGATTTTGCTGCTCGTAGGCAAGTTGCAGATGAAGGCTTTGCAGGTTCATTTGCTATAATATTTCAACAGTTCCTTTATTCATTCCGAGATTGTACTTCAACAGTTCCTTTATTCATTCCGAGATTGTATTGTATCTGAAATATTATAACAAACGAACCTGCAGAGTATTCATTTGAACCTTGCTAACGAGCAGCAAAATCCAAAGTTTCTTGCACGGTGATCTCTGCGATGTGAGTTTCTGCTTGGCCGATGTAATCCAAAGTCCGCAAACTTGAACGACTTGATAAGGAACTTCCTGATCAAATCAAAATACACAAAACTGTATGGGGATGGAAATCTGATTCTAGTCGAAATAGAGGCCTCATAATGGAGACCAACCGGGGAAAGATTTATCAAAGGAGATTTTACTGAACTTACTTCTCTAATGGAAGTCATGACAAAGATATTTCACTGACCAAGAAAAGGGAATGCAAAAGATGATGCTACGATCGGACCAGCTGAGTCCCGAAATTTTGGAAGTCTCGAACAACAAATTTCGGTCGCATGCAAGTTAGGTTCTGGTATTTGTTTGTAACCCGAGTTCCTCCCAACCTATTGCCTAACTTTGTTGTTCTGAACTCTTCTTCTACTTTAATACAAATTATTTAAACACTTACTGATGATATACTGTCTGTTTTCGATACATCAACAAAAACAGACATCGATGGAGCTTATTTCGTATCAACATTTCCTCACCGTTTCCCCATGACCTAAGGCCATGTAAGGCCTCAAAAGGCAGCACAGAGCTATGTGCCTGGAGTTTTTGGCTTCAAGATCCACCAAACCTGACAGGGGCACTGGATAAGATGAGATTAGTCGGAATGTTTTGGGTGGTTCTTGTAATATCAACTGTCAAGTACTAACTTCGAAGTACTCCAACAAACAAGGCAAGTAATCGTAAAGGAGTACAGATGATTTTGAAAAATCGAACTGTTTATAATGCAATCATAATCAGGAATATTTCCCAGGGTTGGCAAAAGGGTTCGGAGCCGGTTCCGGCCCTGCCATGAAATCAATCGGAAAATATGATTAGATTGAATTTCAGGTTGAATTTAAGTAAATAAAAAGATTTTGAGCTTCAGGCAAGGGGTTCTGAAGTTTGAACCTCGATCTGGTATGAACTTTTTAGTCTGGCTTGAAGCCCCATTCCAACCCTAGTTTCTCCCTGCAGGATGGGGGAGAAATAAGTTTTAAGCAGATGGTGATAAATTTAGAGTTTTGTCATTTCTTGTTCACTGACGCTGTGTTAATTTACTGTCTTTAATATGTAAAAATAGAGCGAGACGAAAATTTAGAGACAAAATAGAACAAAAATTAGAGACAATGAAGTGTTTAGTTGTGATGAACAAAACAGAAAAAATTGTCTCCGTCTCGAGGATAGAAATGTATTTAATTGCAGTGGACAGAACATAAAAACAGTGTCAATAATAAAAATACCCCTACAGTATAATATGATTGGAAGTTAATAAAAATATTAATTAATTAAAATATTATTATTCATTAATTAAACTATTATAATTAATTAATTAATTACAATATAATTAATTAAATTATTATTATTACTTAATTAATTACATTATATTTAATTAAAATATTGTAATTAATTAATTAAAATAATAATATTATTAATTACAATATTTTAATTAATGAATAATAATATTTTAATTAATGAATAGGTTAAAAAAATCCTATAAGTTAGATATTCTAATGGAGGGAGGGCATTTCTGAAATTTCTTTATGTCTTTTATTTCCGTCTGCAGGATGAGAAATATAGTACTACAGTTTTGGAAGAAACAAAAATTTTTTATCTTTGTCTTTCGAAGACGAAACGAAAATGGGTGAGGACAGCAAGCAAACATTACGAAATACAGAACTTTTATATTCTTGTCATCCGTCTTCACCCATGAAGACGGCAACCAAACACTGCGTTACTGTATGTAATTTTTTTTTGAAGCTTTACTGTGTGTAATTTATTTCCTTGCAATATGTTTAATGATTTACAAGTTGGTAATAACAGTTTTGTTTTTAACAAGCCTGAGATTTATTTGCTTCTCTGTTTGTTCACTAACCAGCTTAAAATTTTCAAGTTTAGAGCGGCAAAAGAAAATTTATTAAAGAAGAAAGAGGCAGAAGAGAATAACTTTGGAATTTCGACGGAAATCATTTTTGGTGGCTCTCTTTTATTCCCATAGCGACCTTTTCCGCCGCTAAACAATAAAAGGATGGGCTCAGATAACTTTACAATAATAAAGTTACATTTGTTCGACTCTTGGAAGTCTAGTAAAGGTGACCTTACTAGGTATTACAAGGCCGGCTAATCTGCAGATAGGGACTAAGGCTCACAGAAATTCATGACCATGTTTCAAAGTTCAAACTGGTTCATATGACACAATAGTCAGCATCCTATCCTTGGTTAACAACTTTGTTACGCAGCGCAACTACATGGATCCTGATTTTACTGTTGAAAGTTACAACGGATAGGAGAAAAGAACCTTAAAGCAAGCCTATCCCCTACAAGTTACATAGGTACACGGGAAAAGAGAGGCAAATCTCTCAAGCTTGCCTAACTTAATCACCAAAGGAGCAAACATGATGATGGAAACATATGCATGGAAAAACACGGAGCTGTAATAGGAAAGAACTGGTTGGGCCTACGAACAAACCTATGACTATGAGGCTTCTGCAAAGAAAAAGTAAGTCTGTTCACTATAATTTGCTTCCAAGACCACACAAAGCCAATCAAGATTGAGACCAAAATGTCATTGGGGCAAGAGAAAGTTGATATAATGGACAGTGTTAAGCAACATTGTGTTGGGGATTGTGGGATGTTTACTTTCTCTTTTTCCCTTGATTGTATTAATCCCAACTTTGTTCTTTTTGCCATTTATTGTTTCTATAGATCCAAGCAAAGAGATCTTGTTCCCCTTTGTCTTTGTTAATAGTGAATTTTTTGTTTTTATTTTAAACAGTAACATATTTAATTGCTAATATTAATATAATCATATTTTTATTACTCAAAATAATAAAATACGATAAAACTTATAAATGATTAAATAACTAATGTTCTTTTAATTTATTTAATATTTTAATAATAAATTCATCATATTTCATTAAAAATAAATAATTACATTATTAAAATATTTTTTATAAAATAAAAATTTTGAAATTAATATTATTATGTATTTTGTGTATTTTAAGACACTTTAATATAAAATATATTTATTAAATATTATCAATTTTAAAATTACATTTTTATTTAATTAACAATATAAATTTGTCAAAAAACCAAAAGGAAAATACTCAAACTACCTTTATGGTTTTTATATATTATAAAAATAAGAAGAAACTAAAAAAATAGAAATTCAAGTAAATAAATTTTTATTGAATTAATTAACAAAAAAATTCATAATTAAAAGTAGAATCAAACACGTTCTAAGATTTCAAGTCTAAACTTACACGTTCTAACTCAATTTTATTAGATACATAGTAGACCATCATCCGATGACCGATGGTAAGTTCCAACCGTTCCAAGTTCCCTATTGAATTAAGGTTAACACGCTTGCTTAAAAATTAGTCTCTCCATTTAATAATTTTCATGAATCCATTGTGCTCAAATTTTGTTTAGGTCCCCATATTTTTACTAATAACTCTTCACTTAACATGCAACAAGGAAGAATAATTTAAATAAGAAAAAGTAAATAAATGAGATTAAAATACATACTAACTACTCTATATTCACAAATTCAAGTGCAAAGTAATCCTCCACAGTACAAACTGAATTTCTTGACAGCAAGAACTTTCTTTGGTGTTTTTGGATTCTGTGCGGAACACCAGGGGTCATCCATACTTTTAAAGCCAGGCCGGTCAAATGTTCCATATCTTTCCTGCAAAGGAGAAGCATCCCATGGCTCTTTTATGTTGATTATGCAGACATCATACAGAATGTGCAAAAGTACACATATATTGTGTGCATGTCACTTCATAGAACAACATGTAGTCTCGCAACTACCAGCACATATCATTATGCAACTGTACCCAAAACTCAATGCCTTCATGCGGAGCTCAGCATGATAGTAATTCAGTCCATTTGAACAATTTATACGATATCGTTTGGTAACTTCAATGCTTACTTTCCTTTTCTTTTCGGTGCTACGTTATTCTTGCTTTGTTGCTAAGAAGATCCGAAGACCGATGCTCTCGTGCCCTGTTTCTATGTCTGATTACTTTGTCTTGCATTCACCTCCTGAACAAATTATAAATCTCATTGTCTAAGGTTCGACTTGGGAGTAAAAAGAAATAATAATACGTTAAAGATAGAAAATTTTCTTATCAATCTACTTATTTTAAAAATAATAATTATTATTATTATTTTATGATATTAAGAATTAAAAACTTTTTATTAAAATTTTGTTAAATAAAATACTCTATAACTGATAATTAACATGTAAGGATGCTTTTATAATTTAATATGATAATTCAATTCGATTTTAACTAATTTGTCTTAACAAAAAATTTAATTTTTTGGTATTAGAAAATATTTAAAAAGAAGTAAAATTACATAAGAAGACACTAACCAAAGTGATCCAAGACAAACTAGAAACCCGTAAAGGTAATTGAAGAGACTTCAATTTGAGTTTATAGGCAAAGCTATAAAGCATCAAAATCACAAAAAGACAGACAGCCGCAAGTAATTCTAAAGGCTGATACCGATTAACATCGGTTTTATACTGCTGGAAGCTATGAACAAAAAGTAATAGCAATAACTTGACAGGACTTGTTTATCTGTGCGCATGAATCACATTTCGTTTACATTAAGCCCCAACAGAAATCATGACAACCTAAATCGGCTACTACTTTGACACGTAGAGTTGTCGGCTACATTCACGACATATCAGGTCAGAACAATCACGGTGCGTGTAAGAACGAAGAAATGCATCCCTCTTTCACTAGATTTATTCATCTCTGTTGTGTTTCATCATCATCTTTAAATTTTAAACAGAAGGTGGCGGCTCATTTTATTTCACAACTCTGAAAACCATGGGAAGAGGAGTAACTTGTAGTTCTTCATCATCCCTTGAAAGCAGCAACTGTCAAGGTTTTTCAACAAACATCTCATTCTCTCACCTCAACAGGGACTTGAGCACAGATCTTCGGTTGGGACTTGGCGTTTCAGCTTCTCAGCAGAATGACCCTTCAATACAAAGGTATATAACTATACATCCAACTATTCGGATCCATAGTATTAGGTTTAAAACTTGTCGAGTGTTTAATTTTGTTAATGGGTGGATGCATGTTAGTGGGAAACAGTTGGATTGGCCACCAATCAATTCATTTATGAGGCAGGCATTAGCAGCAGAAGAATCTGAGTGTAACAGTGCCACGTTCTTTGTTAAAGTTTATATGGAAGGCATTCCGATTGGGAGGAAGCTGAACCTGTTAGCCCATGATAGCTACTATGACGTGATAAGGACTCTTGATCACATGTTCAACACCACCATTCTCTGTTGAGTAATTCAAGTTTCTGTTTTGTTTCTTCTTCGATTAGTTCATTTCTGTGGAGAAAGAAAGTATTAACGCTCTCAAATTGTGAGATTCAAGCAGGGGCCGAAATGGAAGGTGAACAAACTGACGGGTGCCACGTTTTGACATATGAAGACAAAGAAGGGGATTGGCTAATAGTTGGAGACGTTCCCTGGGAGTGAGTATCAGCTTCCTACCACCCCATCTATGTTTACTCATAGTAATTACCAATTCTAATAATTATTGATTTGTTTTTTTTTCATTTTCCAGGATGTTCTTGTCCTCTGTAAAGAGATTGAAGATCACCAGGGCAGAAATGTGACTAATTCTGGTTCAGTCTCATCTAAGAATGTGCATTAGTTTTTGTTTCTGATACACTTGCGTTTTATGATCAATATAGTCTGGATAGGATTGTAGACATGAGACAACTAGCAATGAATCTGTTAAGGATCACAGATGTGCACTTCCTGTCGACAGATGAGAGTTTTGCCTGTTGCCTGTTGCCTGTATATATATATATATATATATGTATATATATATATGTGTGTGTGTGTGTGTATTACAATCACACATAATAAGGTTCAGAAAAATAGATATGCAAACTATCCTCGTAAAACTACAGTAAATCCAACCACTTGAGAAAACGATACAGAACACATTTAATTAATTCCCAATTTTGATGGAACCTAACGTTCCATTTTTCCCACGCTAATCCTTCCACAAGTGCTTCCAATAGTAAATCCTGAAAGTTTCTGAAACGAAGGCCTCCCGGGACTGACTTATTTACTTGCATAAATGATAAACTTGCCCTGTGATGCAAAACCAACTTAAGCGTGCATAAATCTTTCCCAGAGCAAAAGATACGTGTGTTAACTTCTAGGCCAAGTTGCTTCATTTTCGTCTTGAAATTTATATGTAGAGATGTTAGGATTAGTTTCATGAGAACCATTAATGTCCCGATCAGTCAAAAACTCTGACCTGTTTTAACTGTACAAGTATCACATCCTAAGTTCGATGGGGAGTCCAGTGCAGCCATATTAGATATGGGCCGAACACTTCTTATACTTTAAACTCTTTTGGGCTGAACACGTCTTCTAAGGTGTATAATTCCTTTGCAGGCTAGAAAGATTGCTCCAAAAGCTCAAAGCTTTGGAAGTCAACGAAGCATGTAAACTGAACCAGTTGACTTCATCCGATCGATGAAACAAACGGAAAAAAAGAAACTTGACATGTTAAACAACGTAGCATGAGAACCTGTGTTACGGAGAATTTTAAGATATGAATAGAAACAGAACAAACTGAAATACTAGATTATTTACCGCCAGCTTTGGACGATCTTTAAATAAACGTCATATAACTTTAACACGAAGCGCCACCGCGACTATTTAGATGAGAGGGAATCAAGGAAATTGAATAAAACAAACAAGAACGCTAAGAATCGCTTCCAAAACGACAATTTTGTTAAGTTTAAAATGTGGAAATGAAAATAATAGCAGCAATAATTTGGTATCAGTATTGCTCTATGATTGTAGCAATAAGGAAAAGAAAAAAGAAGAAGAAGACGGGTGTAAGCATTCAAGCAAAGGCCTTCTGATTTGCGCAGTCCAGATTAGGTCCAGTTGGTACGTTAAACAACTTGGCGTATCTCTGGAAATACCCAATCCGATCATTGACTCTTCCATCATTCGCTATTCCACACTCTAGACCTCCGTTAATGATGTTGGTCACCAGCCCGAATCCGGCGGTCCGATTAGCTTCAAAGTCAGCTTTTGTAGGGACATATCGTCCGATCATAACATTGTGGCAGGATGGCTTAGGAGGCTGCTCGGTCATCCAGAACCAAAGTGCTGTTTTGAAAGCAATCAATGAGTTGTTAGCTACTATCTCAGGATTCCTCAGTCCATCGAACCCCAAGGCCTTTCCTGCTGGTCCGTAGTTGTAATTCCTGTCATAAGATCCCAACTATAAGTTATTACAAAAGTTTACGAAACCTTGATTTCTAAGAGCATAACAGAGTTGCAATCTGAACCATGATAGAAATGGAATAGGAATACATTACCATGAAAGTTGAATAGGTCCTCTTCCTTTGTAGGATTTACCAGGTTGACAAGGCCATTGGGTTTTAGTGGAATCACAGTAATCAGACTGTGGACTCACTTCTTCTTTGAAGCACAACCCCCAAGCGTATGGTCCGTCAGGTGCGGTAGCCCAACCACCAGTGGTCTCATGCGATATCTGAGCAAGAAAAGCTGCGATTTCTCGCTTACGTGTGACTAAACTTCCTGTACGACCAAACCTAGGAAAATACCTGGTAGCTTCAATGAAAGCATCGTACGGATAGAAACCTTTGGCAGGGCATGCGTTATCGTCCTTGTGCAGAAATATTGCATCGTACAGGTCTTTATTAATCAGAGATGAGATTGGAAAGCTCCTAGCCTGTGATTTATTGGATACAAAGGAAAGGAAAGTGGCGTATAACATGAACAAGAGGCCAATAGTGGAAGAGATAGACCCCATGACTCCACCAAACTGAGGTGTGGATTGATGGTTTCTAATGAAAGTGGAAACAACCAAGCGCTTCTTATAGATTAAGTACGATGCATATTTTTGCCCGTGGACCTTTTAAATTAGTATAAATGTAGTTGGGTGCCACCTTCGGTTTGAAGTGGTCAGAAGATTACTTTTGCCAAGGGTAAGAACGATTTTGATCAAAGTCGAAATCAAGCTCTTTTGACTTGTTCTGCTCCTTTCTGGAAATGGGGACGTAACATGTTCCATTGGCATGAGCATACTATTAATAATGTGCCATGACTATGATAATTCTATATGAATGGTCAAGCCACGTCCAGTTTGAATTTAGAGTTGACCAGCGCTAAGCCTGTCGAAGTCTTCAACCGAAATCTTATCCATTTTCAAAGTGGAAATGTCGACATCGAGCACAAAAATTATATGAACAATAAGAAAGAGAGGCTCTTCTTCTATGGGTACAGCCAACAATGAAGACTTGATTATTATTATACAAAACATAAGCGGATGCTCTTTGAGGGCTTACTCAAATTATTGAAGGAAAGTTTAATATTAAAGTCATTTAATTTTATAAAAAATTGTAATTTTTTAAAAATTATAATTTCTTGAATATGTTAACTTTGGTTACTTTAATCAAATCTGTAGTTCAATTATGAGTTGTTAATTTATTATATAATTTACAAATTATTATTTACATATAAAAATATAGTCAACATATATTTAAAATATAACAAAAAATCGTTTCTTGTTATTAAAAAATAAAGGAGACTTGTCCAACAAAGTGCATGATCGAATATGATTTAAAATACTAATCCTGTGTTGCCTCATCAATAATGACCAATAGCTGCAGTAGCGATAATTAGTAATCTAAATGTTAGAACCCTAAAAAGGGAATGTTGATGAAGATGAGAGATAGCTATAAGACGTAGGGTGCGTTTGGATCTGCGGTGCGGTGGAGATAAGTACTTATCCACCGCAGTTTCCAAACGCAGTCACGCGTTTGGATTTGCGGCTGACAACCGCATGTTGGGAAAAACTGCGGTGCCACCGCAGAAATAGATAAGCAGAAAGGAGGGTGCGGTAGGAAACTGCTTATGCGGTG